>CM033686.1:60383610-60662709 GCA_019514585.1 Dendrobium officinale | reverse complement strand
GTCTAACTTCACAATTTAGCGCGATCTGCCAGTTCCACAATCATCATGAGAGACCTCTTCTTGCTTTAACCAATCATTGTATCGCACGGTGATCAAGGGATTGGATGTTCAAATATATGAGGAGCTACTTATAGAAAGGGACAATTCTAATGTCATTATAAGGCTATAAATCGGTATAAGGTACCCCTCACAGCGGCTCACTATTACTCCGGTACATTGGATGTTTTCGATTTTTTTGGAAGAGTTTAATAATGTTATTTTCAATTTTGTAAGAGGGAGAGCAATAAAACTAACGGATTTGTGTGCTAGCTATGCTATTGTTAGCTGCTTCACTTGGGAAGACTTTATGCTTTGGATAAGGTTCCTCCTTCATTTATTAAAATAATGAAGGAGGAATTCTACTTTGTAGTTATGTTTTTCTTTCCTGCTTCTTTTCCATTAACGCAGTTACAGCTTTATCAAAAAAAAAGGATGACCTAGAATATTACTCACTTTGAAATTTTGAAGCCATTTCGAGATACTACATGAGTTTTTAGTGAATCTGCGAACTTTTATTAATTCAGTAAACATTGAAAATCCGAAAGCAATATTTACCCTTTTCAATCTATTTTCTTTGTTTCTAAGATTTATTATAGAATCTGTACCATCTTTACTTTGGGAAAATTTTATCAGTTTTAACTTTAAATTTATTATGAATTTTAATAAAATTCTTAGCGCAATCAAAGTATCATTCCTACTTTAGAATTTAGGATTTCGATAACTGAACCTTTCAATCAGCTAAAAATTCAAAGATTTGAATCCACAAAACAATCATGATCCTAAAGAGCATCTCTTCGAAATCTGAACTATTTAAGAGTAGCTTATGATTTTTAATGATTTATTTTTATTAGCGCAAATTGCTCTTTACAAATTAAGAAATCATATTTACTAATTTCAAAATGTTTCAAATTATTTTTTTCCTCTTATTCCATTTTGTTTAGTAAAGTTTGTGAAATTTTAATTAATATTATTATGAATTTTCTGTGATTTAATTAATGCTTTTTACAAAATCATGGGTCCATTAAGGAAGAAAACCTAACCTAGAATTAAGGGGGAGTTTATTTATTTCATAAACAAATGACCTTAAAATTTCATGAAATTGAAACCATAGGATTAAAACATGATTCGATTCAATCTCTTAAAATTTAAGATCATTTAAGCCTTTAAAAAGATTTTTAAAGAAATTTTTTAATATTTAGGAATTTTATTACATCATTTTAAGGGTTTTATTAGGTTTTAAAATTTGTTTCCTCTATTCTTGAAGATCAAACAAGTACTTTAAATTGGTTTCAAGTTTTTTGATTCATTTAACATTAGTTATAAATAATCCATATTTTAGGTTATTTTTAGGTGTTGTGTTGATCATGAAAAATCTAATTTAAATTAAACCAAACATCAAACTCAAACGAGAAAATTTGGAGAAGTTCAAACAAAACGTCAGAGAACTTCTCATTTAAATATCAAAACAATTGGATGCAATGAAGGCGCATAAGTAATTACCCTCAAACACTAGAAACGAAATCACTTTGTCAAACAAAGCGACTTTAGCTCTAACTTAGAATTCATTAGTATCCTCTCAAACAGCTGATTTCAAAGAGGGATTAATCAACAAATTTGGTTAAGTATTTTTAGAGAAATTTATTTTCAAAGTTTAACATATTTTTTTAAATTTAAATCAATTAAAAATTAATTTTATAATCTACAATTGGCAGTGTACATAGTTGTGATTTTCCCACATGGCAAATGAGATGGATGATCCAATACAACAGGGAGAATTGTGCATCCATATGGATGAACCCAAACAATAAGACCTGAGTCAAGAATCTATTCACTTATCATCGGCAATCTAGCCTGCCTCATGGTGTGAAATAAAATCCACACCATTCGTGAGGCTTGACAAATTGTCTCATGTATTCAATTTGGCTAGAATAATCCAATCACACGAATTAACAAGATCAATGGTTCTAAATTCCGGGTTGAAGCATACTTAAATCCAAGAAAGAAAGCAAATGCTCCAAATGATTTGGAGAGTTCAATGAGATGGTAAAGGTGTATCTGAAGTTCTGTTGGATTGTCAAACATGTCGATAATATTGTAGGTCAACAAACCATCATATGTTCATCAAAATTAAGTCTTCTTGCACTTACATGAAAGAGAGCTGAGGGAGAGAAAAGTTAAGGAACACTTAGAAACTCACCGAGAACTCAGAGATAAACTCCTATACGTGCCAAATTTGCTCAAGCATGTCCTATTTATTAGGAAAATCAGATGAACCATAGCAAAAAATCTAGCCATCACCTAGTTTTGATGCCAAATAGCCAAGCTATTATGGATTAGCCAATGAGGACTGGGGAAAAAAGTATCCTAAGCCATTCTCAAGATCAAGATAGGTTGGAATCAGCAATGGGCAGGTGGATTTCTTATGGGGCTATCATCCGTGCTTAAAACGGCTGCATGAGCTAGCTCTAGTTGTCTTATTGAATAGGGTAAGGTTAGGAAGGACTGGAGAGTCCTGTGTTTGGGAACATGTTTTGGATTGGTTTGAGTTTGCGTAAGCTTGAATGGCTTATCATAAAAAAAATCTAATTAGGGCTCTAGACCAGAGAGTTGGCGCCTGTAGGGTAGCCATGTGGGTTGGGTAAGCTAGGGTAGCTAGGTTAGGTCCTAACTAGGCTTAGGCAAAGTTTGAAAGGATTTGATTTATGTTCTCATTAGAATTAGTCTGATACTCTGATAGAACTTAGAATAGGTCATTTTAGGTTTTGGTAAAATTGGGTTTGATCATGATCAATAGGTATTGACCATAGGTCATGAGTGAGCCCAACTGCTCTAAAATGTGCTCAGGCCAATTTAAACTTGATGCCAAAGTCATTGGGTTTGATTTGGTTCATTGAATTGAATTCAGTGATTTCAGGTTAAGGATAGGTCTTGATCAAACCATATGTTTTGACCAAGGGACAAATGGGTTGATAAGCTTTTTAACCCTAGGGTGGATCGAAGAGAAACCAAGGACATCTCGAGTGATTCCTATGGTAATGGGCTATATATGTTTAGCCAAGGGTAGGTGCCATAGGGCTTAAAAAGGATAGGTCATTCCTAAGGTTTTGAGCTTTCTTATAATTTACTTGGGTTAAACATAAGCCTGACCTCATAGGTTCCACTACCTACCATAAGAAAAATAAGAATAACCAAGGATCATTGAATTGCTTCTAGGGCAAGTCTAGGGGTTAACTAGATAATAAATGCTTCAATTAAAACCCTAGGGGATCACCTAATGTTTATTTGGGTTTAGAATTTTTGTTTGAATTTAACATGCTATAAACAGATCTAATAAATGTTGGAAAGATTTTTAATTTGCTTAGGAAGGTCTAAGGTAAGACTCGTAATGGTCCTGCATGTCACTTGGGCCACGCTATGGTTGACCTAATTCATGGGTCTCAAGTGTCTAGTATAAGGCATGAAGTTCTCTAGAGTTTTGGGTTTTATAAGGCTAGCTCAATGTTAAGTCATTAGGGAATCCACTTACAATAGTACTATAAGAAAGGCCCTATACTAAGGAAGTCCTATAAACTAAGGTTAAACAGAAAGAGGAAGTTTGTCGACCTGATTAAAAAAAATAAGGTCAACATACTTCAAATAAACATGGAGTGTAGGAACATTAGTTATCAAAGATTACATCAAAAGAGAAGTACAATATCATCATTAACATTACCAACTATTTTTTGGAACAACTCTAGGTATCATGAATCCTCCTTAAGATTTTTTTTGTAAGTGTTGCCTACAACATCAAATCTATTTAAGTGCAAATATTATTGAATAGCTTCTATACAGTTACCTTTGCCACACCTTTTTCTTCCTAATATTTAGGCACTAATATGATCTACCCATCATATAGATGCACTTTCTACTCTTAGTTGTTGTTTCCTGCTAAAATATGAGTGTTCTAATTCAAATTAGGCTATCTCATCATCAAGAATGCATATATTTAAAGTAAAATATAAAGGAAGGCTAAAAAACAAATATTTGAAAAACAAACCAAAAGCAAAGGCAAGCAAGAAATAAGAATCTTTTTTATCATGAAAACTAGCTAATATATGCCCAAATAAAAGAAGCAAGACAAAAAAAAATGAAAGGTAATAGAAAAAAAAATCTGCCAATTCATTGTATCATAAAAAAAGATAAGATGATCAGTATGTATAGAAAAAATAAACAAGTTAAATCATGTACCAAAGAAACATTTACATTTACAACCAATAAAAGTTAACGTGATATACCTCAATGTCAAAACGATATGGTTGCTTCCCAAAATTTACGGTCACCCTGAAATAAAAATCAGCAAATTTACATTAGGAGTTCAGCATAGTTTTGATAACTGTTTGGTTTGTTGAAAAAGGAATATAGAGTATTCCCAATATAAGATTTGTTTATATTTTGGTGTTTGATTTGATGAAGGAATGCAAAGTAAAGTTTTGGTGCATTCTAAATTCACTCCGTTTCATTTTTAATGCATTCTAAACTCGGCCATTTTCAGTCAAATTCTAAATACACTTCAGGTTGACGTTTTGTAACCATCGGCACTGCTACCCAAAAGATTGCCACCGCCACCACCGCCAACACCAACGTTGGAATTTACACTACATTCACTTTATTACGAATCAAACAAAAAAAAAAGTAATCATCTATATTAATTTTGCCCATCATCCAAATAATTTCAAACACCCTAAATAAATTGCATTCCATAGTCTTTTATTTTTACATTGCATTCCTTCTTCAGTAAACCAAGCAGCCTCTCAAATAAAAAATCCATTGCTATTGAGATAAGTTTATGCATTCCACAAATAAATTGCAATTGAACATTTCTACTCCCATGACCTACACATATTCCGATTACAAACTATGGATGCCTATATTAACTAGATATATCATTCATTACTTTTGCCCAACTTTACTGTTAAAAACCATTTGTTTCCAGATCTAACTTGTTCATCAGTTCACAAAAGGCTAAATTAAAGGAACCCTAAATAACCAACGCCAATAACTAACTGACAAATATAAAATCCGAAATGGCTCAAATGCCTCAATGGTTTTCAGCAATTATAAATCAAAAAATATTTCTCAGACAAAAAAAATACAAAAATTTCATATTTTAAAACTACCATAAGTTTCCTCCCATCACAATAACATTAAAAGAATAAACAAAAGGCAAATAAGAAAAATGAGAATTCGAAGAACATAAGTTGTACCAAAATTAAAAATCTTTGTCAGACAGAAAAACACAAAAAAAAAATATATATTCAAAAACAAAAGTAAGTTTTAACTTTCATCCCATCACAATTAGAATAAAAGAAAAATGAGAAAGATCAGTATTCAACGAACCCACTAAATTTCCTGGAATAATGCCTCCAAGGCTTCCTTTTGTAATGTCATGTCTAGTTCTGCAATCTTTTATTAAATTAAGTTTGACACCCTAACAAAGATGGACAAGCTCCAGAAGTGTTGATAATGGTTTTGAAGCCATGAAGTAGACGCAAGTGCAATAAAAAGGTTTCCCTCTTATGTTTCCCAAGCAAATCAAAATACTGATATGCTAATTCTTTGAAAAGAAAATAGAAAAATGTTACAAAAGAAATCATTTTTCTTTTACTTCCAACATATCTAAATTTACAAGGGAAAAAAAAAAGTGCTCCAATATTTGCACATAATAAAAAAACAAATTACACCATATACAAATGTACCAAGGATTCCATCAGCCTACACTGAGGAATTAATTTGTGCTAACAAACAACAAAATCACCATTAATTCATGTCATATTGGATGATCCCTGATTGCACTGATGATTTGATCTTAACTGTACTTTCTCGATGAGACATTTTGGAAGGATTTGATCGAACTGTACGAACCCTCGATCAGACAATACGATCCCTCAATCAGATTGTACAAATGACCCGAGGCTATAAATGGAGGATTTATTTTTCACTTTCTTCTTCAACCTTCACCACCCTTTTTCTCCTCCTAGCTTAACTTGCACTCTCATCTTCCTAAATCCAATGGCTCATAAGCGTGGAAGACTTGCTCAGCAGCCTAGACTTGATGACCACTTCCAATCTGAGGAAGACTAGGCCGCATACAAATGCAATAGGGAGGCTATTAAATCTCAAACGTCCCTTAGCCCTTGATCCCATGGCCAGCATGAGGATCTATGGGAGGCTCACCTGGATCACGCTGTTAAATCTCAACCGTCCCTTGGCCCTTGATCCCACAGCCAGAATGGGGATATGTGGGAGGCTTACCTGGATCACGCCGATCTCCTTCTATATTTGGGTTGCTGATTTAGGAAGGATTATATTAAGGCAATTATGCATTATTCTGTAATTATTTATTTCTTTATTAAGATATCTTGTATATATCTATAAATAGGGATAGCTTTGTTTAATCAAATTAAAGCCTTTTTCCTCTCCAAATCTCTGAATTCAATAGATTACAGACCCAAAAGTGGTGGACCAAGAGCACTTATCTTGTCAGGTACTAAATTTGTTTGCTACTGCATCTCTTCAATTCCTGATCTGTCTAGCCTGTCCTTTTCATACTGAGCTCTTGTTAGAATTTGAGGGAACAGCATCTCCACCATGTCTGAAGGCTTAAGGAGAGAGATTCTTCATGAATAGAAAAGTTTGTAAAGGTCATTCTTTACCCTGGTAAGGGAGAAGGGCTTCTACGGCTAATAGAGTGCTAAAAGAGTGTGATATAATGCAATACCTAAAGAGGATGACCTTTACAGAGTGGACGTAGATCAATTTTGACTTAAACATTATAAAATATGTTTTGCATTTTCTTTTACTTTTTTCTACATGCACTTTAATTTACTTTGCTTATCTTTGTGAACTTTGTGCTTGATAAATTTTTTGGGTTAACTCTTGCTTGAAATTCAATAAAACAAAAAAAAAATCATAAGCTTCTGCATATTAGTATGATTTCAAGAAAATTTTTTTAAAAAAATATCAATTCACTCTCCTCCTCTTAGTGTGTCATAGCACTTTCAACACCTAAGATAGCCCTGGTTGATAAGCCCCACCTCGTGTTTATGCTTCTTCTTATAATTCACAAAGGAGGATAATTGCATGGATCAAGTTTCCTCCTCACGTCTCGATGCACGCACAACTCTCACTTCCTACAAGAAAGGTTTTACCCGTTCAGCTAAGTTGTCTTTGGGTCATTCTAGATTACCAAACTCTAATTCTGCCTAGGTAAAAGAGCTAGGATGAATAATAACCTGAGGTTGCACCAGGTTGAGCAGAAGTTAGCCCCTACCCTAGTAATTTCATCCATAGTTGCATCTATTCCACATCGATTCATACAATTAGACAACCTTGCAAAAGATATACTGCAATCCAAAGTGATCAGTTCTCTCCATTGGTGGAGAGCATTGGTGAGGAAGGCATTGCTTACATTATTGTGACAATTTGTCTCATCACTCCATGTTTTCAACAAGTGGCTTCCACCGACAACTCTTTGATCCTTGCCTAAAAGTCTAGGGCTCTATCTATGTGGATTCAACTAGGTTAGTAAGCATCAACTCATTTTGGGGATTGCAGCCTCCATTGCCCAAGTATGTAGGACACAAAGCAGCATAGCTAACAACTGAGAATTTTAGCAACGCCCTTCCTGATGACTCCTGACAGCACCTCGACAAACATCTATGATGCCACCTTTGATGTCATACCAATAAGTCATCATGATCAATAATTCCACAACAGCATAGCAACGCCCTCTATGTCGAACAAGTGAGCTTCCCTCACAAGTCTACGGAGAGCCAAAAGTTCCTTCAGATTCGTCCAAGTAGCATTATTTTGAGTATCTCTCCAGGAATACCCCTCACGTTAAGTCAACGAATAAACTCCACATACATGTCAAGAATATTCAACATCAATCCCATTTGCCTCAGATATTACCAAGAACTGTCAACCCAAAAGATTGGATACAAAAAGTTCATGTAGTGCCTAAGCTACACTGTCACGCTCATCAAGGTCACCATTCTGAGGGCCATAAACCTTGTTCACAATTTCTTTTTTGAGCATAATCAATCAGGAGGTCTCAATAACCCTTCATTACACAGGGGAACCTGAGTGAAATGGAGTGGATAGGATTTCGACCAATAACAAGTCTATCCCAGTTAGACAAAGTCCCCTATCTGGTCCCTCAACCATCGAGCAATTGAATCTAACAAATGATGATGCATATTTATAGTGGCTTACCATTGAGGAGGATACAAAGAATTGGGATGACCTTGGAGATGACATGCTTGATGAGAAATAGATGCCCCCATTCGATCCATCATATGTACATCACCGTCCGAAATGAAGCCCTCCAATTCCAAAAAGTGATGTAGTGCTAGATGGAAATATTAATGAGAATGATCAGCTCGCAACCTCCTCATCATATCTATTTAATGGCTCATAGAGAGAGATGCCCTATAGTTGAAGGTCCCAAAATTAGACTTGAAGGCCCACTGAAGGAGAATTGCATTGTGGATATGAAAGCTACCTTGGCGTGAAGTACTTTAAAGAAGACATTCAAGTTAGCCAAAGAAGGAATCAACTCCATGGCAAGTCAATGGCAAGCAAAGGAAGGAGCCTAACACTTCCCTCATTAATTAGTAAGAGTGAAAGAAGCAAAAAGAGGAGCCACAATCATAACAGAACATTTGGCATTTGTCCAACAATAGACAACATCATGGTTGATTAGTATAGCAAACCGATAAGGGCCAATTAGTCCGTAGGTGGGAGGTGACAGATTGGGCAAAGAAATGAATCCATTGGATTTCTTTAGAATTTTTTCTTATTATATATTTTCTAATAACTCCTAAATTTCGGGCTTTTAGATTGGTATTTCCTTGATTTTAGGAAATAATTGCTTCAATCTAAGATTAAGAGTATTTAGATTTTGAATTTTAAGGAGATATCTTATCCTTGATTTTTAACAATTACCTCAAATTTTAAATTCTTATTTGTATTATAAATAGGACTTACTAGAAGCAATGAAAAGCAAAATTTTAGAATGAAGATCTCAATTTTTCCAAGCTCTCTCCTCACCCCATCGTCCTTCTTTCCCTATCCATCGAACTCAAGTCTAAGGTAGCAATTAAACCGATTCTTACTCTCTCTCCTTTGAATTCCTGTATAGGTCGAGAGCCTTCGGGTCCGAGGGAGGCCAACAAGCAATCAAATCTCACTTTGAAAGTATCTAATTGCAATATTAGATCGATAATAGTAAGTTTATTGGGTAGTAGTTACATATTGAAAGAAGAATTCCAAAAATCAAAATAGAATGAGAAGGAAGTAATCATCTATTAACTTTTTCTTACAACCTTGCAAACAAGACTATTTAAGCATCCAACCAAATCCTTAGTTAATTGTTCCATTGAGACTTGATGACCCAAAGTCAATTAGTTCAAATTAGGTTATTTAGGCTTGACTAGGGATCCAATTGAGGTTAAGCAAGTTTCAAGCAAGACCAATTTGGCCGATTAGGATTAGTGTGAGGTCAACTAGAACCATGATAGGTCAATTAGGGCCTATCATTCAATGAAGAACATTTGGATTTACAGCAAAAACTTCAAGTCAATCACGTCCAAATCAAGAACCATGTTCAGGTCAACTAGGAACATGGTGAAATGGGATATATATAAACTAGTTGAGTCAATAAACATTGTGGTAAGTCACCTAGGTCATGTGAGGTGCTACCAAAGTTAAGCTACGTCACCTAGCCCACATTGAATCACCATTATTAGTGAGTCAACCTAGTATCATTGACCAGCTATTTTAAGAATAATGAGTTAGTTTAGCTTACATTAAAGGCAGCAATCTTGGAACAAGGTAGAGAACTAAATATGAGGGCAACTGAAGGACCAAATCCCTCTTAAAATTTTCAGAGGTAAACTCTTCCCTTCTCTTTCACTCGACTAGTTACTGGCCAGTTAACAGAGCTCATCAGACAAAATGATTTAGATTCACTACACAATGTCAGTCGTGACACATTAAATCACATGCAAACTTATACATATGCACAAATAAGGTTTGTTTACTACAATTCTCAAAATCTAGCAAAACTCAAAGATGAAAAGTTGATGCATGAAACAAAGCCATTGGCAGCATTGTAGCACACAGTCATGATGACATAAACAGATGTCACTTCAATTGCAGGCTAAAAAATTCTCAGTCACGGAAAACAATCATACTCTTCATTTGTTCCGTGAACAGCAATTGTTGGGTACAAAAGACCTTTGATATCCTTACAGACGGTTCCAACAAGTTCTCCATTTTTCCTGTAAGAAAAGTTGCAAAGTTCTCAAAAACGTATTGGCAAAATAATAAATTTTTCAAGGTACAATGGAACATTAAAAAACTTAGGAAACTATATCAGAGTAAATTATTGATCAATTATAATTTATAAGAAGGATTTTAATTTCAAAAACTTAATATCAGAACATAGAGGAAACTTAATTGGACAAAAAATTGTGTTTTGTCTGACTGAAAGAAGCTATGTTGTTGCTCCAAAGAATTCTGTCCTTGTTCCAACATATCCTTAAGAAGTGATATGAAAACTTAATGATATCAACTGAACACCAACTATGAAGAAGTGCTTTAACAAGGTATTAGTTGTCACATGGAATCAAAAGAAATGAATTGGGTTGACAAGACAGCTAAAACAAATTCTTTTTTGTTTAGAGATAAAAAAGGATTGCCAGGTGTTATACATCTTGATATGACTATCAGAAGCTGGACACATGTGATCATACATTTACTACTAACATAGCCCAACGGGATAAAAAAATTCAAACAAAAAAGAGCAATCATCTTACGTGAAGAAAAATTCCTGTGTAGAGTAATTAATTCCAGCACCTACAGTATCATCAGATGTATATTTTGGGCCAAATGGTTCTCCTTTTTCTTGCCCATGGTAAAGATATCCATCATCCCCATGATACCCACAACTATTAGCTTCCCATCTGCATTAAAAAAAAATTAAGGAAACAATTTTGAGGAAAATGCAATAGCACCAACAAAGAAAAAAAATATATAGCAATGAAACACAGAGAGAGTTTGGAAGTGGATCGTGTATGGAGTAAGATACAAGAAGAATAAGATTGATCAAATTAATATAATATATATATATATATATATATATATATATATATATATATATATATATATATATATATCCCCAAAGATTGAGAACAATAAACCAAGATACAACTATTTCACAAAATTGGTAAAAATTTGGCATTATCATCTTATTACTACAAATAGTCTCATTGATTGAATCAAAATCATTGTGGCATATGCAGAAGCTTAAATCCAAGAGAAGTATAAAAATCACTTGATATGCTTCATCCTACCTCAAACAAATATTATTACAAGAATAATAGAGTTTCATCTCAACCACCATACTAAATTCAAATTCAAAGATTTAGAAGATGTAAATTTTTAGTGTATAATATGGAAAGAAGCTGAATTGGGTAAAGTGTGGCTGGAACGTACACTTTTTATTGACAATATTTCACATTTTAATTAAATATGGCTAGTAGCAGAGTTCTCCAAATTTGAACCAATACAATAATTTTCCTCAAAATAAATTTTATGAAAGGATTCGCTTTAACCTACAAATTCTACCAAGTTTTCAAAGTCTAAGATAAAAGCCAGTTTTAATTAAATAGCTAACAGAATAGCAAAGCTGAGATACATTATTCGAGAAATTGAATTTTAAAAACCTAAAACAAAAGCTTAGGAACAACTTTTTTCAAAAGACAATTGCAGATGATCGCCTGAAAGGTAAAATCAAATGAAATCAAGAAATGCGATTTAATTCTTTTTGGCTTACCCAGGTTTCCTTCGGAGGTTGAACTCTTTAGTGGTGAAGCCGATGGCTATTTGGCCCTTTTGCCCGGCGTTCTTGACAGTCATTTCGAAGTAGTAAGCGATCCTCCTGGTTGGTGCCGGGCAGTTGGCCTGCACGGCTCCGACATCATAGAAGTGTTGAGGACTTCCAACATACTGCACCGACATCTTGTCCATGGACACCATTTGGAACATGCCGGAACTGTTAAAGGTATTGAGGTACGACGGCTCCTCCTCGTCCGTCTTCGCTGCCGAAGAGGACTCTGCCCACGCCGAAGCCCATCTAGACGAGAGATTGAACAGGTCAAAGGAACCTTTTCCAGCCGCAACCGGATCTTGCTTGCTCTCCATTGTCAAGGGGCAGAATAACCAGAACGCTCCCGCTATAAGTCCAATTCGAACCGAGAACAACAC
Source organism: Dendrobium officinale (assembly GCA_019514585.1). NCBI lineage: Eukaryota > Viridiplantae > Streptophyta > Magnoliopsida > Asparagales > Orchidaceae > Dendrobium > Dendrobium officinale. Next base: position 60,650,361 of record CM033686.1, on the reverse strand, counting down.
TAGATAATGGAAACGCTAGGAGGAATTTCGATCGAGGAACTGCTCGTAATATCTCCGCCGGCGAGAAACCCTATCACGGCTAGGAACCGAGAGATGGGTGAAGGTGCGCCAAAGCGACATGAAGTTTTGGATGGAAAATACCACGCGTGCGATAAATTATTAGATGGAAAATACCAAGCGTGCAAGAATGATATTTTATCTTTATATATATATATATATATATATATATATATATATATATATATATATATATATATATACAGTATACTAGTGTAAATACACTTTTTTTTAACAGAAAATTATATTAATAATAATCAAGAAAACAGTACAATTTGAGAGAGAGATAAAGAAAAAAAGAAGAAAAGGAAAATACAATAAAGTGCGGGCTCAGGGGCGGTTGAGGCGACACACCAGCAACACGTCACAAGGACCATCCTATAGCACCTCGAAGCTACCCGAAAAGAACCCACAGCTATGGTTGCCACAAGCACGGCGCAATGATGTGGCCCCAACCCATCATTGCCCAAATACGACGCAAAATCATCTGACTGAACCAACCTCCACAATAAGCCAAAAACCATAGAAAACAGAAACAAAAGACTAACGGCGACGGCGGCCCCGACCACGACCCCGACCACGACCGCGGGCCCTGCCCCGAAAAGCAACCACAGAAACAGGCCTAACATTAACAAGATTAAAGTCAAACCCAGGATCTGAACCACCACAAATTTCCGGCGACGGCATAAATTCATCATCAGAATCAGAAACCAATTCCCCCTCAGACGACTCCAGCCAATTCAAATTGTTACGAACATTCAATCCCGAAGCAACACCCAAAAAATTTCCAACAAAATGCGAATCAACAACATTAACCGGAACATCAACTAAAGAATTAATTACCTCATTACATTTAGGATCAACAGCTAAAATAAGTTCCGGAGAAATAACAGCAGGAGAAATCCCCACCGAAGCAGCCACATTAACAGCCTCAACACAATTAGGTAATAACACAGGAGGAACAAAAGGAGGAGCATAAGGAGATAAAGCACAACTAACTTCATTCTCCATCCCACCAACTCCACCAATAACAGTGTCAACATCAAGCCCAACAACCACCTCAGTCTCATTAATTCCACCAACATTAATAGAAACACCAGCTTGGTCGATAGGAGCAAACCGACCATCAATAACAGGTAGAGCAACTTGCTCATCACCATCCATATTACTAATAATAGGAATTTCACAATCAATAGCATCTCTAGCTAAAGAAGCATCATCCGCATTACCCAAAACATTACATTCACGAGAAAGAACAGGATCAACAGAAGTAATAGGTTCTTTGAGAAAATTTGCAGCTATAGGCTCAGCCGTGGGGGGTTTAGAATTCCGGTTAGGACAATCCATTTTTTTGTGACCTAAAGTTTTACATGAAGAGCAAAAAACAGGCATGCATTCACATACAACCTTCTGGACATACCCCAATTTTTCCGGCCCTAACCAAACAGAATCGGGGTAGGTTTTGGTAACATCTAATTCGACTAAAATACGAGCTACAGAAGGTCTAGATCCAGTTGTAGTGGCATTATCAGTTTGTATCGGTCTACCAAAAATGGAACCCAAACCGAACAAAATGCGAGAAGAGAAAAGGTGAGGGCGTAAACCAGGGAAAGACAACCAAACAAGCACAACCGGTGATTCCTCAGAGAGATCAAGAACAGGGGACCATTTAATAACTTTCATGAAACACCCAAAAACCAAGTAAGATCTATGAGCAAAAACCCTTGCATAATCCAAATCATTATGAAGCTTTATCAAAACATTTGTTTGATCTAAAAGAGTGACCGAAAATTCTCCCGATAATTTCAAACCGAAAAAAAATTTACGGATAGAATCTAAAGTGGGGCGTTTGAGAGAAAATCTCCCAACCAAAGCAAATTCAAAAGGTTTAGCAAGATGAAGAAATTCCTCTTCCGAGAACCATAAAGATGGCATACCTCGGTTCGAAGATATGCGGAAATCCGGAAAAGGGACGATGGAATCACCAGATAAAGCATCCCTAAACGATTTAGGTTGCTTACCAGCGAGAAATCCAGGATCTAATAGCTTTTTTGCCATAGCAAAACCCCCCCGACGGCAGGAGGCGGAAGAAGATGAAGGCGGCGGACTAAGCCCGAAGGGGGCGAAACCCTATCAGACGCATGAGAAAAAAGGGTGGAGGACTAGTGTAAATACACTTGTATAATATTAACAAAAAATTTTATTATATGATATATATATATATATATATATATATATATATGTATGATATATATGTATGTATGAATATTTGATAATTCTATTATAAATGAATTAAGATTAATTGAAATAAGATATTATATATAAAATAACATCCAATTTTGATTTATAATACAATTTAAATTTATTTAATATATACGTTCGAAAGAATCTAATGAATTATATCTTGAAGATAAAAAATTCAAGTTTTAAAAGATTGAAAAATTTCTGAAGAAATGTATTTTTTTCAATAGTTAAAGTAATTAATGAAGTCAATAAAGTTTGACACATAATCATTGGTCATTTTGAAATCTTTGAATCAATTACAGAAGAATTAATGTAATGTAAACTTTAAATATATTATATAATTAAAATAGATTTGTTGCGTCCAGGAGTATTCACGGCAGTAGAGAAATATAAGATTTAACGTCTTAGTGCTGTACAAAAATCCGGCACGCAATCAGATAAAGAGAGAGGGTCTAACATTTTATGAGACACCAAGATTTTTACATGGAAAACCCTTGAAAAGGGGGAAAAACTACGGGGCCTAGCCCAGTTTGAATGAATCCACTAGTATTGTAGTTGATTACAAATGAGGTCCTTCCTTGGTGGAAGGTCTTAGCTTGATGTACATCTTATGGAGTACATTACATGATGTGAATACAAAGAATCACTATTAACATGTTCGTTTGGTCGGGAGGACCGTAGTCGGTGTGGAGACGGAGGTCGGAAGACTTGTAGTCGGTGGGTGACGTAAGTCAAGAGGATCATAGTCGGCGAGCGACAGAGGTCAGAAAGACTGTAGTTGGTGGGCGACAGAGGTCGGGAAAGATTATAGTTGACGGGCGACGTAAGTCAGGAGGACAGTAGTTAGTTGGCGACAGAGGTCGGAAGGACTGTAGTATGACGACGAAGATCAGAAGGACAGCGTCAGGTGGAAGTCCAACAATGGAAAGAAATGCATCTTCGTATAGACGTCCAACGAAGTCCGATAACCTGTAGAAGTCCGGCGTCGGGTAGAAACTTGACGAAGAGTGAAGGTCCGACGTCGGGTAGAAGTTCGACATCTGTTGGTGGCAGAGGAGAGCTTCGGCTTCACTTGGGCGAAGTTTCGGCGTCAGGAGGGGATTCTGTTGTAAATTGGGAAGAATTTCAGCATCACGTGGAAGTTGGGCAGAATTCCTGCGTTCTCCCGAATATCATGCAGAATCCCGGCGTGTTCGTGAGGCATGACGAACTCCGGGGGTGGTCGAGGAGGAGAGGATTCTCCTTTTCCCCTTTCTCCTCTTCTTCTCTTCTTCTTCTCTCTCTTCACTTGAGTCCCCTTTGTGAAGAATGAGGGCTCTATTTATAGTTTTTTTGGAGTGGCATAGCTCGTAAATAGGTGTGAGATCATGGGCGAATAGGGAGTGGTTTGAATGGACTGCCGATATTGAACCCTTCGATCATGCACCGTTCGTTTGACATTTGGAGGCCTTAATAATGTTTGAATTCGGCAATCTTGAGATTTTTGGATTCGTCTCGTCGAGCCGCTCGATTCGAGTATAAGCTCGTTAAAATCGGAGACCGTTTGATAACTCAAATTGCGGTTTGAACCTTCCAACAGCGCTTCGGGTCCTTGATTCGGACTCATTTGGGATCGGATTAGGTTGATCTTGGTGTCGTTGGGTTCGTATTTCCGGGACGCTCAGTTTGACTATAAGCTCGCTGAAATCGGAGTGCGGGTGCTCCCAGAATTAATTTTTGAAGTTTCCAACTAGCTTTTGTCTCGAGATTCGTGCTCGATCAAGCTAATTTTGTGATGCTATATCAAGATGAGTGTCAAAACATTCATAAAATTACCAACCAAACACGAAATATAACAATTGTCAAGTGAAGATAAAAGGTAAAATACAACATCTACATTGTATATATATATACATGAAAATGGAACCATTATAAACAGAAAAATGATAAGATGTTGTCACCCTATGAAGGCGCCATTTTTTTGGTATTGTATGATTCAGAAGCATCACTGAAATAAGAAGGATTCATATTTTGAAAATTTGAGTCAAGATTGAAGTTATATGATCGCTTTGCCTTACCCATCTTTCTAAATGTAACAGAAATCCTACAACATTTAAGGAAAAAAAAGTTGCATAATAAGATGTATAATTGAAAATCAAATAAAATTATGAACCTTTTGTAGAAAACTGCAGGAATACAATGCTTTGAAAGATTAGCTCCATTACCATTTAAGACAAGCACAGATCTGAAAATTTGATATTAGAATTTAATAATAAAAATGTTATGAAATTATCTAATATTCATAAACGATTATACGATATAATGAACAAAAAATATTAAAATATGATGGAACACAAAATAATATCTTATACTAACTCAACTGGAAGGGGAATTGAAGCTGATCCAATGAATTTGCCAGGTCCAACAATTTTTATCTTGTGTCCAAATAGTATATTACACTTGCTTAAAAAAGACACGGTACATAATGGCCTTATGAAATCATGACTATCAATATGAGGTGATGTACAGTCACCAGGTTCATAAATATTAATAATGCAGCTATCAAGTACACAAGTAATAGGCATGACATGTGATGTAATTAATCGGTTAATCATAATCTTGAAAAGATTTGGAATATGATCAATAATTCCATTACGAAGAATACCAGGAGGGATACCGCTCTTTTCCTATAATAAATATCATTGTTAGTTTTATATTTACTTTTAAGTACAAAAGAAAAAAAAAGTTTAAATTACAACCGCATAGTTATAACAACAGCCGAATTGCATCGTCACACGTCCTTTGCCACGCATCTATTTTTTTTGGTTCAGAATATGTGTGCTCTAAAAAAAATATTTTAAATTTTATCAGTTCCTAAAGAAGATAAGATATGATAAAATTCTAAATAAAAGAGAATAAATTTAAAAATCTCATAATATATATAAATCAAACAGAAATCTAAACAAAAACAAAATAAATTGTTGAGCGTATCAATCAAGAAAATTCAAAAGGCATGTAAAAACTTTTTTTTAATAAAATTGAATTTTTTATAGTATAACTTGAAAATTTTGTATATTGTCTAATAAACTTATCTATCATATTTGATAGGACAAATAAATGTTAAACTTTTAGATGAATTAATCAGTGAACTAATCAAGAAAAATATAAGCAAGTTTATATAGTCCTAAACTTAGTTAAATATTAATATGAAGTTATATTTTAATATTTGTTTATATAAGTAAATTCAAATATTATGATATAAATATAATAAAAAATTTTAAATAATATTTTAAATAAATGTAAAAGGAAAACTGAATAATTTTAAACATACCTCAAAGTTCATTATTTCTTCATTTGTTTTGCAAATCATAGATAAATTGGACAATTTCTTTTTTTTTTTTTCCATAGAATTAAAAACACCAAAGTGCAATTGTAGTCCATCCAAAATATTCATAATTCTTCTATTTATCCTCTCAAGGCAAACATAATCTTTCTTCATGTAGAATCTTTTAAAGACTTATTCTCTCATCCTCAAGAAATTCCTGTGTATTCATCTTCATCTTCTTTACAATCTTTTCATTTGTAGATAAATCAATACAAGAAATATGATCATATACTTCATGTGAGCCCATCTAAGTTAAAGAAAAAAAAAAACAAAACAAAAATTAGACATTGCATAAATACAATTACATGAACATCTATTACACAATTAAGATATATCATAGAATAAAGACATGTTAAATTTATTGTAATAAAAGTATTAAAAAAATTCAAAATAAAGTTCATAACTTAATAATGCTAAAGCATGAAAAATAATTCAAATTTCTATAAGACAATGAATATATATTGTCTTTATGCTATAATAGGACATAAATATAATATTAATTAGGGGTGTCAATATTTGACACGACACGAAAACCCGACCCGGACCCGACACGGAAAATCCGGGTTGAACCCGACCCGATTTCAAAACGGGTCGGGTTCGGGTTCCAGAAATCGACCCGTTTCAAAAACGGGTCGGGTTCGGGTTGACCCGGCGGGTTGCCGGGTCAACCCGCCAACCCGTTTAATTCAAAAAATTTCAAATCCCGCCTCTGCCCCGCTGCCCGCCCGCGCTGCCCCGCCGCGCTGCCCGCCGCGCTGCCCGCCGCGCGAAATCGCCCGCGCTGCCCGCCGCGCGCGTCTGCCCGCCCGCGCCTGCCAGCGCTGCCGCGTGTGCCCGCGCCCGACCCGCGCCCGACCGCTGCCCAGCGCGCCCGCATGCGCCCGCGCCCGACCCCACGCCCGCCGCGCGCGCCGCGTGCGTGCGTGCGCCCGACCGCGCCCGCCCGCGCGCGCGCGCCCGCGTGCCCGCGCCCGACTGCGCCCGCCCCGCGCCCGACTGCGCCCGCCCCCGCGCCCGCCCCTCGCCCGCTGCTGTCCCGCTCGCTTGCGCCTGCCGCCGTCGGCCGCCATCGTTCCGGCACCGGCCACCCATACCGGGACGGGTCGTGTCAACCTGGCAACCCGCCGGGTCGGGTCCGGGTTCGGTTTTTCGACCCGTTTCTCTACCCGGGTCGGGTTAGGGTCGACCCGTTTCGCACCCGGGTCAGTTCGGGTTCGACCCGAACCCGACCCGTGACCCGAAATTGACACCCCTAATATTAATCACTATTTAAGAATGATGATTTTGGTACTTTGCCTATGCAAGGATACATAATAAGTTATGCACATAAGCATAGAGAAACACCTACTTGATGCAATAAAAAACTTATTTTAGAAGATTAAAAAAAAACTATTCAATTTGTTAGGTTAATTCTAAGAATTTTAAATAACAACTTTTATTGGCATATTAATATGTATAATTAAAATAACAACAATGTTTTTACGATTAAATCAATAGATATATAGATATTATAATGTGTATGAAAGTATTTTAGTATAATTTTTCTTAATTGTAATCTTATCAAAAGAGTGACATATTTTTATACTATTAAAGAATAGTAATATTATAATGTAATAAAATATAATAAAACATTATCCAAATATTATTGTGATTTAATAATAATAGTATTAACGGTAATAATAAATCCTAAACAGAGAATAGTGTTTAGGGTTTAAAATATTATAATTTAAAAATAGTATGTTATATAAAAGTAAAGATAAAAATTTTAATTTATTTGACATTGAATTAATAAAACTCAAAATAATCATGATTGTGCTTTTGGTAATCTTTAATTTTCATGAGAAGCTGTTTAAAAGAAATGAATTTTTAAAATGCATATTTCATAAAAAAAGTTTTTTTAAAAAAGATTTTATTGGGAAATTTTGGCAAAAAAAAGGTATTTATCCTTATCAATAGCTTATCAGCTTTAGCCGGTTGTTAAGTGGAGAAGAAAAAAAATCACGGAAGACTTTTTCTAACAGTCTTGGCTTAAGGCGAGAAGGCTTCCCTTTATGAAGAAGAATATCCTCCATTTTTTATTTTTTTACATATAAATAAAAAAAAAATTTATGTGCGTTATTAATAAAATTGGTTTTAATAATTTATTGTTAACTTAATATTGAAAATTTAATCTTAATTTACTGTTAAAATATTAGCATTTAAAATTAAATTAAATATTAAATAAGAAAACTTGACAAATAAGTAATTTATAGAAACTATTAATATTTTATTATTAACGTTTGAACTGATAATAAATAAATTATTAATGGATATTAAAATACTAATTACGGTTTTAATATTATTCAAGTAATAGTGGATATCTATTTTTTCAGCCATCCATTAATTAAAACAAAGTATCTGTTGGTTGAGAGGAAGTTAATAATTTCTTAAAATAAAATTTTAAATAATAATAGTAAATATTTTATGATTTTAGTTCAATAAGATAAATAGGTAATTTCAATACTTAATATAATTTTTCATAATTTTTAAAAAGTATTTGAACTTTTAATTTTTATTTATTTAAGTTAAACTATTTAAAATCCGCAAGAAAAATAAAGTCATAAATCTGTTAGAAATGACGACATTATTACGTCGGAGAAAAGCTGTCAAAAAATTTAAAGAATAATGTAGACTGAAGTTACTAAGCATGCTATTATAACGGAATCATACACTACAGGAAAAACGTCAAAAACCGACGGTTTTTTCCGGCGGTTAGGAAGGAAAAACCGGAGGTTTTAAATTTTACCGGCGGTTTTTACGCCGCCGGTACACCGCCGGTAATATTGAAGACCGGCGGCCTAACCGGCATTTACAAGACCGTCGCTAATACCGGCGGTCCAACGTTAAGAAACCCCCGGGTACGCCGCCGGTACGAGCCGGCGGCCACACCGCCGGATGAACCGCCGGTAAGCGGCGTTTTTCCTGTAGTGATACAGGTGCGGGTTATCTAGGTTGATTATCAAAGAGATATCTGACAATCTAAATTCTGCCATGTACATTTAAAAAGCCAAGATGCAATAGAGATGAAGTAATACAAGAAACAATTTAACTTAAAAAAAATAATTTAATAAGTTATAAGAAAAATATCCCAAATAAAACATAAGAGTAACTATTATTGAAGATAACTACAACCGAGTTATCAAAAGAAAGATAAAACTAAACGTTCAATATATGCATGATAAAAAAAAAAAAATAGTAAAGCATCATAAAAATATCCGCAAATGTAGCTCAATTTCACAGCATTAAAATTTTCTAAGCCTGAGAACAATGTCCTGAACAACCTTCCCATTCAACAAGTAGGTAGTGATATCCTCATATAGGCAATTTACGCTGGTAAATGCCTAGTTCATTTTTGAAGTCCATCTTCACACTCATTTTCTGATTTGGATTAAAAAAAATTAAAGAAATTAAACAAGATTAATAAGAAACCAAAAAGAACAATTAGTGTAGAAATAAAAAAAAATGCTATTTTTTTTTCCGTAACAAGTTCACATTTTTAATAGCACACAAGCTGAAGAAGTTGAAGGAAAAGACTGCAAGAAATAAGTCTACAATGCGTAATAATTTATGGTTTATACATTTTAGTCAATTAAAATAAATTAACAAACACATCCGATGCATAAAGAATAATATTTATATTACAATTAATTTTAAATAAATTTTATTCATGATAATAAATTAGTTTCTTTTATTTTTTATTTTATTTTATCTAAATTTGAGATTTTAACTTAATATATTATATATTGTTTAATTTAGAATTGAGATTTGAAATTAATTAGTTTAATTGTTTCTCCATCTATTTAATTTTTAATAATACATCTTATTAGAACACACACCATAAGAAAAAGGGATGCTAATAAAAATATCACCAGTTATGGGGCTGATAATCCTAGCTATTGACTTTTTGATATGATAAAAAAAGAAAAAAAAATTTACATGTATGTTTACAGTTACGAAATCAACCTCAAATTTTCTTATTAAAATGTTTTTTGCTTTTTCTTATTTTTTTAAATTTCATTTGGACAATTTTTTTATTGCTTTCTAAAGCAATAAAATTATTTAAAAAAAAAACATTAAGAAAATTATCCCAAACATTGCAAAATCAAAGTTATTCTTTCTTAAATTTTTATTCTTTTTTGTTAATTCTCTTTCTCTGTTTTTTTATTGCTCTCAAGCTTACAACTTTTGCGAAATTTTTTTTTTTAACTTCTCTAAGATATATTGCTCCAACACAAATCTCAACCATTCCTTGACTGTTCATTACATAAGATTTATTAAACAACGACATTATCAAAAAAAATCTTCCTTTACCAAATCCTTGAGCAGCTAAACTTACTGGAACTTAAATTTTTTTTTTTTTTATCATATTCTATGACCTTGCTTTGGTAACAGTATGCAGAACAAACTCATATTCATCACAAAAATTTAAGAAACTTACAACTTAGGGTAAATTAGATAGCATTTATACAAACATAGTTTTTAAATTCAAATATCACGACCTTTTGATAATTTCCATCACATGCAAAATGCAAATATAAAAAGAAAAAAAAAAAGAAATAAAAGCTTGAAAAATGATTCGGTGCGGACCCGGATTGGCGTTTGGAAACCAACCAGAACGCGCTACACTTTTTTTTTTCAGTATTGGTGATCTGTACCAGATGACGTTGCACGTTTTGATTCATATCCGGAACATCCAGTGTCTGCACGAAATAATCTCCTTTTTGCTAAGACGGAAGGATGGTCATAGGACAAAATTGTTACCTCAAAAAAAAAAAAAAAAAAAAAAAAAAAAAAAAAACAGTTGGAACTATACCAAATTGGCAAAAAGTCAACAAATATTATTACTTATAACAAAAGAATGAAAGTGGAGATTAAAGGTGAACGCAGAGACTATTAAAGATAAAAAAAATTGCTGAAAACGGAATTTCTATGGCGGGTCGAAACTGAGTTTGAAAAGCTTCATTTCATGAACCATAATACAATGAAAAACAACTATATATTACAGAAAAAGGTGCGAAAGGATAGCAATTAACCAACATGATATGGTTTGCAACCATTCATACTACAGGGAGTTAGAGCAAATCGACAAATACACACGAAGATGAAGGACAATTGAATATTAAAAATTTAGAGACATAAAGAAAATGTAGGTGAATGAGAGAAACGGAAGGATCATTTTCAAAAAAGCCTACTTCTGAACTTTCTGGTGTTGGCTTTATACGTTCTTACAAGCAAACCCACTACCTTATACCAACGGCAAGACAAATACCAAGGCCAACTCCTACATGCACGCTGACAACAGCATTGAACCATGTTACTTCCCCATCTTCTCCTTCCATGTATTCTGATACTGTGAATATACTGTTGTATTCAATGTCCAAATCATTTTATGTTGCAAAGCCTTCATATTAAAGCAAATGTAGAGAACGTTGGTACGTTAGATGAAAGAAAATTTTACATGTGCTGCTTTCAAAAAAAAATAAGATCTTCTTCAAGTCCTATAATCCATTATTTTTAAACCAACACCAGCCGTTGATCTTAAGCTGAAATTCTTTTCACGAGCACTATACTCCTCTAGCATCCTTTTCATGAATGCTTAATAATATGAGACCATGGCGTAGGAACTTGTGAGGTATCTCATTAACCATTTGGGAAAATAGGAAAAACATAATTCAGACGCTAAAAGAGAAAAAGGAAAAAAAGAGCAAAAATGAAGATCAATGCGCCAAAAAATACAAACCTTTTTATAGGCTCACTCAATTGATAACAACAACATATTACCGCCATTGCAAAAGTCGCTATTAATTTTATTAATTTCATTGAAGGCTTTTTTATAGGCTCTCATGCCCCTTGGTTGCTTCCGTCATGGTTGAGCAAAGTTCAATAATGTAACTCTCAACAAGAATAGCTTTAATTTGATGGATGGTGATGTGTACTATGGAAAACTTCTATGTGATGGTAAGATTATTTAAGAATGTAAAAGTTATATGTTAGTTTGTCTTACAACATATATATATATATATATATATATATATATATATATATATATATATATATATATATATATATATATATATATATATATATATATATATATATATATAATACCAATTGTTTGTTGTTGTCCATCATATTTAAACTTGATAGATAAAAAATAAATTTGATCATTGCTGAATGGACCCCAACAATAACTCACTACTCCCAAATACATGCTAATTAATTAGATGTGCAAGAAAATAATTACAGTGAAGAAAGAATTCAATGCTTTTGCAGATTACATAACATTTATGGATTTTTGCCCCAGGTTGTGAAACCGAAAACAAAAATACATTGTTTAAGTTCGCAAGCATGCTCGTTTATTGAACAAGTAGATTGATTAGAGACAGATAACATGAATGTTTTATTATCAATTTAGCAAATTAATGGATATCTTGACTAAGGCACATTGGTACAGATATAAAGGTAATGGAAATTTCCAGTTAGATTCAGATCTTCAGGACATCAAACTATAGATAAATCATCTGAAAAAAACATGAAAAGGTTGGCCATAGACATAGAAGTTGGGTATGAAGTACCTGTTGGGCTTCTTTATGCAACTCTTCTTTCACAAGTACAGGTAGGGGTGTCACTCTTCTTTCACAAGTACAGGTAGGGGTGTCAACTTTTGACCCGACCCGAAACCCGACCCGGACCCGACCCGGAAAAATCCGGGTTTGGGTCAACCCGTTTGCTAAACGGGTCGGGTCCGGGTTCAGATTTTTGATCCGTTTAAAAAACGGGTCGGGTTCGGGTTGACCCGACAACCCGCGGGTCAACCCGAATTGACCCGTTTCGCAAATCAGATGCTCAGGTCGCGTCCCGTAAGGCCAGCTTGTCCGCGTCGCGTCCTCGTCAGGTCTCGACTCCAGCGAACTCGCGCGCGTCCAGGCGTCCAGCTCGGCGATCCCGCACACCCGCGAAGCAGCGCCGCAGCGGATCCCGCACTGGCACACTCCCGCGAACTGGTCCAACTGGACTCCGCCGCTGCAGCCTGACCAGGCGAACTGGACTCCGCCGCAGCGGATCCCGCACTGGCGCACTCCCGCGAAGCAGCGGATCGCCGGATCCCGCACTAGCGCAGCTCCCGCAAACTCGACCGCGTCCAGCCGCACTCCACACCTCGGCGGATCCCTCCTTCAGCCCGCACCAGCTCCACTATCCGCTCTGCAGGCGTGCTCGCGAGTCCGAGTCGCGACTTGGACTCCGCCGCTGCAGCCTGCCGCTCGCGATCCCGCACAGCCGCACTCGGGTCGGGTCAACCCGGCAACCCGGCCGGGTCGGGTCCGGGTTGAAATGTCCGACCCGTTTGTAAAAACGGGTCCGTTTGTAAAAACGGGTCGGATTCGCGGGTTGACCCGAATTGACACCCCTAATAGGGGCCTCATTCTCTGGAATGGGAGCCAATCTCATATGTTTTCTCTGCCGAATACCAAGCTGTAAGGTTTAGGTCAAAATAATAGCATAGCACAAGAAACTACCTGTAACAAAAGCCTTAAAAATGTCGGCAATGTTACCTCTTGACTCATATATTGCTTAACCTTAAAAAAAAAAAGGTCCATCGACATTAAAATTCCATGGTATTGCTTTTTATTTACATAATACACTCCTATGCCATTTCGAAGGGCTAAGCCATTAAGGCATGTGGCATTCCAAAAAACAAAACATATATATGCTTGTGAAAACTAAATACAAAATAACCTTTTAAAAAATTTAACTATCTTAAACATGGAGTCTAATTAAAAAAAATAATAAAGTGAACTAAGTCCATACAACTGATTTGTCAAGTTCCAATTGAGTGTGTTTATATATTCCTACATAATTGGAGCAACAAAGTGAAGAATGGATGAATTTACTGTTCTTCCTATGGGGAAATTCCATCTGATTGTTGATGGAGTTGAAGAGTAAGATATATGAACATCATTAATAAATATTTTTTATAAAGTAATGAAATATTATTGGGTTGCAGTGAAATAAAGCAGACCCAAGATTCTATGATAAAGAAAAATTTCATATTATATGTAATGTGTTCAGAAAGCACTCAATATTATTTTATTTAGTTATTTTCTTTATCCCAACAGTAGAAGAAAAAAATAACATTAAGCTTTAAAATGATGATTCTAGGATGAATTAGTTGCTAGAAAAATACAATGATTAAGTCCAAGTGAAAGCATACCTTAATATTACACTATCAAAATATTGTTGTATTACAACTGGAGATTACGAGCACTCGCAAATGCTTAATAACCTGATGCAAAACATTAACTTGTTATTTCAGTGTTTCACTTATTTTAAACCTTTTGCAGCCCTCCCTGTATCATGACCTTGAACAACTTTGCAAGTACATCCCAACTCCTCTCAAAACCACTCATCTGCATATTTGCTAGCTATTTTTAATCAAATTTAATCTCTTATATTTTGTCAACGAACAACGCTATTCAAAACCAAAAAGTTGAAATCATTTAGAGAATAATATGTCAACTCAATCAAGTTTCTAGAAACATGCTTTATGCATATGAATATTTCGCATGTCTTTAAAAAAGAATGGTTATTATTACTACTCTCTGTTTAAGTTGATAGGCTATGTAGTGCACATAATGAAAATAAATAATATCTTAAATCAATAAACCAATTAAACAAAAATATAAAATGTTTTTTTGATATCCTATATAGGAAGGATATATGAAATTCAGCTTAAATCCTATAAAATAAAATAAGAGTATGCATATATAAGTTAAAATATAAATAGAATAACATAAAAAAATATTTACCTTTATCTTCTCTAAATTTATGACTGACATGCCAATAAGTTTTTCAACTTCATTATCAAAAACTATAAATATTGCAGTTGCACTAATGTCCTCCACATGCAATTTGATAAGATACCTATATAAATAATATTTTTAAAATATGTTATAAATTTTAGATTTTTTTATTTCAAATAGGATTATATTATATAAATATTTTACCTCAAACTATATTCAGGATTGTCTTTTGAACATTTAGAACATTTTGCAATACCATCAATAATAAAAACTTTGGATTTACATGTATTGCATGAATTGTGCCATAAATTTCCTTCTTGATTAATTCCTTTTATTACTACTCTTGTAGAGTAGTACTTTACCTAAAATGTATACAAAATAAATAATAAGAAAGAAATCAAAATAATAATTTATCATATTTATTACCTCTCCCAATGTTTGTTCAGATGTGTTAATATTTTGCAGATTTATCAACAAATATGTATCAGAAGTAGATGATGTATGTTGATGAATATTTTATTAGACCTGTAAATTAAAATATTTAATAAGTAAAAATAATGACAGTTAAAATAAAAATTTTAAGTAAAGCATTAAAAAGTTGATACAAATCCAAGATATCTTTTGATGATGGCATATCTGAATTAATTTCTAAAGTTGTTGATTGTGTTGTTGAGAGTATGAAACATGATATATTATAAAATATGATTAAAATTAGAAATAAATAAGATATAGAAATATATAAATATATATATGGTAGATGTACCATTAAATTATTTCCCAATGACATCTTTTGCTAAAATGATTGTTTTATCATTTTTTTATTCTTCCAATTATTTCCCTTCAACGATTGCCAATGATTCCCATAGAGTAAAGGTGCAAACTTATGACCTATAAATTAAAAAAAAATATTAGATATAATTAAATATTTTAAAAGAAACATAAAATAAAATGCATTACATACCTTAAGTCAAGAACTTGTATATCTCGTTTGTGAATATTTTTTTATCAGTCTGTCTGTAGATCATCCGCACTTCAGAAATGTTCAAGACTGATAAAATGATATATGTAATAAAAATATATAATAATTTCTTTTAAAAAATGTTTTAAAAAATAAAAATAAATTTAATTACCTGAAGGAGAATTTGGATTTGACTTGATATCTTTAATTATCGATAAATTATTTCTTAATGGTTCTATATCATCAGTGATTGCAACTTGTATTTATGATGCTGTTTAAAATAATCTCAAATTTTTCATTGACATTATAGAAGTCTTTATTTGTCATTTTTATTTGCCCATTTGAAAAAATAGAAGTCTTTTCAATCTGTAACATGTTATGAAATATGTCAATTATTTTATTGAACATGATGACATATATTTTTGAACCCTAAAAAATAAAAAATAACAAAATTTATTAGAAGATAATAAAAATACATAGGAATTTATTATTTTCTTTTAAATAATATTAGTAATATTCATTGAAATGGAATTTCGTAAAATTTAATCACCTCTTTATCCATTAAAGTAAGCTTCTGAATTTTTCTTTGTCCAGATTTGAAAACTCTCGCAGCGTCAATTTGAGTTATTAGAGCAATAATACTCCAATAATATTAATGTAGAGATAAACTCTTGATAAGAGTTGATGAATCCATTAAGTTTAACCTGATATTAATAGAATTACAAATTTATTAATTAAAATTTATAAACAAGTATTTAGATAAATATATTATAATATTAAAGTAATAATAATATAATACTTAATTTAAATTTATCTACATACCTGTATATTATTTAAAAGATGTGAAAATCTCTTTATAAATAATATTTTTTGTGTAAGAACCTTATGCAGAAGTATATTTATCCGGTATAATAAGTAGCTTTGTTCTGCTCATTGATATACCTCTTGATAATGCGACATATAATTGTCCATGTGAGAAAACATTATGTGGAAGGTAAATCCCAACATTATGAATCGTTTGAACTTGTGTTTTATTGATAGTCATTGCAAATCACAAACGTATTGGAAATTATTTTATCTGAAATTTAAGTGGAAGAGCTTCATCATCACTTGTACATAATGGAATCCGAGGTATTATAACTATTTTCCCTGAGAATTATCCCATTGAAATTTGTGTAATAATCAAATTATTTTTAAATGATTTGCAGATCATTCGAGTTATGTTGCACAAACCATTTGAATGATCTAAGTTTCTTAGCAGCATTACTGGACAATTTATCTTAAGAACAAGACGATGAGAAGGAAGTCTATTTGGTGTTAATGAATTTAAAAATTCAACTCGATAAAGATTATAACAATCATCAGTGACTCTATCGAAGCTCTAATAAGTAAACTCATCCCTTGGAAAAATATTAATAAGCTTCTGATTTAGCTTATCAACATACTCATTTTTAGTGGCAAGAATTGACCTTTCCATGATGTACTCCGACAATAAAAAGTTCTCATGTAGAGAAGGAAAAATAGCACATATTAATGAATCTTCTGAAGTTTCATTATTTGAATATTCTATAACCATTTCATTTGGAATATGCACTAATCCATCTTCGATTTCATCTTCATCTTCATTTCCAATTCTAAGAATAAAATCACTAAACAAATGATCTGTTCTTGCACGCATATTTTCTTTTAACTTGAAAACTTCCATATCCTACCATAAGTATGACTTAACCATGTTGTAGCCAATAGTTTTTGATCTTGATGCACGTTTTATAACTGTAATACTTATCGGAAGTCACTTCCAAATATAATAACTTTACCACCAAAAGAAATTGAACTATTCATAATATCTTTCATAGTTCTATCTAAAGTTTTAATTGCTGTTCGTTTTACCATTGGAGCTTCATCCCAGATTATAATACTTGATTGTTTAAGTAATTGAGCAAGTCCACTCTGTTTGGTAAATACACATAATATTATTTTTGTTGAATTTATAGGTATTTTGAACCTTGAATGTGCCGTTCGACCTCTAGGTAATATTGAAGTGGCTACTCCTGATGTAGCTATTGCAATTGCTGTATGACCATCATTTCTTAAAGTTGAAAGAATAGCATGATACATATATGTCTTACCTGTACCTTCAGGACTATCTATGAAGAATATGCCATTACGCTTCTGATTAACACGATTAATAATTTCTTCAAATGCGTTTACCTGATTTGAATTGAGTGTGTGTATTATATTTATATCTTCAACTGGAGTAATAACATTTCGCTCTTTAGATATTTCTCTATTATAGAGCTCATCATTTAAATCATGAAAGATCTCTTGGACATGTGGCAATTCAGGCAAGTCGAAATCATTAATGGACTTTTCCATTCTCTCAAGAAATAAGTTAATATCTAAAAATGTTTTTGACACGCAAGCATCATAAGAAATATCCTTAATAGTTTGATAATCATGAGATAGACTATATAGTACTCATTCCATAATTGAAGAACATTAGTTGGCTCGCCGTAGACAAGAAGAATAGCAAATAATTGTCTGAACGCATTTGCCATTTGATAATTTGATGCATCATCTAAGAAATCTGATATATAAGCATATGTTTTCAGTAAATCATGCATTTATGCAGCTTCTTTAAAAGTAGAGCATTGGATTCCATGAACTCGTAATAAATCCGAAAATTAAGTTGGTCTATATACATGATTTTACAAAATTCTGAGGTAATATCTTTCACCATCTGTTGGATTTATTGTATTTACACGATTGTTTTGCTCATATTTTTCCCTCATCTTCCATATTTTATTTGCTTTATCCCATACATATTTTTTAGGAATTTCTCTATACAAATACTTCTTTGTCTTTGAATCAATTTTATTGAGATTAAAAAACTCAGTCAACATAGTTTTTTCCCAATGTCAGTTCGTAATATATCGAGCAAGTTTTGATTGTCTTTATAATAAACTGATTGATGGTCTTCTAAATGTAGTTATAAATTACACACTGATTGATACATCTCATTTAAATCAAATTCAAATATTCTCTATAATGCTTCTAATGCTGATACCCATCTGCCATCTTGATATTATTGAATTTCATCAAAATCTTGTTCTACATTTTTATGTGAAAATGCCATTGAAATTTTATCATATCCCTTATAAATATACTTATAAATATAATTCACTGCTTTGATACCGGAACATATCTCAACATTTATATGACAATTATGTCTAGATAATAGATATGGATTGTAAGGAACAACCCAATGATTATCTAAGAAATATTTTCTTACTTTTACTTAATGACCATTTTGTTTTCTTCGATAAATTAGATATGAATCATCTCTAATTATATTTTGGTTTGAGAAAGATCTGAGATATTTATTCTTACATAATTCATTTCTCATGCAAGCATTTTTTTGTTCAAATTTCCACATGGACCGTACATCTATGTTTTTCAACATACTAATGCAGACTCTTATATTTTGAAGGATCTGGTAATTCTGCAGATATAATTCTATCAAACTGTATTGGAGATGATATCTTAAATGCAGTATCCAAGATAATTAGAAAATGAGCATGTGGAAGTCCTCTTTTTTGAAATTCAATAACATATACACGGACAGCTACAGTTTCAAAAATTGATTTCTTGAATAATTGATCTTTTAAATCTTATAATTTAGCCCTAAAAATACGTGTTGTTAGGTCAGGTCTGTCTTGTGCCGTTTGACCTGACTTTAACTCATTATGAATTTCTTGTCAATCTGGATTATATATCATTGTTATGAACAAGTCTGATTTTCCAAAGCGTTGACAAAGAGCCATTGCATCTAAATATCTTCGCCGCATATCACGAGGTCCGCCGATGAACGAAGGCAGAAGTATAATTCTTTTACAAGTATTATTACTTTGTGCTTCTCTAGCAGCTACATTATCAATAATCCCTTTATACAAATCAGATCGTATTGAATGTTAATTTTATTTGTAAAAGTCTAAGCAACTTGTTTCAATCTTCACGTACATGTCGATAACATACTGATGTAACAATCTACCAGCATACAAAATAATTGATTTCTCATGTTCTAGAATTTAAAGCTTGTAACTATAATATTCTCTACATGAAACTCTTTCTTTTGATTTCTTCTTGATACCTGAAATATTATAAATTAATTAATTAGGATAATTAAAATTATTTTAATTATCATATATCAATATAAAAAATGTAGTGACATACCGTTTTCTTGTTGGCTAAATTATTCTTCTTCTATTGGAGATGATCTTATTACCGACCTTGTTATTTCTTCATTCCTTTTTAAATTTGAAATTTTGATTTATATTTTGATGACATCCAACTTCTCCATTTTGGAATAGAATTGGATATTACAAAGGATCATATCATCCAAAGTAATGCTTAATTTTACGATATGTCCCAGAATGTGAAGTTAATATGATATCACGTTCAATGCAACATGTACTTCGTCCATCAATCCATATTACTGCTACTTGTGACACTGTAGGTGCATTATAAACCCTTTAATCTATTCTTACATCATATCTAATACAAATTTGTAAGTTTTCCAACATATCTTTATCATTCAAAGATCTGAAGAATTGTGCGTATGGATTAATAGAAAGTATATTCATCAAATTTTTTACCAATTACTCTGAAAGATTTAAATCTTCAATAATATTCATTCGATTGTTTGTTTCAGCAGCAGTGTCATAAATATATAATTGAAAGTAGTATGAACCATTTGAACCTTTTGTAATAGGAGGTAGACTATGATAAATTTGATCTTGAGCTCTAAATGTGTAAATTCCCCGTCTTGCATTTGCCAAATTTGTATCTATATGGGCTCCGAAAGATATGAATGCAAATATACTATTATATGCTCTTATCTTACTTCTAAATTCTTTTGAATCAAGTGAACATGAATTGAATAATTCATATAGTTGATCAGGAACAATTATCGGAGCAAGCACGACTTCTCCATTGTAACAGCAAAATGTCGGTGGTTCAAATTGGAATAGTCTTGCATTACAATAACAACATGAACGTTGTTGTTTAAGAAAGTATAATTCTGATAAATTTGATTCGTAATCAATATTAACATCGTTGATATTCGATGCTTCTATATCTGTTTACTAGAAGATAATATATATTAATTATAAAGAAATATAAATTAAAAAATAATAATAATATTAGGTTAGTAAAAAGAAACCTGAACAATTTGATGTCGATGGCATACAAGCAATTTCTAAATTAGAAAACTGTTTTTTTTCTTTTTCTAGCAATATTAATATCATGAATTTTTTTTTCTTCAATAGACATTTTAGCATATCGTTGTCTTTGATATTCTTTTTTCCTTTGACCCTCCATGTCAAATATATTTAAAAAAATTTACAGTCATATTGATAGATCAAATGATAAAAAAAAAATTGAAAAAAAAATTAAATAAATGATACTAATAAGCATTAAACCAAGAGAAAACAAAATAAATTAAAATTTAATGAAAATAAAAATAAATTAAGTAATTGTTAAAATTGCAAATGAAAAAGAAAAAATTATAATGTCATTTAAAAAATTTGGTAACCTTTAAGCAATTGTTAAATGACAATAAATCCATAAATAATTTGCATGGAAAATTATTCCACATAAATATAAATTCTTAATAAGTAAAATTATCTTAATATAAGACAAACTCACAAACATTAACAATTTTTTCATCTTGTTCACAAAGAGAAGTACACAAACTGCATCAACAAATAATGTATTAAAAAGAAATAAAAAAAATTATTATCACCGTGAATTAAAAAAAAAATTCAATTATGATACTTTAACCTGAGGGCATGATTCATAACATTTAATATCTGCATGAGTACAAGTTATAACAACAACTAAAGTTTTAATGTAATTATGGATAAGCTCTCAAAATAATGAATAAAAAAAGTTATATGGATAATTGTAAAATAAAAAATAGCAGAATTAGAATAATGCATTACATATAAAAAGATAACTTGAGGATAGGTCTTTATCCTCACATTAGTATTTAATTGAATTTATCATATGATTGGTGAGATATTGACAAAGAACCCAAATAAAAAAATTTCAATATTCTCCCTTGTAATGCACTTAAATTAATAGACTCACAAAAGAAGTTAACAAGATCTAAACAATTGAAAGAATTTGCTAATGATTATATTGAAAAATACAATGACATATGATTTTGTATTACAAGTAAAAAGAAGATAAAATATTAATTTCTTATTGTCCTGCAAAAAATCTCACAAAGTAATAAAATGAAAGCTACAATCAGCAAAATTCTTACTATTAGATTATTATACCCCCCTCTTTTAAAAATCTTTGCTAAAGTAGAAGAAGGTTTGACAGGGTGAATGCATCTATTATAGTCATCTCCCCCTTCTACCACCCTTTCTAAAGGTGCTGTTGTTGACCTCTCTTTAGCCCGGATCCCACCTCCACTGGACCCAATGGGTTAGACTCAACCCAGTGGGCTCAGGCTTGTCCCTTGGTCAACCTGGTTGACCAGGTCAACCTGGGTTGACCCAGATTAACCCAAACCACTTCTATTTGATCTAAAATCAATTTTAGAGCTTCTCAAGCTCAATTCTCCACTCCACTAGACTCAGAGGATCAGACCAACTTTGTTGAGCTCATACCTGAGTCCTGGGTCAACCTGTGGTTGACCCGGTCAACCAGGGTTGACCCAAATTGACCCCTTTAGCCTAATTGAGGCCAATTTGGTTTCAAATCAATTTCAAGCCTCATTCTTGGACTCAACCCATTCTTTAGGACTCAATAGACTTAGGTTGACCAGGTCAATCTTTGACTTGGTCAACCCAAGTCTTATTGGGTCAATTTGACCAATTTAGACACATTTGAACCTAGATCCAAGTCAAACTCAATCCCATGCTTTCTTGACTCAAACCCCTCATCCCCTCTGGCCTAATTGACTAAGTTGACCAAGTCAAACTTTCACTTGATCAACCCAAGTCTTTAATAGGTCAAAGTGACCTATTAAGAGCCATTAATTGCATTTAAAACCTCATTGATGATTTAAATTCAAACAACGGCCCCCTAAATCGATTTTCCCTCCTAATTGATGGGAGATTCGATCTTGACTGTCCATGACAGGTTTAGAGGCTTTAAATAGAAAAAATTAGGTCTTCAGAATGACTTTTTTTGCTTTGATCTCTCTCCCTAGGCTTTCATAAGCGGCAAAACCTCTTGTGAGAGCTCTCCCCACCTTCTTCCATCTTTCTCGACCAAATCCCGCCTCCAAACCCTCGCCGACAGCGAGATTCCGATGAACCGAAGCTTGAAATGTTCCAAGAAAGATTCCTATCGATCTAGAGCTTTTTAGAATGTGGTTTCTTCTACAAATAGAAGCGTGGACAATCTACAAGTGCAACAAACCTCAGAACGCAAAAATCCAACGGTTAGATCTCTAAAAAACTCTTAGAATATATCACTACATATAGGATAAAATAGATTTCTAAAAAGAGGCTTTTAAGACAAACAAACATCACCCTATTAATGATCTTAATGTATAGAGCCAATGTTTCAAATTTCATTAGATTTGGTTGAGTAGATCGAGAGAAATCACTAAATTATCATTTAGGATTTTGATTTGTCTGAAGTTTGTCCTGTGGACGTTCTAGACCGCTAATCTTACAATCAACGGTATGGAACATGTTGTTCCGCATGGCCGTTCGATTGCGGGGGGCTCTTGGTTGGACCAAGACATCATGCAGCTCGATCTCGATCGTTGATTCAATATGGCGCGAGATTGAACGGCCGATGACTTTGCTGACTCATTCAAGTCAAAAACGCTTGGGTCCTGCGCCGTCGCAATCATTGGCAATGATTGCGCCGTCATGCAATCATTGCAAATGACTGGTTGTTGTTTGAAGCGGTCAATCAGAGCCTGCCAATGTTTTGCCGCTATTTTTCCATATTTGATGTTGATTTTTTTGTCCGATGTGTTGATGAGTTCGCTATTGATGGATTAAAACAAAAAAAAGTTATTGTAAATTAGAACAAAAGATTAAAAATTATCTCTATGGTCATATAAAGTTTTGGTAAGGTAATGAGGTTTATAAATAATTTGTTGCGACCCATGACCTGAGTTTGAGATTTTGATGATGACAAATAGTGTCGCCTGAACTACTATTCATTGAATATCATTTATTATTTGCTATTGTCCGTGAGTACTAACATTTCAGGAAGATCATAAGCTATTCAGGACAATAGGAAGACTCAAGACTGGTTAAATTAGGAGTATGAGTCTGACAATATAATTTGTTATTTATATTATTTTTTTATTTTCTTGAGTCTGGCCACAAACTGCATGTAAGTCTAAGCAACCATGCACAAACACAGGGATTTAAAAGTAAAAAATGTAGATTTTTTTCTATGGTGATAGTAATGTACAACTGTGACGACCCAGGCATCCATAGTGAAAGGATTCGTCTGACATTCTGTTCGAACTCCATTCCAGTTGTCTTGCTCGGACCTGAAATTGTTAACCACATATAATGAGCTTAAATAGCCCAGTAGGTCACCAAAGCCTACAACTGAAATCAAAGCACGGTACTGCTATCAATATGCATGTCAGTCAATCAAATCCATAACAGTCAATGGTCAATGAGTCTATGCAGCGGAAATCAAATCAGTAGTCAATGCAGTACGGAAATCAATAGTCAATGAAATCAATAGTCGATGCAGCGATAGAAGAATCGATAAATCAAACTCAATAAATCAATACGTCAATTCTCAGAAGAATCAATACACAGAAGAAAATCAATCTCGATCAAATCAAATCAATCGTATCGAATCAATCGATCAAATCAATACTATCTAGTCAATGAAATCGATTAGAAAAGCAATACAATAAAGTTCAATCTATACTAGCAATGAATCAAATGCAGCATGTAATACGGTGCAGAAACAATAGTATCAATGAATCTATAAGCAATAATATCAATTAATCTATCCATGTCCATAGCATCAATGAATCAATATCAATATCTATATCCATCCATATCAATATCTATGCTCAGTAGTATCAATGCTCAGCGATCAATCAATGAAATCAATGAAATCGTACGATACAGTAAATTCATAAATCCGATCAAATCAATAAAGCAGTAAATCCATATGTCAAGGCTGTACACATGCAATTTCATACAACGGTCTTACTGAACAAGCATAAACACTGGCTATTATCAATAGTGCTGTTGTAGAAATCCATAGTGTTGTTATAGAATCCATATTGCTGTTGTAGATATCCATACGTTGGTTTCAATAAGAGTCGTCACTCTGTGCCCGTCGGCATATTAAACTCCTTTTAACTCCCAATCGATATATCAATGGTCAATGGTTTAAAGGAAAGCCCGTCGGCCCACCATCCTGTACAGGTCAAGTCAATTTCCAACCAACGTTCAACCAGGTTTCCACTTATCTTTCAATATCAATAGTCAATATAAGAATAATGTAGAGCAATCACATCAACATTCATATGCATATCTATTCAATTCATCAATCTCGGGGAAATCGGAAATCGTACGAAATTCGGCAGCGTAACGACAGTCTATCAAATTTACACAAAAATCCTACAAAATCACAATTCACCAAATTACAATAGAATATTCATGACAATAATATAAGACTATTACTCTACTGAATCAACATCAATAAACATCATGATATTTTTCTATTCGATCAAAACCACGTAGAACCCAAAATAACCGGTGAAATCGTTCTAGAAAATAATCAAATCGTGTAGAATATTCATATCTATAACATATTAAAAGTTGTGCTGTGAAAATTGTGTCAATACAAAACCGGGTCCGTTTTTCGATCACAAAAACACTAAACAGGTCACAACACGATCAAAACTAAATATCTCTGAAAACAGAAATAGGATTCGGAGTCCTTACAGCGAGATAAACAAATTGTTCAACAGCGGCGACGGACAAAAAGCGCTCCGCGGCCTCCGAAAATGAACTTTTCCTTTGCTTTTCTTCTCTTTCTCTCTCCTCAGATATTTTCATTTTTATAAAAATGTTTTCTCTCTCCTCAAATCGAGCTGATTTCCTTATAACATAAGTCTGATCGGCCCGGCCGATCGCCACATCGTCCTGGCCGATGTGAACAAAATCCAATCGTCCAGGACGATTCCTCAGGCCGATAATTTCGATTTTGCTCTCGGGATTTTTGTCTCATCGGATCGTCCCAGGACAATTCAAAATCGGCCTAGACGATCCCATTCCAGAAAAATCAGCTGTTTCAATGCACTGATCATCCTGGACGATCTCAATATCGTCCCGGACGATCCTGGGAGGAAAAAATCAAATATGAGAGGCAAATCAATGGAATGAGCTCTCACAATCTTCCCATCTTAGAAAAATGTCGTCCCGATATTTCCCTAAGGGTCCGAAGCAAAACGAAACAAAACAAATCCAACAAATCCAATCAAAATCAAAACTCGGCAAAAATCAATACAAATCATACAATCCAATCAATCACATGTCACTCAATATGTATGCAAAAATATCCATTCTATCAAACTATGAATCAAATCCTTTCACTACACTTGCTCTGATATCAAAAATTTGTGACGACCCAGGCATCTATAGTGAAAGGATTCGTCTGACATTCTGATCGAACTCCATTCCAGTTGCCTTGCTCGGACCTGAAATTGTTAATCACATATAATGAGCTTAAATAGCCCAGCAGGTCACCAAAGCCTACAACTGAAATCAAAGCACGGTACTGCTATCAATATGCATGTCAGTCAATCAAATCCATAACAGTCAATAGTCAATGAGTCTATGCAGCAGAAATCAAATCAGTAGTCAATGCAGTACGGAAATCAATAGTCAATGAAATCAATAGTCGATGCAGCGATAGAAGAATCGATAAATCAAACTCAATAAATCAATACGTCAATTCTCAGAAGAATCAATACACAGAAGAAAATCAATCTCGATCAAATCAAATCAATCGTATCGAATCAATAGATCAAATCAATACTATCTAGTCAATGAAATCGATTAGAAAAGCAATACAATAAAGTTCAATCTATACTAGCAATGAATCAAATGCAGCATGTAATACGGTGCAGAAACAATAGTATCAATGAATCTATAAGCAATAATATCAATGAATCTATCCATGTCCATAGCATCAATGAATCAATATCAATATCTATATCCATCCATATCAATATCTATGCTCAGTAGTATCAATGCTCAGCAATCAATCAATGAAATCAATGAAATCGTACGATACAGTAAATTCATAAATCCGATCAAATCAATAAAGCAGTAAATCCATATGTCAAGGCTGTACACATGCAATTTCATACAACGGTCTTACTGAACAAGCATAAACACTGGCTATTATCAATAGTGTTGTTGTAGAAATCCATAGTGCTGTTGTAGAATCCATATTGCTGTTGTAGATATCCATACATTGGTTTCAATAAGAGTCGTCACTCTGTGCCCGTCGGCATATTAAACTCCTTATAACTCCCAATCGATATATCAATGGTCAATGGTTTAAAGGAAAGCCCGTCGGCCCACCATCCTGTACAGGTCAAGTCAATCTCCAACCAATGTTCAATCAGGTTTTCACTTGTCTTTCAGTATCAATAGTCAATATAAGAACAATGTAGAGCAATCACATCAACATTTATATGCATATCTATTCAATTCATCAATCTCGGGGAAATCGGAAATCGTACGAAATTCGGCAGCGTAACGGCAGTCTATCAAATTTACACAAAAATCCTACAAAATCACAATTCACCAAATTACAATAGAATATTCACGACAATAATATAAGACTATTACTCTACTGAATCAACATCAATAAACATCATAATATTTTTCTATTCGATTAAAATCACGTAGAACCCAAAATAACCGGTGAAATCGTTCTAGAAAATAATCAAATCGTGTAGAATATTCATATCTATAACATATTAAAAGTTGTGCTGTGAAAGTTGTGTCAATACAAAACCGGGTCCGTTTTTCGATCACAAAAACACAAAACAGGTCACAACACGATCAAAACTCAATATCTCCGAAAACAGAAATAGGATTCGGAGTCCTTACCGCGAGATAAACAAATTGTTCAATAGCGGCGACGGACGAAAAGCGCTCCTCGGCCTCCGAAAACGAACTTTTCCTTTGCTTTTCTTCTCTTTCTCTCTCCTCAGATATTTTCATTTTTATAAAAATGTTTTCTCTCTCCTCAAATCGAGCTGATTTCCTTATAACATAAGTCTGATCGGCCCGGCCGATCGCCACATCGTCCTGGCCGATGTGAACAAAATCCAATCGTCCAGGACGATTCCTCAGGCCGATAATTTCGGTTTTGCTCTCGGGATTTTTGTCTCATCTGATCGTCCCAGGACGATTCAAAATTGGCCTGGACAATCCCATTCCAGAAAAATCAGCTGTTTCAATGCACTGATCGTCCTGGACGATCTCAATATCGCCCCAGACGATCCTGGGAGGAAAAAATCAAATCTGAGAGGCAAATCAAAGGAATGAGCTCTCACAACAACTTTATTTCGTACTGTACAATCTGAGGTTGTAAAACAATTTTTGTGAATAGATCGTACCGTACGAATACTATCGTACTGTATGATGTGTTCCAAATCCAAAATCCTAGCCGTCAAATTAACTTAAGTTTTCCTCAGCCGTTCGTACTGTACTAAGGACTTCGTACTGTACGATTTATTTTAAGTACTTACTTAAAATAACCCGTGATTAGTGGAATAAATCAAGTCTTAATTACTAATTAAAAATCGTATTGTATGAACACATTCGTACCATACGATGAACAGAGAAGAAATTCGGATCGTCCCGGAGATCGTCCTAGATGATCCCTTGTTTTTTCTCATCGTACTGTATGATGTATATCATACCATACGATAAACAGAGACGACATTTAATCGTCCCAGAATTCGTCCTAGACGATGCCTTGATTTTGACCATTCGTATTGTACGATATATATCGTACCATACGATGAACAGAGATGACATTTAATCGTCCCGGCTATCGTCCTGTACGAGCAGTATTGTTGAGGATAGTACAGTACGATTTATTATCGTACGATATGATTAGATTTTGAACTGTTCGTACACCTTCGTACTAGGACGAAGTCTGTTTATACATGTCGTACTGTACGATTGTAATGGCTACTTTGAAAATTTCAGGAAATTTGGAGCTTGTTTTAAGTATCAAAATTAGTAATCTTTTTGAGAGAGACAGAAAGAGGGGAACGTGATTAGAGAGGGAATCCTTGGGAGAGAGCTCTTGAGAAGTTTTTAGGGTTTGAGAGAGGAAGGAGAAGGTGAGCTTGGCGAGGGAAAAGAGGTGTGAGGGAGATCACACGGTTGCTCCGTTCTTGCTACATCTTGCTCCTCCTGTGGCCCGGGAAGAACTTGTGGGAGGCTCTCTGAGGAGGAGACTCCTCTGAATCCGTGACTTCGAAGGTATTGTATTAACGTGCATTTAATGCACGTGTAATAAAACTAATATATTAAATGGATCAATGTCTTTTAGATTTCCACAAATTAAATTCATAAATGCATAGATCAAGATAAGCGATATATAACGCAATCAAAAGTCATTTCGTAGGGGATTCGAGCCTCGGTGAGATGGGATGAATTTCTTCTGTCGACCACTCGAACGCATACTCGATCTCTTGTACAAGAAAGTTGTTTTAAGAAACAATAAAAAAGTCGTCCCAAACGAAACTGGGATCATTTTCTTAATGCTTTACTTTTTAGATTGTAATTATAATTAATATTTGAACACTAATTTTCAGCTACTTAAAAAAAAAATTAAACAAAAAATTTACTTTCCACAATAGCTTCCTCTCGAATTTTGTATAGCCCATGATTTTTTTTCTCTAGCAAGACTTTACACTAACTCTCCACCACAATTTTCTACCTTTAAGTAGTGTATATATCTGCATTATGATTTTGAATAATTGCAATGCCATTTTGTTTAAATGAATTATTAATTAAATATAACTATTTTATATATTTTTTAAAAAATATATAGAAGAAACATATTTTATTATGTTTAATATTTTGCATATTTTAATTATATTTATTCTGCCATTAATCTTTTATAAAATAAATACTATGGCTGAATATGCAATTTAGTAGAAAGTTTTTCATTAATTAATAAATGATATTTCTATTTGACGAATTAATTCAAGAATAGTTAGGACTATAAGGAAAAAGTTTATCATTCAAATAAGTCTTGAGATTCATGTTTAATTGAGACGATTTTTTTTTATTACTTATTAGGTATAAAGTTATATATACCCTTACAATTTGTGATTAAAAAACAAAGAAAATTGAATGTCATTTATTTTTATGACATTATAATATTTGTATAACAAATTAATAATTTCAAATTTTCAATTATAATTATTTACTTTGACCATATTTTAATTTTATGTAAATATTAACGTTCTTAATTAGACATTTTTAAACTTATTTTTTGATAGGCTAATTCATACTTAAAAATTGACAAATTTATGTATAATATTACACCATATTGATATTTATGTATTAAATATGCTAAAAATTAACTTTTATTCATACCTAAATTATTATTTAGCCAACTTGAAATAGGATTAGTAGAATATTTTGATCACATGCATTTTGTAGAGATAATTTTTTTATATTTGATATGTCCTCAAAAATTTATCTTGATCGGGTACGAATCTCGAGGCAAAAAGCTAGTTGAAAACTTCAAAAATTAAATCCGGGAGTACTTGAACTTCGATTTCAGCAAACTTACAGTCAAACTGAGCGTCTCGGAAATACGAACCCAACGACCCAATACGAGCCCAAATGAGTCCAAATCAAGGACCTAAAGCATTGTTGGAAGGCTCGAACCACAATTTGAGTTACGAAACGGTCTCCAATTTTGGCGAGCTTATAGTCGAATCGAACGGCTCGACGAGAAGAATCCAACGATCCCAAGATCGCAGGATTCCGACATCACTAAGGCCTTCAAATGGCTAACAAACAGTGTATGATCAAAGGATTCAATATCAGCCGTCCATTCAACCACTCCCTGTTCGCCCCTGATCTCACACATTTTTACAAGCCATGCCACTTCAGAAAAACTATAAATAGAACCCTCATTCTTTACAAGGGGGACTCAAGTGAAGAGAGAGAAGAAGAAGAGAAGAAGAGAAAAAAGGGGAAAAAGGAGAATCCTCTCCTTCTCGACCACCGTCAAAGTTCATCCCGCCGCTCGAATACGTCGGGATTCTGTGTGATATTCGGGAGAACGTAGGAATTCTGCCCAACTTCCACGAGATGCTGAAATTCTTCCCAATTTGCAACAGAGTTCCCTCCTGATGCCGAAACTCCGCCAAAGTGAAGCTGGAGTTCTCCTCTGCCACCAATAGACGTCGGAGTTCTACCCGACGTCGGACCTTCACTCTTCGCCAAGTTTCTACCCGACGCCGGACTTCTACCGGTTATCGAACTTTGTTGGACGTCTACGCGAAGATGGATTTCTTTCCATTGTTGGACTTCTACCTGACGCTGTCCTTCTGATCTTCGTCGTCAGACTACAGTCTTTTCGACCCCCGTCGCCCACCGACTACGGTCCTCCTTACTTATGTCGCCCACCGAATACAGCTCTTTCGATCTCCGTCGCCCGCCGACTACGGTCCTCCTGACTTATGTCGCCCGCTAACTACAGTCTTTCTGACTTATGTCGCCCGCCGACTATAATCTTTCCGACCTTTGTCGCCTGTCGACTACGGTTTTCCTGACTTATGTTGCCCACCGAATACAGTTATTTCGACCTCCGTCGCCCGCCGACTACGGTTCTCCTGACTTATGTCGCCCGCCAACTACAATGTTTCTGACTTATGTCTCCTGCCGACTACAATCTTTCCGACCTCTGTCGTCCGTCGATTACGGTCCTCCTGACTTACTTCGTCCGCACACTACAGTCTTTCCGACCTCTATCGCCCGCCGACTACGGTCCTCCTGACTTACGTCCTTCCGACCTCCATCGCTAGCCGACTACGGTCCTCCTGACTCACGTCGCCCACCGACTACAAGCCCTCCGACTTCCGTTGCCCGCCGACTACGGTCCTCCCGACCAAACGAACATGTAAATAGTGATTCTTTGTATTCATATCATGTAATGCACTAATTAAAATGTACATCAAGCTAAGGCCTTCTCCCAAGGAAGGACCTCATTTGTAATCGACTGCAATACTAGTGGATTCATTCAAACTGGGCTAGGTCCCGTGGTTTTTCCCCCTTTTCAGGGGTTTTCCACGTAAAAATTATTGGTGTCTCATAAATGCTAGACCCTCTCTCTTATCTAATTGCGTGCCGGATTTTCGTACAACGCTAAGACGATAAACTTTATATTTCTTTACCGCCGCGAATACTCCTGGACGACGCAACAATATTAAATCAATTTTTGTTAACTGGAAATAGAATCAATTTTTATATTAAAAGTCACGTTTTTTTATGAGATGCATTTTTTAAAGATATAAATTAATTAGTTTTGAATCAAAATATTTTGTTAAAAATTAAATCAAAATAAAAAATCATACTATAAAAAACTACGTAAAATAAATAAATTCTAATAAATAAAATTTTAGGTAAAAGCTATTTGAAAACATAATATTGATTTCCATTTTACATGATAAATTAATTATTTTAACTAATACTATTTATTTGTTAAATATTAAAAATATGCTAAAAATTAAAAATATTAGTTAAAAATATGCAAAATATTAAGAACAATGAAATATGCTAAGCCCATATATAATTTAAAAAAATTTAAAAAAATATGTGAAAAATTTATATTCGTCTTATTATCCGATAAAAAATAAAGCATATTATATTAAAAAAAATAATGATTCGCATTTAATTCTACAGATAAAATATCGGATCATAGACAGAATATTTTATTCTGTAGGTGATCTAAGGCTATAAAATAGGGTTAAAACCGTCAAATCGAAATTACAAGGGATTTTATTTTTTTAGGCCACCAACGATCCTTTTTTCTTCTCACTACTTTCTTTCCTAAATTTGTATTCCTCTTCTCCTCTCTCTCTCTGTTTCCGTCCGCTGGTTCATCTGCTTTGTTAACAGGAAAACTTTCGCCTCTTTTATCTGATTTTGCTCGCCGGAGAGGAAGCCATGGGTCGTGCAAAGCTACAGATCAGGTACAGAGAAAAACCTAGTGCTCGAATCAACACTTACAAATCAAGGATCAAAGGAATAGAGAAGAAGGCTAAAGAGCTGTCTGTTCTTTGTGGCGTTGATGTCCTGTTCTGCTCTTTCTCTCCTGATCTCAGTGCATTCCATTACTGGGCGAATGAACCATCCGAATTCCATCGCATAATCTACCGTTATAAGTCCATTTCCTCACAGAAACCACAATGCGAGGTTCCTTCTCTGCCATTGATTTCGTCATTTCAAGAAGAGCTCGCGGCCATAACCAAAAAGCTGGAAGAGGTGAGACAAATGAAAAAGTTTCTGGAAGCAGAAAAAATGGGTTATTCATCTCAGAACTGTAGAGCGGATTCCATAGGAGCGGATGGCGATTTTTGTCCTAATGCTGCAATTCTTAAAGATGACGAAGATATATTCTCTTTACTAGAAGAGCTTGGCGAAGATCTATTCATATCAGATCTTCCTTCAAATTCATCCATTGATGTCTTCAAGGAGAGTTATTTTGACTGTAGGGACAACTTCGTTGATGCTGATCCGGCTGACTTTCAGTTCTTCTAAGATAGCTATCTCCCATTAGTTACTGTTCAACATTTTTTTTTTTTTTTTCTTTGTGTTAGGCAAGCAAAAGAGAACCTGCCTTTGTTATTCCGTTTGGGAATTTCAGTAAAAATATAGTTCGTCGTTTAAGAAGAAAAGCCTCCGCTGAAAGTTCCGTTTCATTTTTTGGCTTAATTCCAAATAAATAATTAAGTGTTTCTTCTTAATTGTTTTAGGGTTTGTGGACTTAAGGTTTAACTGAAGCTAAATAATAGAAATCTTAGTATCGTGTGGGAAAGAACCTCCTTGGCAAAGCTTGGGTCTCGGGTTCGATTCCCATGGGCGGCCACGAAATCCTTAAGTGTTGGCCCGGGCGAATTGGTGTGGGTAGTCCGCTAGGTCGACCGGGGAGATTAGTGGCCGAAGGCCGATACTTCCTGTTCCCAAAAAAAAAAAAAAAAAAAAAAAAAGAAATCTTAGTATCTGTTTTATACATTAATATTTACTTTAATCACTTTAATTTGGTTATATCAACTATTTATTTTTTTATTAAAAATTATAATTAAAATTTATCATTTTAACGTTACCGATTATCTTTCTTTAATAAAAAAATGAATAAATATTTTCAAAATGTGCTAAATGTTTAAGATAATCAATTTTTTTTTTCAAAATATATTAAATAATTTATTTTCAATAATAGATCTAAAAATGTCATTATATATGGTTAATACTTAATAATTTAATAAAAATATATGGCAATAGTTAATAGTTTATTTTTTATTTTTAACAAAAATCTAATAAACATTTAAACAAACATTAATATACAAACACAAAGTTGAAGTAATCTGTAACAAAGTTCAAAATTCTTTTGAGGTTTTTCTTCTTTATTTAAAACATACTTACAAACGAATACGGTAATAGGGGAAAAATTGTAAGCAAAATTAATTGGCGACATCGTTCAAACATCGCTACCTTAACATCATAGTTCCTATGATGTGTTCTACCTATTTCTTTGATTAGGCTTCCCTTGCCCCACAGAGGCGCTTCCTCTATTGAGGGGGCTCCTCTATCATTATTCATTCAAGAAAGAGTTCTCATATCTAAAATTAGGTACGTCAAAATAAGTTTTTGGGTTGAGTTCGTGTCCAATTTGAAATTAACGTAGTTTTAACTCATCTAGCCCGAAATTCTACCCGATTAGATAAACGGGATTAGAATTCTGGACCTGAACACGACCCGGATTCAACTTGATCAATACAGCACGACTTGCTGGCCATAGTACAAAAAGGCAGGCGTAATGCATGAGCAGGGTGAGTTCGATGCATGATCACAATGGTCAAGCAAGGATGATGGAGTGAGCGCGGCAGAGGACAAGGTGAGAACGATTTTGGTTGACTCATGTCAATTTTGGATTTTCGTTTTAACTCGGACTCGACCCGAAAATATAATCGACTCAGAATATAAAGCCCGAATCTAACCTATTTTTCAAGTGGGTTGACCCTAATAGAGAATTTTCGGATCGGATTTTAAGATTGTGTTGAATTTTGATAAGTCTAGCGGCCTTCTAGAGTCTTCACGTGGTGTGTGTGTGTATATATATATATATATATATATATATATATATATATATATATATATATATATATATATATATATATATATATATATATATATATATATATATATATATATTACCCTTTTACATTTTTACCGTGCCTTTCTTTGTAAATTATTTTTCATGCATTTTGGTTAATCATTTAAAATTCAACGTGGCATGATATGCTGGCTAAACATCCCAACTCCGGAAATTTTCTCAATATGTTAGTCTACTTAATAAACAAATTAGAAATTTTAATTGTTTATATTTTAAGATAGCAAAATTGACCATTAAAAATAACTAAATTATTGCTGGCCCACTCGCATAATCGCATGTTTGAATTTTCAAAATAAGGTATTAAAATTAATATTAAAGTAATAGTATTTAATAAAAGATTCTAATTGGAGAAGAATTATCTCATCAGCTTCTCCGTAGCCTATGTAGCGACAAGGGCTGACCAAATAAATTGGAATAGTGGGCCGACGAATGTCTTAGCCTTTTGAAGTCTCCACCAGCCTAGTGGGCTTAGGGCCCACGACTAAAAAGGAATTGACTTTCTAATTGTAATAGAATATTTACGTAATTTTTTTTAAGAATTTTAAAGTAACATTATTTATTAAAAGCTTAATTTTTTTTCTTAGACTTTCTTTTTCTCAACTGAAATTTCAAAATATTTTTCAAAAATAACTTTTTTAGAAAAAAAAAAAAAACAATAGAAAAGCTATCCCCAACATACTGAGATAGAGTTTTTTTTTATTTATAAAATTGCCGTTGAAAAAAATTAATTTTTTAAAAGTTGTTGTTAGGAATAGTTTTCTAATACATAATTTTTTAAAAAATAATGAAAAAATAGACAAACAAAAATTATGATTACGATTTGAAGAATAAAATAGTAAGAAAATTGTTCCAAATGAAACCTAAATCACATTTCAATATAAAACTTATCATTATATTTTTTTACATAAGTTTTATCACTTGAGAAAAAATTTAGAATCTTTCTCTTTTTAAATTTAGGCCTAGTTTGAGACAGCTCTTTTACTACTTCTTAAAATAGATTTTTAGTATAATAATTTTAATTTTATTACTATGATGATAAAAGTTATGTAAACTCACTACTCTCAAATACATGCTAATTACATGTGCAAGAGAATAATTACAGTGAAGAAAGAATTCAATGCTTTTGCAGATTACATAACATTTATAAATTTTTGCCCCAGGTTGTGAAACCGAAAACAAAAATACATTGTTTAAGTTCACAAGCATGCTCGTTTATTGAACAAGTAGATTGATTAGAGATAGATAACATGAATGTTTTATTATCAATTTAGCAAATTAATGGATATCTTGGCTAAGGCACATTTGTACATATATAAAGGTAATGGAAATTTCCAGTTAGATTCAGATCTTCGGGACATCAAACTATAGATAAATCATTTGAACAAAACATGAAATGGTTGGCCATAGACATAGAAGTTGGGTATGAAGTACCTGTTGGGCTTCTTTATGCAACTCTTCTTTCACAAGTACAGGGGCCTCATTCTCTGGAATTGAATCAAGAGCCAATCTCATATGTTTTCTCTACCGAATACCAAGCTGCACGGTTTAGGTCAAAATAATAGCAGAGCACAAGAAACTACTTGCAACGAAAGCCTTGAATGTCTGCAATGTTACCTCTGGACTCATATAATGCTTAACCTTTTAAAAAAAAGGTCCATCAGACATTACAGGCTGACACTTCATATTCCACTTCATTGTGCCCTTCTTTGGCTCTTCTGTTAAGTCAATGCTATACAATAGGTCCAAAATTATTTTAGAATAGAAAAGTCAATATTTCATTGCATCATCTTCTCTAAAAGTTAACAATGTGAAAGGTACCTTTCTTGACTTAACAATCTTCTTTTCAAGTTTGGCCTTGCAACGTAACTTACTTATTTTTAAAATTCCATGGTATTGCTTTGCATTTACATAAACAGGCTCCTATGCTATTTCGAAGGGCTAAGCCATTAGGGCATGTGTCATTCCAAAAAAATAAAACATGTATATGCTTGTGAGAACTCAATACAGAATAAGCTTTTTAAAAATTTAACTATCTTAAACATGGAGTCTAATTAAAAAAAAAAAAGTGAACTAAGTCCATACAACTGATTTGCCAAGTTCCAATTGAGTGTGTGCCATTATATATTCCTGTATAATTGGAGCAATAAAGTGAAGATTGGATGAATTTACTGTTCTTCATATGGGAAAATTCCATCTGATTATTGGAGTTGAAGAGTAAGATATACGAACATCATTAATAAATATTTTTTATCAAGTAATGAAATATTATTGGGTTGCAATGAAATAAAGCAGACCCAAGATTCTATGATAAAGAAAAATTTCATATTGTATGTAATGTGCTTAGAAAGCACTCAATATTCTTTTATTTAGTTATTTTTCTTTATCCCAACAGTAGAAGAAAAAATAACATTAAGCTTTAAAATGATGATTCTAGGATGAATTAGTTGCTAGAAAAATACAGTGATTAAGTCCAAGTGACAGCATACCTCAATATTGCACTATCAAAATATTGTTGTATTGCAACTGGAGATTACGAGCACTTACAAATGCTTAATAACCTGATGCAAAACATTAACTTGTTATTTCAGTGTTTCGCATATTTTGAACCTTTTGCGGCCCTCCCTGCATCATGACCTTGAACAGCTTTGCAAGTACATCCCAACTCCTCTCAAAATCGCTCATCTGCATCTCTTGCTAGCTATTTTTAATCAAATTTATTCTCTTATATTTTGTCATTGAACAACGCTATACAAAACTAAAAAGTTGAAATCATTTAGAGAACAGTATGTCAACTCAATCAAGTTTCTAGAAACATGCTTTATGCATATCCATATTTCGTATGTCTTTAAAAAAGAAAGGTTATTATTGCTACACTCTGTTTAAGTTGATAGGCTATTTACTGCACATAATGAAAATAAATAATATCTTAACTCAATAAACCAATTAGACAAAAATATAAAATATTTTTTTGGTATCCTATGTAGGAAGGATATATGAAATTCAGCTTAAATCCTATAAAATAAAATTTTAAGAAATTTAAACCCAAATGTTTTTGTATATCATCTAACCCTCAATCTTTTTCATCCGAGCTTGGGACCGGCATTGGCGGTTTTAAAATTTTTTTGTATAATATTACTTTTAAATTAACAAAATGAATTGTTCTTAAGAAGCAGAAACAATTAAAAACATAAGAAAAATGAACTTAGAAGAAAGTTGAATGTTTTAACGTATTAATGAAAAAAATTGAACAATAGGAAATATAAATGAACCATGCTTTAGACAGTTTATCATTTTTCCAAAAAACAAAATAAAATTGACATTGACGTCTCAAACATAATTTACAAAAATAAAAAAATCTTACAATTCCCAAGTTCATTTAAAACAAAAATTCTAAGAATTGTGAAACAAAATTAGCATTATATAGTAAGTAATATGTTATTATTTTAAAGAAATTTTGACTTAAATGTAGAAGAAATTTGATTTTCCTAATAAAATAAAGAAGAGATAATCAACATGTAGATACCATGAAGGAGAAAGTGTTATTGTAATCATATAATTGCATAGAACAATCATATTATATTTAAGATAAGTAAATCGATATTTATTTATAATTTAATTTTTATGATTGAGTAAATCATAAGCAGACGAAATGAGAAATTAATTTAGTAGGAGTTAAAACATGTGGCTCGTTCAAGAGAAAGTTAATTATTAAAAAAATATATGCAACATAATGTTCAAATCTAACTAATGTCATAAACTGTTAAAGCTGTTATAACCTGCAATAAAGAAAAATAAAAAGAGAGATTTAGAGAGAGACGGAGAAATAAGAAATAAATATCTAGAGTACCAAGAGTAAAATATGTATGTCAAACATGAATAATGATAAAAGTTTAACGTTCTTCTAATTTGATTCTTTTAGGTTCAATCTCAATAACTTTATCAGATTCTTCTTTTATTGATTGAATTGTAATTGAACGGAAGGTTTGATTGCCATATTGTTTATCTTGAACCTTCACTGAGAAGATGAACTCCTTAACAGAAATATTTGTGATAATGTTATTATAATCTTATATGTTGGATGCCTACATTAAAAAGGAAAAAAAATAAGAGTATGCATATATAAGTTAAAATATAAATAAAATAACATAAAAAAATATTTACCTTTATCTTCTCTAAATTTATGACTGGCATGCCAATAAGTTTTTCAACTTCATTATCAAAAACTATAAATATTGTAGTTGCACTATTGTCCTCCACATGCAATTTGATAAGATACTTGTATAAATAATATTTTTGAAATATGTTATAAATTTTAGATTTTTTTTATTTCAAATAGGATTATATTATATAAATATTTTACCTCAAACTATATTCAGGATTGTCTTTTGAACATTTAGAACATTTTGCAATACCATCAATAATAAAAACTTTGGATTTACATGTATTGCATGAATTATATCATAAATTTCCTTCTTGATTAAGTCCTTTTATTACTACTCTTGTAAAATAGTACTTTACCTGAAATGTATACAAAATAAATAATAAGAAAGAAATCAAAATAATAATTTATCATATTTATTACCTCTCTCAATGATTGTTCATACGTGTTAATATTTTGCAGATTTGTCATCAAATATGTATCAGAAGTAGATAATGTATGTTGATGAATATTTTTATTAGACCTGTAAATTAAAATATTTAATAAGTAAAAATAATGGCTGCTAAAATAAAAATTTTAAGTAAAGCATTAAAAAGTTAATACAAATCCAAGAGTTCTTTTAATGATGGAAGATCTGGATTAATTTCTAAAGTTATGGATTGTGTTGTTGAGAGTATGAAACTTGATATATTATAAAATATGATTAAAATTTGAAATAAATAAGATATAGAAATATAAATATATATATATGGTAGATGTACTTTTAAAATATTTGCCAATGACGTCTTTTGCTAAAATGATTGTTTTATCATTTTTTGATTCTTCCAATTGTTTCCCTTCAACGGTTGACAATGATTCCCATAAAGTAAAGGTGTAGACTTCTGACCTATAAATTAAAAAATATATATTAGATATAAT
The DNA here is from genome assembly GCA_019514585.1 of Dendrobium officinale. Taxonomy (NCBI): domain Eukaryota; kingdom Viridiplantae; phylum Streptophyta; class Magnoliopsida; order Asparagales; family Orchidaceae; genus Dendrobium; species Dendrobium officinale. The sequence goes on along the minus strand of CM033686.1, from coordinate 60,610,354 downwards.
TAAATATTTTAAAAGAAATATAAAATAAAATGCATTACATACCATAAGTCAAGAACTTGTATATCTCATTTGTGAATTTTTTTTATCAGTCAGTCTGTAGATCATCCGCACTTCAGAAACATTCAAGACTAATAAAATGATATCTGTAATACAAATATATAATAATTTCCTTTAAAAATGTTAAAAATTATAAATATAAATTTAATTACCTGAAGGAGAATTTGGATTTGACTTGATATCTTCAATTACCGATAAATTGTTTCTTAATGGTTCTATATCATCAGTGATTGCAACTTGTATTTCTGAATGCTGTTTAAAATAATCTCGAAATTTTCATTAACATAATAGAAGTCTTTATTTGTTGCTTTGATTTGCCCATTTGAAAAAATATAAGTCTTTCCAATCTGTAATATGTTATGGAATATGTCAATTATTTTATTGAACATGATGACATATATTTTTGAACCCTGTAAAATAAAAAATATCAAAATTTATTAGAAGATAATAAAAATACATAGGAATTTATTATTTTTTTAAATAATTTTAGTAATATTCATTGAAATGGAATTTCATAAAATTTAATTACCTCTTTATCCAATAAAGTAAGCTTCTAAATTTTTTCTTGTTCAGATTTGAAAACTCTGATAGCGTCAATTTGAGTTATTACAGCAGTAATACTTCAATAACGTTGATGCAGATAAGACTTGATGAATCCATTAAGTTTAACCTGATATTAATAGAATTACAAATTTATTAATTAAAATTTATAAACAAGTCTTTAGATAAATATATTATAATATTAAAATAATAATAATAATATAATACTTAATTTAAATTTATCTACATACTTGTATATTATTTGAAAGATGTGAAAATCTCTTTATAAACAATATTTTTTTGTGTAAGAATATTCTGTAGAAGTATATTTATCCAGTATAATTAATAGTTTTGTTCTGCTCATTGATATATCTCTTGGTATTGCGACATATAATTGTCCATGTGAGAAAACATTATGTGGAAGGTAAATCCTAGCATTAGAAATCGTTTGACCTTGTGCTTTATTGATAGTCATTACAAACCACAAACGTATTGGAAATTATTTTCTCTGAAATTTAAATAGAAGAGCTTCATCATCACTTGTACATTATGAAATCCGAGATATCATAACTGTTTTCCCTGAGAATTGTCCCATTGAAATTTGTGCAATAATCACATTATTTTTAAATGATTTGCAGATCATTCAAGTTCCATTGCACAAACCACTTGAAGGATCTAAGTTTCTTAGCAGCATTACTGGACAATTTATCTTAAAAACAAGATGATGAGGAGGAAGTCCATTTGGTGTCAATGAATTTAAAAATTCAACATTATAAAGATTATAACAATCATCAGTGACTCTATCGAAGCTCTAATAAGTAAACTCATCCCCTGGAAAAATATTAATAAGCATCTGATTTAGCTTATCAACATACTCATTTTTAGTGACAAGAATTGACCTTTCCATGATGTAATCCGACAATGAAAAGTTCTCATGTAGAGAAGGAAAAATAGCACATATTAATGAATCTTCTGAAGTTTCATTATTTGAATATTCTATCACCATTTCATTTGGAATATGTACTAATCCATCTTCGATTTCATCTTCATATCCATTTCCAATTCTAAGAATAAAACCACTAAACAAATGATCTGTTCTTGCACGCATATTTTCGTTTAACTTGAAAGCTTCCATATCCTGCCATAAGTATGACTTAACCATACAGTAGCCAATAGTTTCTGATCTTGATGCACGTTTTACAACTGGTAATACTTGTCGGAAGTCACCTCCAAATATAATAATTTTACCACCAAAAGAAATTGAACTATTCATAATATCTTTCATAGTTCTATCTAAAGTTTCAATCACTGTTCGTTTTACCATTGGAACTTCATCCCATATTATAATACTTGATTGTTTAAGTAATTGAGCAAGTCCACTCTATTTGGTAATTGCACATAATATTATTTCTGTTGAATTTATAGGTATTTTGAACCTTGAATGTGCCGTTTGACCTCTAGGTAATATTGAAGCGACTACTCCTGATGTAGCTATTGCAATTGCTATATGACCATCATTTTTTAAAGTTGAAAGAATAGTATGATACCTGAAGGACCATCTATGAAGAACATGCCATTATGCTTCTGATTAACACGATTAATAATTTCTTCAAATGCGTTCTGATTTGAGTTGAGTGTATGTATTATATTTATATCTTCAACTGGAGTAATAACATTTCGCTCTTCAGATATTTCTCTATTATTGAGCTCATGATTTAAATCATGAAAGATCTCTTGGACATGTGGTAATTCAGGTAAGTCGAAATCATTAATGGACTTTTCCATTCTCTCAAGAAATAAGTTAATATTCAATAATGTTTTTGACATGCAAGCATCATAAGAAATATCCTTAATGGTTTGATAATCATAATATAGATCTATGTAATACTCATTCCATAATTGAAGAACATTAGTTGGCTCGCAGTAGACAAGAAGAATAGCAAATAATTGTTTGAGCGCATTTGTCATTTGATAATTTGATGTATCATCTAAGCAATCTGATATATAAGCATATGTTTCCAGTAAATCATGCATTTATGCAGCTTCTTTAAAAGTAGAGCATTGGATTTCATGAACTCGTAATAAATTCGAAAATGAAGTCAGTCTATATACATGATTTAACAAAATTCTGAGGTAATATCTTTCACCATCTGATGGATTTGTTGTATTTACATGATCGATTTGCTCATATTTTTCCATCCTCTTCCATATTTTATTTGTTTTATCCCACACAAATTTTTTAGGAATTTCTCTATACAAATACTTCTTTGTCTTTGAATCAATTTTATTGAGATTAAAAACTTAGTCAACATAGTTTTTTCTCAATGTCAGTTCGTAATATATCGAGCAAGTTTTGATTGTCTTTATAATAAACTGATTGATGGTCTTCTAAATGCAGATGTAAATTACACACTGATGGATACATCTCATTTAAATCAAATTCAAATATTCTCCATAATGCTTATGGTGCTGATACCCATCTGCCATCTTGATATTGTTGAATTTCATCAAAATCTTGTTCTCCATTTTTATGTGAAATGCCACTGAAATTTTATCATGACCCTTATAAATATACTTCACTGCTTTGATACCGGAACATATCTCAACATTTATATAATAATTATATCTAGATAATAGATATGGATTATAAGGAACAACCCAATGATTATCTAAGAAATAATTTCTTACTTTTACTTAATGACCATTTTGTCTTTTTCGATAAATTGGATATGAATCATCTCCAATTATATTTTGGTTTGAGAAAGATCTGAGATATTTATTCTTACATAATTCATTTCTCATGCAAGCATTTTTTTGTTCAAATTTCCACAGGGACCGTGCATCATATGTTTTACAACATACTCATGTAGACTCTTATATTTTGAAGGATCTGGTAATTCTGCAGATACAATTCTATCAAACTGTATTGAAGATGATATCTTAAATGCAGTATCCAAGATAATTAGAAAATGAGCATGTGGAAGTCATCTTTTTTGAAATTCAATAACATATACACGGACAACTACAGTTCCAAAAATTAATTTCTTGAATAATTGATCCTTTAAATCTTGTAATTTAGTCCTGAAAATACGTGTTATTAGGTCGGGTCTGTCTTGTGCCGTTTGACCTAACTTTAACTCATTATGAATTTCTTGCCAACCAGGATTACATATCATCGTTATGAACAAGTCTGATTTTCCAAAGCGTTGACAAAGAGTCATTGCATCTAAATATCTTCGCCGCATATCACGAGGTCCGCCGATGAACGAAGGCAGAAGTATAATTCTTTTACCAGTATTATTACTTTGTGTTTCTCTAGCGGCTACATTATCAATAATTCCTTTATACAAATCAGATCGTATTGTATGTTGATTTTGTATGTAAAAGTCTAAGTAACTTGTTCCAATCTTCACGTACATGTCGACAACATACTGATGTAGCAATCTACCAGCATATAAAATAATTGATTTCTCATTTCTCGAATTTGAAACTTGTAACTATAATATTCTCTATATGAAACTCTTTCTTTTGATTTCTTCATGATACTTGAAATATTATAAATTTTTTTAATTAGGATAATTTAAATTATTTTAATTATCATATATCAATATAAAATATTTAGTGACATATCGTTTTCTTGTTGGCTAAATTATTCTTCTTCTATTGGAGATGATCTTATTACCGACCTTGTTATTTCTTCATTCCTTTCAAATTTGAAATTTCGATTTATATTTTGATGTCATCCAACTTCTCCATTTGAGAATAGAATTGGATATTACAAAGGGTCATAGCATCCAAAATAATGCTTAATTTTATGATATGTCCAAAATGTGAAGTTAATATGATATCACATTCAATGCAACATGTATTTCATCCTTCAATCCATATTGCTGTTACTTGTGACATTGTAGGTGCATTAGAAATCCTTTAATCTATTCTTACATCAGATCTAATACAAATTTGTAAGTTTTTCAACATATCTTTATCATTCAAAGATATGAAGAATTGTGCGTATGAATTAATAGAAAGTATATATATTCATTAATTTTTTAACCAATTCATCTGAAAGATTTAAATCTTTAATAACATTCATTCGATTGTTTGTTTCAGCAGCAGTGTCATAAATATATAATTGAAAGTAGCATGAACCTTTTGTAATAGGAGATAGACTATGATAAATTTGACCTTGAACTCTAAATGTGTAAATTCCCTGTCTTGCATTTGCCAAATTTGTATCTATATGGGCTTCGAAAGATACGAATGCAAATATACTATTATATGCTCTGATCTTACTTCTAAATTCTTTTGAATCAAGTGAACATGAATTGAATAATTCATATAGTTGATCAGGAACAATTATCGGAGAAAGCACGACTTCTCCATTGTAACAGCAAAATATCGGTGGTTCAAATTGGAATAGTCTTGCATTACAATAACAACATGAACGTCGTTGTTTAAGAAAGTGTAATTTTGACAAATTTGATTCGTAATCAATATTAACATCGTTGATATTCGAGGCTTGTATATCTATTTATTAGAAGAGAAAATATATTAATTATAAAGAAATATAAATTAAAATAATAATAATTAAATTAGGTTAGTAAAAAGAAACCTAAACAATTTGATGTCGATGGTATACAAGCAATTTCTAAATTAGAATACTGTTTTTTTTCTTTTTATAGCAATATTAATATCACAATTTTTTTTTGTTTTTCTTCAACAGATATTTTAGCATATCTTTGTCTTTGATATTCTTTTTTCCTTTGACCCTCCATGTCAAATATAGTTAAAAAAATTTACAGTAATATTGATAGATCAAATGATAAAAAAATTTTTAAAAACAAATTAAATGAATGATACTAATAAGCATTAAACAAAGAGAAAATAAAATAAATTAAAATTTAATGAAAATAAAAATAAATTAAGTAATTGTTAAAATTGCAAATGAAAAAGAAAAAGTTATAATGCCATTTAAAAAATTGGTTAACCTCTAAGCAATTATTAATTGACAATAAATCCATAAATAATTTGCATGGAAAATTATTCCACATAAATAAAATTTCTTAATAATTAAAATTATCTTAATATAGGACAAACTCACAAACATTAATAATTTTTTCATCTTGCTCACAAAGAGAAGTACACAATTTGCATCAACAAATAATGTATTAAAAAGAAATAAAAAAAAAATTATTGTCATCATGAATTAAAAATAAAGAATTTCAATTATGATACTTTAACGTGAGGGCATGATTCATAGCATTTAATATCTGCATGAGTACAAGTTATAACATTAACCAAAGTTTCAATGTAATTATGGATAAGCTCTCAAAATAATGAATAAAAAAAAGTTATATGGATAATTGAAAAATAAAAAATAATAGAATTAGAATAATGCATTACAGATAAAAATATAACTTGATGATAGGTCTTTATCCTCACATCAGTATTTAATTGAATTTATCATATGATTGGTTAGATATTGACAAAGAACCCAAATTAAAAAAATTTCAATATTCTCCCTTGTAATGCACTTAAATTAATAGGCTAACAGAAGAAGTTAACAAGATCTAAACAATTGAAAGAATTTGCTAATGATTATATTAAAAAATATAATGACATATGATTTTGTATTACAAGTAAAAAAAGATATAATATTAATTTCTTAGTGAGCCATGTCTTAAACAAGATATAATATTAGTATCAGGAGTAAATAAATGAGAAACGTACCTCAACGAAAACTGGATGTGAATTATGCAGACAAGCAACAAGATTGATTCCCACTAAAGCATATAACAAGAAAACAAAAACTATCAAAGAATGCAATACATTGCAATCACGATCAGAATGCTCATCATTCCATAATCAAAAGAAATAATCAGACTTATCATTATTATCCCAATCAAATAAATAAACAAAAATGAGAAAAACAAATAATTCAGCCTTCCATACATTATTAGGGAAGTACATTAATGGAAGAGAGAATAAAATTCAGTATATTGGTGTTGTCAACCACTTATTATTTCACCTTCATATATATGTTATTAATTTATCTATGCAGGATTATATTTTCATGTGTTCTATGGGGATCTACTACAGGATGACATATGTAGGATTAATTTATCTATGCATGATTAATTCAGCTTAACTGCAGGATAATTCTATGGGGTTCACAACACTAAGTATGCCATAAATGATCATAAACTTAAAATAGTCACAAAATATGAATTCTAAATTTAGTTAAAATTGGTATTAGAAAAATATTCTACTGATTCATTGCATATAATGGTCTGACAAAGATAAATTATTTTTATGCCTAGGGGCATTGAACCATACAAGTATATGAGTTGAATATATATATATATATATATATATATATATATATATATATATATATATATATATATATATATATATATATATATATATATATATATATATATATATATATATATATATATATGCTTAGGTGGTAAAAAAAATGAATAAGAAATATGTATCAGTTACTTTGGTAAGAAATAATTCAAGTCTATCAATTAGAAATAATCAAATCGTAGTTAATATTTAGAAGCTTAAATCAGAAATAATCAAATTTATCATCATTAACCCGATTGAAGAAATAACAAAAAATATAAATCAGCCATCAAAACAAAGCAATATAGAATTAGATAGCAATAAATTTGAGGAGGTCCTAATAGGAAAGCCAACAAACCTTTGGATGAGAGATCTGAAAAGCATACAAGGTATTGGTAAATTCTAAAATGGGCTCCAACAAATGGTTAGGAAAAATGAAAGAGTGAATTGTCTCATATAATGGTGCAGTGATAATTGATAGTAGGGGTGTCAATATTTGACACGACACGAAAACCCGACCCGGAAAATCCGGGTTGACCCCGACCCGATTTCAAAACGGGTCGGGTTCGGGTTCCAGAAATCGACTCGGTTTAACTTAAAAAAATTTCAAATTTCCCGCCACTGCCCGCTGCCCGCCACGTTGCCCGCCGTGCTGCCCGCGTTGCCCCCGCGCTCGCGCTGCCCGACAACGCACGCGTGCCCAGCGAGCTCTACAGCACCCGCGTGCCCCAGCGCGCCCGCCCGCGCCCGCATACCTAGCGCCCATCTGCGCCCGCGTGCCCCAACGCGTCCGCCCGCTTGCCTCCGCCCCCGCCGTCCGCCTGTCGCCGTTCCGGCGCCGGCAACCTCAAAACCGGGTCGGGTCGGGTCAACCCGACAACCCGCCGGGTCGGGTCCGGGTTCGGATTTCCGACCCGTTTATCTACCCGGGTCAGTTCCGGGTTCGACCCGTTTAAATCCGGGTCAGTTCCGGGTTCGACCCAAACCCGACCTGTGACCCGAAATTGACACCCCTAATTGATAGTAAATATGCTGAGAACAAGATAAGGAACATATCAGAACATATTATAATGTAGATAAATTTCGCACAAAAGCACTTATTGGATATGAACTAAAGCAAAGGTTTTTTTGCTTGTTTTAATATATTGCATATGTTCTTTACAATTAATTTATATATGACATACTACTTATCAATTTGAAGTATTACTCAAATATGTTAAATTTATCATAAATTTGATATATTGCACATCTATATTTTAACTTATTACTATATCAACAGATATATCATACTTATATAAATCCTAAATATAGATGTGCACAACATTTTTTATCACCTCTCATTAAATCTTAATATTTTAAAATTGCAATGGAAATGCATGACCACGTCAAACACCTACCACTTCAGATAACGAGTTATTAGTAGCCCCAATAAGAAACAATAAATTTTTTTAAAAAAAAGAAATTTCTTGATAAAAATGGTATATCTTGATAATTGATAAACAATAATTTTTTTAAAACAAAGATTCAAAATTCTTATTCTACTCGTACATAAACTTTCTGTTATTTTTTGCTTCCACATTTATCAATTTTCATATTTTCATCTAAAATACTGGATTGATGCCGTTCCCTTGTAGAGCCAGCCGACCAGAAGGTTCCCTGGCATTGAAGAAGAAGAAGTGGTGAATGACGAAGAAATGAGGAAGTTTTCCTATCAGAGAGGTAAATGAAATCAACTTTATTTGACAAAGTTGATAAGAAAATCATTTACTAACAAAGTTGATTCCGTTTATTGAAAATTAAAATATATACAATAGAAGAAGTGGATACAAAACAATTATTGACAAAGATGATTCCGTTTACCTCAATTGGAGAAACATTGGTGAATGTCGAATCTAAAAGCTATCAGCAATGACGAGAAAGAAAACAAGATATGTAAAAAAGAAGTAGGCGGAGAAAGTAGACCGAGATTTTCGAGTTGAAATCCTAAAAATTTTTAAACAGTCCAAGTCATGGGGCTCCGGCGAACTTGTGGAATGCTGCGTTCGACGAGAAAAAAGAGCGAGAGAAAGTTTGTTTCGGCGACCGAAACACGAACGACAACGAAAGAAGAACAAGGAAGAAGTCGAAAAAAAACTGGAGAAATTCAAAAGAGGCGTTAATAAGTTTACCTTTTGAGAAGGATATGTTTTTCACGAGCTGAACAGGCGCAGGCATCGACAATTGGGAAGAAACAGCGGGATATTTGATGGCGAGAACATGAAGTTGTATATAACAAGGTAAGAACGACGCCATTTCACGCAAGGATGCGTTGATAGGAACGAATGAGGAGTGCAGGGATGCGAAGAGAAATGAGGAGGGATGCGTTGATTGAAAGAAAGAGAAGCTAGATTTTGATTCTCAAGCAGATGAGAGATAAATCGTTTAGAGAATGAACGATGGATGTAAAGACTAAACTTTTTAACGGCCAGGATGATGTTTGATATATATATATATAATTTTATTTTATACTATTTGCATATCTAACATCTAAAATTTTAACATTACACTCTTATCACTCATATAAAGTTTTAGGGAGATTTACATACATATCATTCTATAATATTCTATTTACATATTTAACACCTAAAATTTCAATATTACATACATACCACTCATAGTTTATTTTCATATCAAATATGAGTGGTATAAATGAAATATATGAGTGATATATTTGACATTAAAATAATATAAGGTGTCATGTATGTAATATTAAAATTTTGGATGTTAGATATATAAATAGGATGATATAAAGTGGTATATATGTAAATTTCACAAAAAATTTAATATCAAATATATCACTGATATATTTCATTATTACCACTCATACCGCCCTATAAATTTTAATATTTTATTTCATTCACCCATATTTATTTTATAGGTGGTAAGCATGTAATATTAAAGTTGTAGGTGTTAGATATGTAAATAACATGAAATAAAGTGCTATGTATGTAAATCCCCCTTTTTTAAGATTTTTTGTTCATATTTAATATTTAGGAATGAAGCTCTTTTATTAAATGAAAATTACCATGAAAACTCCTCAATATTTAGGATTGCAGCATAATAAATTTTTGATACATACTGAAAGAAAAAAATGAGAAAAAATAGATGAAGATGAAGCTTGATTTGGAAGAGGACATTTATTCTTCGAGACGCGGAGTCTGAAAGGTGGTATGTAAATGTCCAGGAAAATGAATTCTTGAAGTTGAAAGAAGTGTATGCTGAAGGAATAACAATTTTTTTTCGTACACCTAGAGAATATGTTGGGGTCCAAGGAGACAGAGCCCTTTGGCGGAACAATTATTACGTCCTCTGACCTGACGTAGAGGTACATTCGGCCGCCAATAACATGTCGCCACGTGCTCTTACTTTTTACCGCGCGGCCCGACGACTTGACCCGGAGCGGAACCCGGGAATGCTATGTTCGCGATTTTCTCGGTATTGCTCGGTATTTGCTCGGTATTGCTTTGCAAAAACGAGAAATACTGCTCTGTGAAGATCAAAACTATACAAATACCGAGTTGTACCGAGCTTTTCTACAACTCGGTACAACTCGGTACAACTCGGTATTTGCTCAGGATTTGCTCGGTATTGCTACGGATTTGCTCGGTATTGCTAGGTATTTGCTCGGTATTGCTAGAAAAAACAAGGTACAACTCAGTATTTGCTCAGAATTTGCTCGGTATTGCTAATGATTTGCTCGGTATTGCTAGGTATTTGCTCGGTATTGCTAAAAAAAAACTAGGTACAACTCGGTACAACTCAGTATTTGCTCGGTATTGCTACGGATTTGCTCGGTATTGCTAGAAAAAACTAGGTACAACTCAGTACAACTCAGTATTTACTCATGATTTGCTCGGTATTGCTAGGTATTTGCTCGGTATTGCTAGAAAAAAACTAGGTACAACTCGGTATTTGCTAGATATTTGAAATATATCCAAAAGGTGATGGGATGTTGTTCGGCTCGTCAAGGAATTAAAAAAACGCACGCGCTAGAACCCAAAAAACAGCGGGTCGGGTCGGCGACTTTTCTTCATGCTACGTGGCGCTAAAACGTTGGTGGCCGAACGTAGAGGAGCGTACGTTCACCGAACCAAATAAAAGTTCCCTTTGGCGGGGGTCAAGGGGCATTATCCCCCTTACTTTTTGGTACCATAATTGTGCCATGTAAACCTCTAGTATTTGTTTATATTTTGCATATCGTCATTTATTTTTCTCTTTGTATTTAATTTTTATTTTTATTTTTTGTGGTTTTTATTTTGATATAGTCAATACATAGTTAATAAAGAATCAAATAAAAAAATACTTATTATTAATAGTTTATCAAAAAAAGTGTTTCTTACAAGTTTAATTCCAAAAAAAAAATCGATATGTAGTACATACACAGCTAATACACAATAAATACATAGTAAAATTATCTTGTCAGTTCATCAAAAAAAAAAATCCCTTACAAGTTCATTTCTGAATGCACATTTGATACGCAATAAATATGGAGCTAATGCGTAATAAAGTTTCTTGACAATTTATCAAAAAAATTGATCCTTACAAGTTCAATTCTTAAAGGCACATTCGATACCCAGTAAATACACAGCTAACACACATTTTTGTGTACACGATGTATTATCATTTATTCATACTATATTATATTTTTTTATTAATTTTCCCTGTAAAATAACAAATCATGTAATTTTTAATAAAATAATACTGCATTCATTTAATACTACTTTCCTTTCATATTTATATTGTTCATTAAGTTCAAACATGTTGAATAACATGAGAAGTGAAATGGTACGCAATATAGAATAACACAAAAAAAACACAATAAAGGTGCATCAAACAAGTGAATACTCAGTAAAAGTGCAACAAAATTGCAGTAAAAGTATAGTGAATATGCAGTAAAAGAAGAGTCGAAAATGAATGAAAATAACAGGATTTTGAAAACTATGTAACCTAGTTTTCAAATTTAAGAAAATGATACATATTTGATACCATTTAGTACGTAGTAAATAAATAGTTAAAGGACAGCAAAAGGGCAGCAAATATACAAGTTATATTAACATCATCAAAAAATTATTCCTTACATATTTGATACTTTGTGAAAACACGCTTAGTAACATGATTTGAACTAAAATAACTCATTATATTACAATAAATTTAATACAAATATTGAGTTTAATATAAAGTTATTTTTAATTTAATAAATAAACATTACAATTCAAAATTAATACAATTGCAACTCCGAAGCAATAATATCCATTATCATGCACGTGTTCTCATGCCTAGCATGATTGGTTCTACTCCGATTATGAATTTCTCAACCCTCACTCATGTGGTTTGATCAGGAAGAAATGAAGGAGACGTGGGAGAAGAGGAGAGAGAATGTTCATCGGGGCATTTTCGTCTGTCGTTCCTTTTATAAAAATTATTCTAATCGTTGTAAGCAAATATCATCTTATTTCTATTTTCGATGATTTTTATTTCTATAAATTTATCTCTCTTAAATCTACTAAAACTATATCATCTCCTAATTTTATGAGCTTTTATCGTATAACTTTTGATATGCCATAGATTTTATCATTATGAGCTATTTGATATAATTGTTTTGCATTTTCATCGGTTAACCTTTTGTATGAGAAATTTTTAGTGAAATATGTGTGAATATGTGTATTGAAATTGAAATGAAAAATGATGTATTGTGATTGGTGAAATGTATTGAATTGTAAGACATGTTGAAATGATTGATATGTACTAGAATATAATACTTGTTTGACAGATAAAAGGAAAGAATGTAATGTATTTCTACTGATATTGATCCGATAGAAAAGGAAGTAATTAATGATATCATAAATATAAAATGATAATCCTATAACAATATAACAATATAATAATTTTAGAGCAATTATAGGGAGTCGTAAGGAGCTAAAGATTGATTGAGAGTCATAAGTACAAGAGCAAGATACTTTTTGATGCAATGGTTGCAATGCCACAGGACCTAGAGACGCTGCAAGCAAAGGAAGAACAAAACAGAACAAAGTTCTGGAGAGAAGAACTATATTTTATATTTAATTTTTGTAAAAGCTGTATGTCCCCTGGGACCTATGAGTATAAGTAATATTCCATACTTCCTAAAATAGCAGAAAAAGAGAATCAAAATAAAAGTACGGTTCTAACGGAAATAGCAAAGGTAGTAGTGGAAAAGGCATAATTTGTTAGCAGGTGGTATGATGTTCAGCCGCACTCCAACGTAATCCTATACCACATCACTCCTCCCCGACTTCAGAGGAGCTCGACTCCGACGAGCTTATTGCAATCACAGCATCATCTGGTGGAGTATATGCCCGAATATCAGCTACATTGAACGTAGGACTAGTATTGCAGTCGGGTGGTAATGCCACTGTGTAAGCGTTATCATTAATCTTGGCGATGATAGGAATAGGTCCAATTTTGCGTCGTGCTAATTTGGAATAAGTTCCCGGTGGAAAGCGCTCTCTCCTTAGCCGAACCATAACCAAGTCGCCTATGTTGAACAGACGTTGCCGCCTATGGGTGTCGGCAGCCTCCTTGTAACGTTGGTTGGCCTTGATGATTTGCTTTCGAACTTCCTCCAACATCTCCTTGTAACGGTCAGTGAAAGATGAAGCAGCCGCCGACTTACACTTTGGTAGTACAGTGAGGTCGAGCGCGATGTTAGGTGCTTTAGTATAAACAATGCAAAAGGGTGGCTTACCTGTGGATCGGTTAGTCATCGCATTGTAAGCAAATTCAGCTATGCTTAATGCCTCTTCCCATTGCTTGGGACGTTCCTGCACCAGGCACCGCAACATGTTACCCAAGGTTCGATTAACGACTTCTATTTGATCGTCAGTTTGCCGGTGATAGGCTGAGCTCAGCCTGATATCCGTGCCCAATTTCTTCCATAATTCTTGCCAAAAATGACTTATGAACTTCACGTCGCGGTCAGATGTGAGACTTCTTGGCAATCCATGTAACCTGACAATTTCGTTAAAGAAAAGATGGGCGATATGCATAGCGTTTGCAGTTTTCTTCCATGAAATGAAGTGGGCCATCTTCGAGAATCTGTCGACGACCACCATAATGGAATCATTGCCACGTTTGGTCCTCGGTAGTCCCAAGACGAAGTCTAAGCTCAAATCTTCCCATATGGAGTCTGGTACCGGTAAAGGCATGTACAAACCTGTATTTTGGGCACCTCCCTTATAAGTTTGGCAGATATGACAACTATCCACCAATCTGAACACATCCCGACGCAGCCGCGGCCAAAAGAAGCGCTCCTGTAGTGCTCGTAGTGTATTTTCTCTACCGGCGTGAGCTGACAAGCTTCCTCCATGAGCTTCTCTTACAAGCTGTTGTCTCCAAGATGACACGGGAATACAGAGCTTATTTTGCTTAAATAGAAAGCCATGCCTGATGCCATATTCTGTGTTGTTTTGTTCATTTTGGCACTGTTGCCAAATGGTACCAAAATCCGGATCTTCACTGTATAAGTCTTTAAGACACTCCAAGCCCGTGATCTCAGTTTGTAATTGTATAAGAAGATTTCTTTTTCGACTGAGTGCGTCTGCTACACGGTTTTCACTGCCCGGTTTATGTTTGATCGAAAAAGAAAATTTCTGTAAGAACATAAGCCATCGGACGTGCATCCTGTTGACCGTCTTTTGGATATTGAGGAATTGTAGTGCTTTGTTGTCACTGCATAGTATGAACTCCTGGTGCAATAAATATTGCTCCCACTGCTTGAGTGCTCGAATTATGGCATACAACTCCTGCTCATAAGCCGACCATTTTTGCCTTGCCGGACAAAGTTTTTTGCTAAAATAAGCGACTGGCTTACCCTCCTACGATAGGACCGCCCCTACACCAACTGCGGAGGCGTCTGTATCTACTGTAAATAACTTGTCAAATTGCGGTAATACCAGAACCGGGGCCGAGCTTAGTACTCGTTTAATTGTTTCGAAACTATGCTGTTGTTCCGAATTCCAAACAAATTTCTTTGACTTGAGACAGTCTGTGATTGGAGCTACAATCGTACTGAAATTCTTGATAAATTTCATGTAGAAATTGGCTAAGCCATGGAAGCTTCTTACTTCAAAAAATGATTGGGGTGTCGGCCAATCCACTATGGCAGCAATTTTTTTTGGATCCACATGCAAACCATCCGCAGAAATTATAAAGCCCAGGAAGTAGACTTTATCCACCGCAAGCTCACACTTTGACAGATTGATAAAGAGTCTTTGTTCTTTCAAAACTTCAAAAAGACTTTTCAGGTGGGTGAAATGCTGCTCCCGATTATGGCTATTGACTAAAATGTTATCAAAATAGACAATACAGAACTTACCCAGAAAGGGCCTGAGAATTTCGGTCATAATTCTCATGAATGTAGAGGGTGCGTTGCACAACCCAAATGGCATAACTTTCCATTCATAAAGTCCTTGCGGCGTTTTGAAAGCAGTTTTCCACTCATCTCCTGCCCGAATCCTAATCTGATGGTAACCACTCCGCAAATCGATCTTGGAGAAGATAGAAGAACCGGCCAATTGATCTATAAGCTCCTCAATGCGGGGCACCGGAAACTGGTATTTTACCGTTATTTTGTTGATTGCCCTGCTGTCTACACACATCCGCCAACTCCCGTCTTTCTTCGGAACAAGTAAGGCCGGAACTGCACAAGAGCTCAAACTTGTTTGAATAAGTTGTTTCTCCAGCAGTTTGTCAACTATTTCCTGTAGTATCAATTGCTCTTTCGGATTGAGCCTATAATGCGGTAGATTCGGCAGTGACGATCCGGGAATAAATTCAATTTGGTGCTGAATGCTGCGGAGGGGGGGAAACTCTGCCGGCAATTCAGATGGCATTATACTCTGGTATGCTTTCAACAATTCCTGCACATCAGGCTGAAATCCTGTCTGCTCGGTGTCTTCATTGGGCTCAGTTAATAGCAAGGCAAACAATGGTGCAGGTTCACGCCAACAATGTAACAGTGTAGAGCCTGTGACCACATGCATTACCGCCTGTTTCTCTTCTTTTGCCTTCCGTCGATTGTTGTCATTTGAGCTGCCCGGTAGCAATCGGAGACGTCTTCCTTTCCAATCAAACGAATACGCGTTGGCTCTACCATCATATATTGCCTCCATATCATATTGCCATGGCCTCCCCAAGATTAAGTGACAAACGTCCATGTCAAGGACGTCGCACAAAGCTTCGCAAACGTAATGCTTTCCCAATGAAAAAGTGACACGGCAAGATTCGTTGACATTGATTTCCATACCCTTCCGTACCCAACTTATTTTGTACGGGTTTGGATGCTTGGTCGTTTTTAACTGCAAACTTTGAACAACTGATCGAGAAATTACATTTTCTGTACAGCCGCTATCGATCAGAAGATCACATACCTTGCCATTTATAGTGCATCTAGTTCTGAAGATAGCATGACGTTGTGAATTGGGATTCTGCCGCGGAGCTAACAGTAACTTTTCCATCACACAAATCAGCAGCTCACCTTCGTCTGCTAGTACATTTTCGACCTCTTCATCCTCCTGTACCTCCGCCTCTTCGGACCCGGCTCCGACTTCTCCTTCCACGATGTGAACCTGCTGCCTTTGGGGGCACTCATTTGACTTATGTCCCGGCTGGAAGCATCTGAAACATTTAAGCGTCGATGGCTTGGAATATGGATTTTCTTTGGTTGGAAACTTGGGCTTCGACGGAGTCTTAAAATCAGCACTGTTGCTGGAAGAGGGCGCTGGTAGATTCCCCACAGGTTGGGGTTTACTCACGGCTGGAGTAGTAGTCACTTTGCTGCTACTTGATGGTGTCTCCTGCCAATGTCGGCGATTAAACGAAGCCTTCGTTTGTCTAGTTTGTTGTATCTCCACCTTTAATGCAAAATTCACTGCTTGCGACATTGACCAGACCGAATTGAGTTCCAACCGATCTTGAATACTGTCTTTAAGCCCCCCGATATAACGAGCGACCATTTGATTAGCCGATTCATTTAGGTTGTTTCGAGCACTCAACCTATTGAATTCCTCGGTGTATTCACTCACCGATCTCGTTCCTTGTACGCAATGTTGAAATCTCATGTAGAGAATTTGCTCAAAATCTGTTGGTAAAAATTGTGACCTTAGGAGTTGCTTCATACGAGTCCAGTTGCGAACTCGCCCTTTGCCCTCTCTCTGCCTCATCTTCAACACTTGCTCCCACCAAGCACTTGCACCCCCCTTTAATCTACAAGCCACATATTTCACTTGTTTACCAGGATCAATCTCCATATAGTCGAAAAAGTTTTCAACAGCTCTTTCCGAATCAAGATAGTCTTCTATGTGCAGCCGTCCATCAAAGAACGGAATATCTAACTTGACCTTAAACTCCCCGGGGTGATTTTGATACTGAGCTGGCCGATGGTGTCTGGGATGTTCAGGTAAGCCTCGATTCCCTCTGTCCTCATCACTGGATTCGACGGCATCTTGTGTATGATACATTTGTGGCTCATCGTCGGAATCCGATTCCTCCAGCCCATTCGTCCGAACATGCTGCCAGTGGTGATCATCGGGTGCCCTCCTTCGATGAATCGGTCTATTCATCGGAACTTCTTCTCGCTGCATTTGTCTCTGTGGTTGTCTCTTCCTAATGAGATTAAACTCGCGGCGAACCTCCACAGTCAATTTCTGAATCTCCGTCGCCAGCCCCTCAAGCCGGCGATTAAGGTTATCTTGGTTTGCCCACATCGCATCCATACTCCGACCCCCATCCGTGGCCGGTTCCTTGCCGCGATCCGTCATCTTCCTCCTTCGAATGGCTCTGATACCAAAAACTGATGCAATGGTTGCAATGCCACAGGACCTAGAGACGCTGCAAGCAAAGGAAGAACAAAACAGAACAAAGTTCTGGAGAGAAGAACTATATTTTCTATTTAATTTTTGTAAAAGCTGTATGTCCCCTGGGACCTATGAGTATAAGTAATATTCCATACTTCCTAAAACAACAGAAAAAGAGAATCAAAATAAAAGTACGGTTCTAACGGAAATAGCAAAGGTAGTAGTGGAAAAGGCATAGTTTGTTAGCAGGTGGTATGATGTTCAGCCGCACTCCAACGTAATCCTGTACCACATCACTTTTGAGATACCCTTATTTGAACATCTAATAGAATACTAATTATTGATTATTATTATCAATTACATATTATTATACTGATGATATTGATCACTGTTACGAATTAGTGGCTACTGATACTAATAATGTATTAGTATTATTACTCATTAACATTGCTATTATTATTGAGATTGTTCTTTGTTACTAATACAAATCACTGTTATTGGTACTATGGACTATGATGTGATGTATTACAAATACTATGGACTATGTACAAATAATCAACATAGATATTAATGCATAGATTTATTTATATGATTTAAAATATATTGTTTATATTTTATATTGCATTAATTTTAGTTGTTAAAATTTAGTTACTTATTGGGCTATTCGCTCATTATGTGACTTAAATAATTTCATGTAAGAAGCCAACGGCTTGAGACTATATATGTAGTAATGCTTGTGTAGTTTATTACAATTCCTGACTTATGTATTCTTTTGTAATTAGTGCGACTATTGTATATACTATTTTGGACTCTATTGATATGATGTAATTATGGACTATAAAAATGTGAATTATATTTTTTGTTGTTTATGCAATTAATCAATTCTAGATGTTAAAATTGTTATGGTTGATAAATGAATAGATTGAATTGGAAAGATAATAATGATATAAAAAGAACGAAAAATAGAAAAGAAATTATTTCACTGTAAATCCTTGGGCATGATAAGTCGGTCTCTGTGGCCCTTCGATCATAAGCCATATGAGCAAGAATGTCTGATTTTGAGTATGATTTGCATTCAGCGGTTACGGCCGCATCCTCCTCATGGTTGATTGAACAATTCTAAGTATAAGGAATTTCGATTGAGCAGCTTTGAGGTTCAATCGAGCAAGCCAGCATGTTGGGGGGTGCGTTCGAGCTGTAGGAACAAGTTGCTACCTGAGAAGTTTAGCCTTAAGCGGCTATTTGAATAGAATGAGTTCATGAAAGGGTCTTTCAGCTCCTACAATCAAAGAAGATCAAACATCCTCCAATTTAGACATGCAACCTATGCTGAAATATACTTGATAGGTGCTTAGACATCTGATCCCAATTTATATGTTGATGCTGCGACGCTTGAACTTGCATTGTTGTGGCACTCCATAGCTTTGCGACACAGAATCTAAAGCACAACGGTGCTATGCTCTTTATTGTTTCTCCCAACAAACTTTTCAACACTAGGTCTCTTGAGTGTACAGTGTTGGGGCGTTTGGGTGCACAACATTGGAGCATTTGGGTGCATAATGTTGGGGCATACTGGTGTACAGTGCTAGGGCTTTCAGGTTCACAGTGTCAGGGTCATAACTCAAATATTTTAAAATATATATTTTAACCTATAATAGTCAAAAATTATTTCAGGATTCCTTCAAAGTCTAAATCACAAATTGTCTTCACCATAAGATAATATTATTGTGTTTTAGTTTTATTAATTTTTTTCATAATTGTTTAGCACTATTACAATTTTTTAAGAAATTGACATTTGTTGGCACAACTAAGCTTTCTAGGACTGTTAGGAGTCTATTTTATAAACCAATTTTGCCCAATCATTCTAGATAAGCTTAGCTAATTTTTAAATATTTTTACACAACTTTTGTATTTCTGGATTTGAAAATAGAAATATATTTATAATATTTTTTTTGCTAAAAAATAAGATAATTTATTTAATTACATGTTTTAATTTTCCCTTTAGGTATTTATTATAAAATCTTTTTCCACTTAATAAAATTTAAGTGTCATTTGGTATTTCGTTAAAAAAGAACTAAAAAATGGTTTTGGGAAGAAATTAAGAGAAAAGAGAAGAGAGAGTGAGAGAGAGAGAGAAAGAGAAGAAGAAACATTAGGGTTTGGTGGTCATAGAGTCATTTCTGTATATCAGTCAAGTTGAAAAATTTGCTCGTCTCGGTGCTGGTTATATTTTTGCCTATCTCATTTTTCAATAATTTGATATTTTTAGAAATTTTCTAATCAAAATTTTATTTCCATTCCCAAAAAATAAAGATAAATTTGTTTTGTTAAAACTTTTGTCACATAACTTTTTATATGTTATAGAGGTTGAGATTATGAACATTTTGAGTATATTTTAAAAATTTTTCATTGGATGATTTTGAAAAGGCTTTGATTTTTATAAATTCAAAAAATTATTTTAATATTAAAAAATAGTACTTGAATTCAATTAAAACTTTAGAATGATGTTATACACGATATTTGATAATTTGGTTAATTTTTAAAAATATGAATTTCTATTTAGTAGGGTCTTATTTTGCCTAGCTTTGAGGCATTTTGATAATTTTTGAATTTAGTTATATTATGCGGTATTTAATGGAATGCATACAAAATTGTGAAAGAGATGTAATGTGATGTTATACTGGCACCAATAGGTGACCAAGGTAGGATCCTATTATGTTGGCACTAGTGGGCGATCAAGATAAAATTCTATTATGACGACACCAATGGGTGGTCGAAATTGGATTATGTTATACCGGCACCAATGGGTGACCAAGGTGGGATTCACTTAACAAAAATTTATGAAAATTTGGACTTGAGAGCCATCTTGATAATCACTCTGATATCACTATGAAATCTTTACTCATAATTCAATTAATCCATGTATTTGTTTAAGTGCATTCAGTTCATTACACGTTTCATTTTCAGTTTTATGTGCAACACTTCAGTTTTTATTACAACACCGTATTTTCAGTTCTTTTAGATTTAAGTATTGATTTCTTTTTTAGGATGTGATAGCCTACTGAGCTGTGTTAGCTCACTCATACTTTTATTTTTATTTTCAAGCCAGGGGAATGGTATGGAGTGACCTGAGTAGTTTAGATAACAGTCTTTGATTTTTGTTTTAGGAATGCATTTTGATTTGGTTAGTTAATTTTTAAAGATTTGACTTTTATGTTGTTATTTTCTTTATTGTCATGTGTTGTAGTATATACTTCATATTGTATACATGTTTTTTCAAGATATATAAAAAATCATTTTTTGAGATTCAGTAGTCTTCCATTTTATATTGCATTCAATAGTGACTCTATATATATTAGAAGTTTTTAGACCAATGCTTCTGTGACCGAATCTTGGGATTAGTTTGCCACAATTGGACACGATATGACCACTCGGCCGCATACCCGATCTCTTGTACAAGAAAGTTGTTTTAAGAAACAATAAAAAGCCGTCCCAAACGAAACTGGGATAATTTTCTTAATGCTTTACTTTTTAGATCGCAATTATAATTAATATTTGAACACAAATTTTCAGCTACTTAAAAAAAAAAAAAAATTAAACAAAAAATTTACTTTCCACAATAGCCTCCTCTGTTATTTTGTATAGCCCATGATTTTTTTCTCTAGCAAGACTTTACACTAATTCTCCTGATATCGTTAGGGACCTTAGCTTTAATTCTTCGTTAAACTCACGGGAAAAGAATAGAACTTTACACTAACTCTCCACCACAATTTTCTACCTTTAAGTAGTGTATATATCTGCATTATGATTTTGAATAATTGCAATGCCATTTTGTTTAAATGAATTATTAATTAAATATAAATATTTTATATATTTTTAAAAAATATATAGAAGCAACATATTTTATTATGTTTAATATTTTGCATATTTTAATTATATTTATTCTGCCATTAATCTTTTATAAAATAAATACTATGGCTGAATATGCAATTTAGTAGAAAGTTTTTCAATAATTAATAAATGATATTTCTGTTTGGCGAATTAATTCAAGAATAGTTAGGACTATAAGGAAAAAGTTTATCATTCGAATATGTCTTGAGATTCATGTTTAATTGAGACGATTTTTCTGGTGACTTATTAGGTATAAAGTTATATATACCCTTAAAATTTGTGATTAAAAAACAAAGAAAATTAAATGTCATTTATTTTTATGACATTATAATATTTGCTTAACAATTTAATACTTTCAATTATAATTATTTACTTTGACCATGTTCGCTCCAAAAAAATTATCTTTTATTAAATAAAGATATGCGAACCCCGCTCTCACGAACTTATGGGTTCACCTTTTAATTTTTTTTGGAGGTAGATTGAGTTTAATATTTAACCAGATTTCCCCTGAGAGTAATATCAGGGTTTATTTAGATCTGAGTTCTACTTCCTATGAGCGCAAGCCCTCATAGTTAATTACCCCTCCTAACTCATTAAAAGAGCACTCTCGATTAAGGATGAAATATACTTAGCTTTGTATAAGAAGTGTGTGAATGTGCAACATATATTTAAATTTAGTTATGGGGGGGGGGGGGATGAAGGTACACCCGATCAAGATCCCATGGTTCCGTCATCCCGGGCATACCGTAGGTTCAGTCTACCAACACTAATAACCATTGGTTGTAGTGTCCAGGAAATCTGATTAGCAGCCATGGGTTGCCTCCTCTCAGGGATCCTGAGTAGATTGAAGTGGAGATGTGTGAATTTTAGTTTAGTTTAATTTGGGTTGAGGCTTATGACTTCCTTAGAAGTTGCCTATTAATTTCTTTAGTTTGGGGCTTACGTCTCCAATTAGGAGTTGCCCATTAATTTGTTTAGTTAGGAGCTTATGGCTCGAATTAGGAGTTGCATATTAATTTATTTAATTTGGGGCTTACGGCTCGAATTAGGAGTTGTCCGTTAATTTATTTAGTTTGGGGCTTATGACTCCAATTAGGAGTTGCCCGCTTTATTAGATTTGGGTATAGTAGGGGTTTATGACTTCTTTATAAATTGCCCTAATAGTGGGACTTACGATCTCTTTTAGAGGTGGCCCGAAGAATTTTTGGTTGGGTAGGTCTTATGGCTTCCTTAAATGTTACCTAGTGATGTGTCTTACGACTTAGCCCTATAAGCTAAGTGGCCCGAAGAGATTTGAGTTTTGGGTTATAAGGTCGTTCGTTTAGAAGTTTCTTAACACGTGAGTCTTATTACTTCGCTAAGAAATAGCCCAAATGGCGGGTCTTACAACTTAGTCCTATAGGCTAAGATGCCCATTTAAGGGCTTTGAATTTTAGTTTTAGGGTCAATCGTTTAGAAGTTCCCTAACAAGCGGGTCTTACTGCTTCGCTTAGAAGTAGCCCAAATGATGGGTCTTACAACTTAGTCCTATAGACCAAGATGCCCATTTAAGGGATTTGAATTTTAGTTTTAGAGTCAATCGTTTAGAAGTTCCCTAACAAGCAGTTCTTACTGCT
Source organism: Dendrobium officinale (assembly GCA_019514585.1). Taxonomy (NCBI): domain Eukaryota; kingdom Viridiplantae; phylum Streptophyta; class Magnoliopsida; order Asparagales; family Orchidaceae; genus Dendrobium; species Dendrobium officinale. The sequence continues at coordinate 60,587,025 of CM033686.1, read as the reverse complement.
TCGCTTAGAAGTTGCCCAAATGGCGGGTCTTACAACTTAGTCCTATAAACCAAGATGCTCAGGTGGATTTGTTAATAGGGGGTTAGAGGTTAGGCTGTTTTTACCTAAGACTTTCCCCTAAGGTCGGACTTACGGCTTTCATTTGAAAGTTGCCAAATGGTATTTTTGGAATTTATTGCTTCACTTAATAAATATATATTTAGTGAAAGAATTGTCGATAGGATTTACTGCTTCTATTAGAAGTAACCTATAAGATTACGATTAGCTAGGGCATAGCTTTAGACACTTTACTCCCTCGACGTCGGTTTTAGTGTCTTATTTTATGCTCATAGCTTATTTCTACTACAACAATTTGTGGCTTTACTTTAGCATTGTCGTTTATTTATTTCTACATCTTTCAGCACTTTGTTTTGCATGCAATAGCTAGATTTTACTTTTTCTAGCATTTAATTTAGTATTGTTTATTGATGCACTGACTTTTTGCCTTTTTACCTGTAGGAGCTAGTAGCCAGCAGTTTAGGAAACTCTCATGTAGCTACAGGAGCATGTTGTTGAGAGCTACTCAGAGTGCTTGAGATATTTGTTGGAGAGAGTTACTCAGTTTGAGAGTCTGTAGCTCTTTGGAGAGTTACCAAATTAAGAGCAATTTGAGATGTTTGTTGGTTTGGAGAGCCTTAGTATGTAATTAGGTTGTATTAGTAAAAAAAAAAAATTTTTTTTATGCTGTTTTGATTTTTATGCTTTATTTTGATTTAATTAATTAATTAAGTTTATTAGTTAAAATTTTGAATTTTAATTAAAAATTAATTTGTTTAATTTGTGGCTTTTAAATTTAGAATATATTTTAAAATTATTAAGCTATTTAAATTTGGTTTGAGTTAATCAATATTCAAGTTATCTTTAAATTAGATTTCAAATTTAACTTAAATTGAATCATATGAATTTTAGAGAATTGATTTAAGTTTTATTATGAGTTTCAAATCAGTTAATTGAAATTTGAAAGTTGAAGTTTTGAATTTTTATCATTATATCACCACTTATACAGGCAACTATCCCGAGTTTGCATTTGTCTTGAACTAATGCTGTATATGTGTGTTATATTTCATACTACTCCCTTTATTGTAGATTTTATAACAGCAACCCTTTGGAAGAGGTATTTTCCAACTATGAGAGTCTTAATGAAAGACAATAATAAGTTATCCATTAATCGAATTATAGTTTGACTTTGGGATTTTTCTTTTAATCAATCAATTAATATATCAGTTAATTAATTGAGCAATCCAAATTTTCCCAAAAAAAAAAAACGCACAAGTCCATAATTTTTAAGTAAATTTTGGCAGCCTCCCGACGTCCCCTCCCCGATGCCGGGAGGTAAGAGAGTGCTCGACTCGACCATAACGAATCAACGGCGAAGAGATTTGGTCTTCAAAAGTTTTGATTGACAATGATTTGGTTGCTGGAGATTGTCAAAATTTGTATTTCAAAAATTTGGCTAAGTCATGGATTTTTTAGAAAATTTTGGCAGCCTCCCGGCGTCCCCTCCCCGTTGCCGGGAGGTAAGGGTAGTGCTCGACTCGGCCGGATCAAATCGACGGCGAGGAGATTTGGGAGAGCGAATCGATCCCATCAATGTCTTCATGTCTTCGATCCCTCGGTCGGATAAGCTCGACGACCAAGGGCTTCGGGGGACCCGGGACATCCTTCAATTGTTTATTGATGGCGTAATTTATTTTTATTTTTTATATAAATAAAAGTATTCATAACATTATATATTATTATATAAACATTATATGATATAACACATATAATATTTATGTAATATATAATAATATTAATGCTGTACATAAACAGCAAATGCAATTGGTACAGCTCCTCTTCCACGGAGAAATCAACTTGATAGTGGGATCAGACGTAGGGAAGTCGAGCAGGTCCTTACGCACAAGCATGAATCGGACAAGGGGCTTGCAGTCGCTTAGGTTGAGGCCACTCACAGAAAGGCCTTGAGTTCGGCCTTGTTTGCAGGTGGGGGAGAGAACCGGCGATGGAGGAGGAATGTTCGAGGCTTTGTCTCTTGGAGAAGAGCAGATGGACAGGTTACTTGTGAGTGGAAGACCGGCAGTAGGGGTGCAATTGACAAGGCTAATTTGCTGTTTTGATTTGCCGAGAGCCAAGGGCAGAAGATCGTCAAGCAAAGACGAGAGCGTCGGAGAGACCAAATCTTCACGGCAAAACAAGCATCTGAGAGCGTGCCCTCCTTCATCATCTTTCTTTTCTTTTATACGGACAGTTGCCTTACATTGTGCTGAAGATCATGGCGACGTGCTTTGTTTGGCCATTATATCATTCCCAACTTACTAGAACCGCCTATCCTTCAAAAGCTGAATTGCATCTTCCGGCATTATGTTCAAAGAAAAATATTTATTCTTTTCCACTAAGATCAATAAAGCTAACTGTCATCCATCTTCCTTACGGAATATATATATTTATTTAACCACCATTCAGTTAAATTTAATTGTATTCCACTTGAATTGGTGATTGAAAACTAATAACTGAATATGAAATATTTGTTGATCAAATATCATAATTATTTCTTAAATAATCTGTTGACTTTTGTGCAAATATTTTGTATGGATTATAAGATCTTTTTTCTGCTTTTCATGCTAAGTATTGCATGATGATTTTCATATAAACTACAGCTAGAGGTCAATTTGTTCTCTATTATATGCTTCCAATGACGTCCTGATTGAATTGGACATAGGTGAAATTGATATGGAACTTTTATATCTATGAATATGTTACTGACATCATTAAAGCTGAAGAGCATAGCCCAACTGACACTCAATTTGAACTTGCCCTTCCATAGCTAGCATTTATTTGAATTTTAAGCTTGTTCGCATATAGTCGAGTGGACTGAGGCCAGTGGTAGATAGAAATATGCACTTGAATGACATGAAACGACAACCTTTAATTCTTTCAGCATTTTTTTTTAATTCTTCAATCAGATGATTGTGGAGACTATGATTAATCAGATAATCATGTTATAGCAATAGCTTCTCCGCAATTTTTCTTCAGATTATTCTTTTTTTCAATTTTGATTGAACATTTAAGTATTGCACAAATGATATGAAAATATTCAAGGATTTTCTTATCATGAATGGGTTTTGTTCTTTTAGTATTGGAGTACTTTCGTTGTCTTCAAAACCCCAATGGGTCTATCTAATCTTTACAAAGAAGATTTTTCTTACCAAATTCTTGTAAGCTAACCTCATGTGCATGATCAAGTTTCAAGTGTCAATTCTTAGTTTTATCAATAACATGCTATTGATTTATGTCAATACTTCCAATAACAGAATATGAAGATCACTTCTTCTTGTCACTTTTTTTTTTCTTTTTTTTTATAATTCGATTTGAACAGACCATATTTTAATTTTATGTAAATATTAACTTTCTTAATTAGACATTTTTAAACTTATTTTTTGGTAGGCTAATTCATATTTAAAAATTGACAAATTTATGTATAATATTACACCATATTTATATTTATATATTTAATATGCTAAAAATTAAGTTTTACTCATACCTAAATTATTTTTTAGCCAACTTGAAATAGGATTAGTAGAATATTTTGATCACATGCATTTTGTAGAGATAAATTTTTTATATTAAATCAATTTTTGTTAATTGGAAATAGAATCAATTTTTATATTAAAAGTCACGTTTTTTTATGAGATGCATTTTTTAAAGATATAAATTAATTAGTTTTGAATCAAAATATTTTGATAAAAATTATATAAAATTAAAAAAATAATACTATAAAAAACTACGTAAAATAAATAAATTCTAATAAATAAAATTTTAGGTCAAAGCTATTTGAAAACATAATATTGATTTCCATTTTACATAATAAATTAATTATTTTAACTAATAGTATTTATTTGTTAAATATTAAAAGTATGCTAAAAATTAAAAATATTAGTTAAAAATATGCAAAATATTAAGAACAATAAAATATGTTAAGCCCATATATAATTTAAAAAAAATTAAAAAAAAAATATATGAAAAATTTATATTCGTCTTATTATCCGATAAAAAATAAAGTATATTATATTCAAAAAAATAATGATTCACATTTAATTCTACAGATAAAATATCGGATCATAGACAGAATATTTAGGTAATCTAAGGCTATAAAAAATAGGGTTAAAACGGTCAAATCGAAATTACAAGGGATTTTATTTTTTTAGGCCACCAACGATCCTTTTTTCTCTCATTGTATTCCTGTTAGGGGTGTCAATTTCGGGTCACGGGTCGGGTTCGGGTCGAACCCGACTTGACCCGAACCTAAACGGGTCAACCCGAACCCGACCCGTTTATAGAAACGGGTCAGTATTTAGGACCCGAACCCGACCCGAGCCGGGTTCGGGTCAACCCGGATTGACCCGTCGACCCGGTTTCAGGTAAACCAATCCAGCAAGACAGCAGCACATGCAAAGTTGCAAACCAATACACCAAATAATATAATCCAAAACAATAATTCATTTTCCAAAAAAAAAAAAGACAATAATTTATTAACTTATAAATTATGAATTATAATTACATAATTCTGAAATGAAAAGTAATCTCTAATATCAAATTACAACCAAGACATACCACATTACAAATTACAATTTTACAACCATAAAATCTCTAATATCAAATAACAACTCAAAATTATAATTTACAAATAAAAAGTTGACTATTTGAAGAACTTCGAGCTCTAGAGTCCAAGTCATTTGCATGCCTACTTGCCCTCATGGAGAATTGGAGATTTAAGCTAACTGCAAAAACTATAAATGGTAAAAGTGATAGAATTATAAATCCATGAATTAATTGAAAGATTGAGTCATTAGCTCAGATTAACCCTTAAAAAAATTCATCAAATAATGAAATGTGAGTCAACAATACATTTCCGATATTGCCATCCAAGGCGGCATTTTGTGTTTTAGAGTATACGTAGTATCTGTTTCACTGTTTGATTAGATGATGACACAAATGCCACCTGGTTGCAATAGCCAATAAATTTTTCCCCCATAATGACTTCACAATCAGTTTAGAAGGGTACTCATCATCGCTACTCAACTTTCAATGCTTCAGAAAGTCTGAAACCATCCCAGCTTTTAAATAGATACAGCAAGTTACAGGATACCAAGATACAACCAGTAGCCGGAAACCAACACAATTACCATTCACCAGGCAGTTCAACTAGGCAACCAAGACATCAACCCAGCAAAACCCAGCAAGACCTCATTCCAGAAAAACCAAGACAGCATCCAACACAGCATCCCAAGGCATCACAAGGGAAGCCAATTCGGAATCTCCCGCAAACCGACCCAGCAAGACAACAACCAAGACAGCAACCAGGTAAGCAAGACAGCAACCCAGGTGAGCAAATAATATAATCCAAAATGTAAAGTGGTAAACCAATGCACCTTTACAAAGAAACCAATACAGCAACCCATACGCCCAAACCGAGTTTCCCAGGAGACCAACCCACCAAGACAGCAACCCATGTAAGCAAGACAGCACCCCAGCTAAACCCAGCAAGACCTCATTCCAGAAAAACCAAGACAACAACCAACATAGCATCCTAAGGTCAGATGTTAAACAAACCCTGCTAGTGATTTTAGAAAACTGCTCCATTATATTATGCTTCTCCTTAATGAATATTTTTTTGCAATCACTTCTTACAGTGTTTCTAGAAAGTAATTGCAAGTCTTTACGAAGATACAACAAAAGAGCTCGAACTCCAACCCACTCCACACATTGAAATGGCAAATCGTGCATGATGATAGAAGCAGTAAACAAATCACGAAATTCAGCATGATCAAACTTGTTATCACACATAGACATTGAAGATTCAGTGTTACTTTATAAGATCAATTGTCCTATATCACGCATACTTCTTTTCTTACAATTTTCGAGGTGGCGTCTAAGATTACCAGTTCCATTTTTGCTATCACATAGGTAAGTACTGCCACATTTCTTACATTTACATTTTTGTTTTCCATCTTTCGTATTAGGTAACATCTCATAATGGCCCCAAACAAATGAGGTCATCCTTCGACGTTTCTTAGTAACTGCCACCTCATTACATAGCTCGTTAGAAGGCTCTACCACATTTTCAGAAGTCCGAACTTCTTCATTTTCATCAATAGATAAATTCTCAGGAATGATGTTCGAATCCTCCATCTAACCAAAACAATAAAATATATTACAAATTTACATTACTAATTCTAACTACTTTGTTTATTTTCTTCTTTAAAAAAAAGACATAAAACATCGAAACTTTAACTCAAATAATTCTTCCCCATATGCCTAAGAACAACTTTTCCAAGAACTAAGAATAACAACATAACTGCCAATTGCCAAATACAACATCTCCAAGAACTAAGAACAACAACAAATACTTCATTAACTGAATAGAAAAACCATCACAAATTGAACAAAAAAAATCAGCACGTCGAGCTCGACTTGGCTCGTTTGCACACCTACTGGCTACTGCGATAGATTAAAACCCATCATGGACTGAACAGAAAACCCAGCACAAACTGAACAAAAAACCCTTCCCAAAATAGATTTCACGGAACAGCACGTCTTCAACTATTCGGCCAGCATGCCAATCCACAAATGCATGCAAAAATTTACCAAATCTTCAAAAAAACCGATATCCAATTAATTCGACATAAAAGCAAATCAGCAAGACAAACAAAAAATCGGACAAACCCTAAACAGCTATACCCAAAAACTTTTCACGAAACTTCAGAATATTTTTATCAATCAGCAAGAAAACAAACCACCCTCAACTGTGCTCACAGATCAAGCTTCTAAAAGGAGAAAATAGAAAAAAGATAAGAAATACAAACAGCGATTGATGTAGATGTTCTTGTTGAGCCAAATGAGATGTGCACGATGAACAACAATGTGCCAGAGAAGGAGAAGAGAGGAAATCGTCGACAGAGCGAGGAGATCCGGAGAGAACAGAAACCCTAGACGAAGAAGCGAAGAAGAGGAGGCGGATGCGTCGATGCGAAATGCGGCCCTAATGGAGCCCTAGATAATTAAGGCAGCCGCGATCGCGCGAAAATTATTAAGGCGCGGGTCAAAACAGGTTTTTATCGGGTTATCGTGTCGAACCCGGACCCGACCCGAAACTTGAACCGGGTCATTTTTCTAAACCCGAACCCGACCCGTTTTGAGAACGGGTCGGGTCAGACCCGAAATTTCCGTGTCGGGTTCGAGTCGGGTTTTCGTGTCGTGTCACTTATTGACACCCCTAATTCCCGTTATCCTCTCTGTCGTCTCTCTCTGTTTCCGTCCGCTGGTTCATCTGCTTTGTTAACAGGAAAACTTTCGCCTCTTGTATCTGATTTTGCTCGCCGGAGAGGAAGCCATGGGTCGTGCAAAGCTACAGATCAGGTACAGAGAAAAACCTAGTGCTCGAATCAACACTTACAAATCGGATCAAGGGAATAGAGAAGAAGGCTAAAGAGCTGTCTGTTCTTTGTGGCGTTGATGTCCTGTTCTGCTCTTTCTCTCCTGATCTCAGTGCATTCCATTATTGGCCGAATGAACCATCCGAGTTCCATCGCATAATGGACCGTTTTAAGTCCATTTCCTCACAGAAACCACAATGCGAGGTTCCTTCTCTGCCATTGATTTCGTCATTTCAAGAAGAGCTCGCGGCCATAACCAAAAAGCTGGAAGAGGTGAGACAAATGAAAAAGTTTCTGGAAGCAGAAAAAATGGGTTATTCATCTCAGAACTGTAGAGCGGATTCCATAGGAGCGGATGGCGATTTTTGTCCTAATGCTGCAATTCTTAAAGATGACGAAGATATATTCTCTTTACTAGAAGAGCTTGGCGAAGATCTATTCATATCAGATCTTCCTTCAAATTCATCCATTGATGTCTTCAAGGAGAGTTATTTTGACTGTAGGGACAACTTCGTTGATGCTGATCCGGCTGACTTTCAGTTCTTCTAAGATAGCTATCTCCCATTAGTTACTGTTCAACATTTTTTTTTTTCTTTGTGTTAGGCAAGCAAAAGAGAACCTGCCTTTGTTATTCCGTTTGGGAATTTCAGTAAAAATATAGTTCGTCGTTTAAGAAGAAAAGCCTCCGCTGAAAGTTCCGTTTCATTTTTTGGCTTAATTCCAAATAAATAATTAAGTGTTTCTTCTTAATTGTTTTAGGGTTTGTGGACTTAAGGTTTAACTGAAGCTAAATAATAGAAATCTTAGTATCGTGTGGGAAAGAACCTCCTTGGCAAAGCCTGGGTCTCGGGTTCGATTCTCATGGGCGGCCACGAAAGCCTTAAGTGTTGGCCCGGACGAATTGGTGTGGGTAGTCCGCTAGTTCGACCGGGGAGATTAGTGGCCGAAGGCCGATACTTCCTGTTCCCAAAAAAAAAAAAAAAAAAAAAGAAAAGAAATCTTAGTATCTGTTTTATACATTAATATTTACTTTAATCACTTTAATTTGGTTATATCAACTATTTATTTTTTTATTAAAAATTATAATTAAAATTTATCATTTTAACGTTACCGATTATCTTTCTTTAATAAAAAAATGAATAAATATTTTCAAAATGTGCTAAATGTTTAAGATAATCAAATTTTTTTTTTTCAAAATATATGAAATAATTTAGTTTCAATAATAGATCTAAAATTGTCATTATATATGGTTAATAATTTAATAAAAATATATGGCAATAGTTAATAGTTTATTTTTTATTTTTAACAAAAAATTAATAAACATTTAAACAAAAATTAATATACAAACACAAAGTTGAAGTAATCTGTAACAAAGTTCAAAATTCTTTTGAGGCTTTTCTTCTTTACTTAAAACATACTTACAAATGAATACAGTAATAGGGGAAAAATTGTAAGCAAAATTAATTGGCGACATCGCTCAATGTACCAGTTGTCAACATAGCTACCTTAACGTCATAGTTCCTATGATGTGTTCTACCTATTTCTTTGATTAGGCTTCCCTTGCCCCACAGAGGCGCTTCCTCTATTGAGGGGGCTCCTCTATCATTATTCATTCAAGAAAGAGTTCTCATATCTAAAATTAGGGGCGTCAAAATAAGTTTTTGGGTCGAATTCGTGTCCAATTTGAAATTAACATAGTTTTAACTCATCTAATCTGAAATCCTACCCAATGAGCTCGATGCATGATCGCAATGTGCAAGCAAGGATGATGGGGTGAGCGCGACAGAGGACAAGGTGAGAACGATTTTGGTTGACTCATGTCAATTTTGGATTTTCATTTTAACTCGAACCCAACCCGAAAATATAATCTACTCAGAATATAAAACCCTAACCTAGCCCATTTTCCAAATGGGTTGACCCTAATAGAGAATTTTCGGATCGGATTTTAGGATTGTGTTGAATTTTAATAAGTCTAGCGGCCTTCTAGAGTCTCCAGGTGGTGTTTGTATATATATTTACCCTTTTACATTTTTATCGTAATATTACTTTCATTTCTTTGTAAATTATTTTTCATGCATTTTGGCTAATCATTTAAAATTTCACGTGGCATGATATGCTGGCTAAACATCCCAACTGTCCGGAAATTTTCTCAATATGTTTAGTCAACTTAATAAACAAATTAGTAATTTTAATTGTTTATATTTTAAGATAGCAAATTAACCATTAAAAATAACTAATTATTGCTGGCCCACTAGCATAGTCGCATGTTTGAATTTTCAAAATAAGATATTAAAATTAATATTAAAGTAATAGTATTTAATAAAAGATTCTAATTGGAGAAGAATTATCTCATCTTCTTTCTAATCGTAATAGAATATTTATGTAATTTTTTTAAGAATTTTAAAGTAATATTATTTATTAAAAGTTTAATTGTTTTTCTTAGACCTTTTTTTTCTCAACTGAAATTTCAAAATATTTTTCAAAAATAACTTTTTTAGAAAAAAAAATTAAAATAACAATAGAAAAGCTATCCCCAACATACTGAGATAGTGTTTTTTCTGATTTATAAAATTGTAGAAAAAAGTAATTTTTTTTAAAGTTGTTGTTAAGAATAGTTTTCTAATACATAATTTTTTAAAAAATAATGAAAAAATAGACAAACAAAAATTATGATTACAATTTGAAGAATAAAATAGTACGAAAATTGTTCCAAATAAAACCTAAATCACATTTCAATATAAAACTTATCATCATATTTTTTTACATAACTTTTATCACTTGAGAAAAAATTTAGAATCTTTCTCTTTTTAAATTTAGGCCTAGTTTGAGACAGCTCTTTTACTACTTAAAGCAGATTTTTAGTATAAAAAATTTAATTATATTACAATGATGATAAAAGTTATGTAAACTCACTACTCCCAAATACATGCTAATTAGATGTGCAAGAGAATAATTACAGTGAAGAAAGAATTCAATGCTTTTGCAGATTACATAAAGTTTATGGATTTTTGCCCCAGGTTGTGAAACCGAAAACAAAAATACATTGTTTAAGTTTGCAAGCATGCTCGTTTATTGTGAAAGTTCGTTAGGGATGTTAGGCCCTCTTGAACTTAATCCCAAGCTAATTAAAGAGAGAGGTGAGTTGGAAAACTTTAAAACCAAAACACAATCCAAATCACCACAATCAAAGTGCGGAAATTAAAACGAGAAAATAGTAAAAAGAAAGAACACACCGGATTTATAGTGGTTCGGTCAAACCTTGACCTACGTCCACTCCTTGGAGGCACCCCCCAAGTATTGCACTAAACTAGTGTTTCTCCTTTAGCCCCCACGGCTAGACGGAGAAGCCCTTACAAAATCACTTCCACCTTCCCCGGTGCGGCAGAGTCGCCGGGTCCTTTGACACCAAGGAGATCTTCTTCTTTGGTGAACTTACATCGAGACAAGCCTTGAATCCGATGGTACTAAGGTGCGAGTTCGCCAGAGCAACCGTGTGGAACCCCCTCCACACTCCCTTGAGTCCCCCCTCACAGGATTTTCTCCCTTTCTCAAACTCCACCATTTCCTCTCTCCCTTTCAAGCTCTCTCTTCTAGTTCCCCCCCACAAGAACGAAGCTACAATGGCTGCCAAAAGACACTTACAAAGTGCATTGCCATAGCTTAAATAGAGGCTCTCAAAACGAGCTCATTAATGCAAGTTGCCGACATTATCGTCTAGGACGATAGGTATATCGTCCTGCCCGATCAGTACAAATTAAGCTCATTAGCCCGGGACGATATGGGACGATCAGAAGAAAATTGGTTACATCGTCCTGGCCAATCTTACGATCGTCCTGGCCGATTAGTTTAAAACCGATTTCAATCGTCCTGATCATCGCCCTGTTTTTGAGCTGGCCGATATAGATCATCCAGGCCATCGTCCTGGCCGATCATGCGATCGTCCCGGACGATGTGATCGTATCAATCAACCATTAATGCTTTCCAAAGATACCAGATCAATTTAGGCATGATTGAGTTAGATCGTCCTGGACGATAATAATATCGTCCTGGACGATAATAATATCGTCCTGGCCGATTTCCTAAAACAAAGACTTCCTAAACTGATTATGGCGGTTGATTCTTTCTGAATTGAGATTATCGTCCTGGCCGATACAAGTATCGTCCAGGCCGATCTGTTGACGGCTGCCTTAATGAGGATGCCCTAACTAGGGTTTCTGATTTTGGATAGATCGTCCAGGCCGATCTTACGATCGTCCTGTCCGATGTTACCAAAAACAGAAATCATATAGGGAGCAAGAGAATTTCTATCAAGTTATAGTCACACCAAATACAACAGACTCAAGAAAGGAAAAAGATTACAAACTGACACAGACCTAGTCTACCCAATCTTGAGCTGGTTCCAAATTGCAGTCTGATCGTGTGGACCTGAAACGTTAGCACATAAGACAATCATAGAGAAATAAGGAATGTTTGATATCATCAAAATCATAAACCATAGATCCCTAACATATTGAACAAGTAGATTGAGTAGAGACAGATAACATGAATGTTTTATTATCAATATAGAAAATTAATGGATATCTTGACTAAGGCACATTGGTACAGATATAAAGGTAATGGAAATTTCCAGTTAGATCCAGATCTTCAGGACATCAAACTATAGATAAATCATCTGAACAAAACATGAAAAGGTTGGCCATAGACATAGAAGTTGGGTATGAAGTACATGTTGGGTTTCTTTATGCAACTCTTCTTTCACAAGTACAGGGGCCTCATTCTCTAGAATTGAATCAAGATCCAATCTCATATGTTTTCTCTGTCGAATACCAAGCTGCAAGGTTTAGGTCAAAATAATAGCAATGTTACCTCTGGACTCATATACTGCTTAACCTTTAAAAAAAAAAAAGGTCCATCAGACATTATAGGCTGGCACTTCATACTCCACTTCATTGTGCCCTTCTTTGGCTCTTCTGTTAAGTCAGTGCTATACAATAGGTCCAAAATTATTTTAGAATAGAAATTAGTCAATATTTAATTGCATCATCTTCTCTAAAATTTAACAATGTGAAAGATACCTTTCTTGACTTAACAATCTTCTTTTCAAGTTTGGCCTTGCAACGTAACTTACTTATTCTTAAAATTCCATAGTATTGCTTTGCATTTACATAAACAGGCTCCTATGCCATTTTGAAGGGCTAAGCCAATAGGGCATGTGGCATTCCAAAAAACAAAACATATATATATATATATATATGCTTGTGAGAACTCAATACAGAATAACCTTTTAAAAAATTTAACTATCTTAAACATATAGTCTAATTAAAAAAAAAATAAAGTGAACTAAGTCTATACAACTGATTTGCCAAGTTCCAATTGAGTGTGTGCCATTATATATTCATGTATAATTGGAGCAACAAAGTGAAGATTGGATGAATTTACTATTCTTCCTATGGGGAAATTCCATCTGATTGTTGATAGAGTTGAAGAGTAAGATATATGAACATCATTAATAAATATTTTTTATCAAGTAATGAAATATTATTGGGTTGCAATGAAATAAAGCAGACCCAATATTCTATAATAAAGAAAAATGTCATATTGTATGTAATGTGCTAAGAAAGCACTCAATATTCTTTTATTTAGTTGTTTTCTTTATCCCAACAGTAGAAGAAAAAAATAACATTAATCTTTAAACTGATGATTCTAGGATGAATTAGTTGCTAGAAAAATATAATGATTAAGTCCAAGTGAAAGCATACCTCAATATTGCACTATCAAAATATTGGTGTATTGCAACTGGAGATTACGAGCACTCGTAAATGCTTAATAACCTAATGCAAAACATTAACTTGTTATTTCAGTGTTTCGCTTATTTTGAACCTTTTGCGGCCCTCCCTGCATCATGACCTTGAACAGCTTTGCAAGTACATCCCAACTCCTCTCAAAACCGCTCATCTGCATCTCTTGCTAGTTATTTTTAATCAAATTTATTCTCTTATATTTTGTCAACGAATAATGCTATACAAAACTAAAAGTTGAAATCATTTGGAGAACAGTATGTCAACTCAATCAAGTTTATAGAAACATGCTTTATGCATATCCATATTTCATATGTCTTTAAAAAATAAAGGTTATTATTGCTACTCCCTGTTTAAGTTGATAGGCTATGTAATGCACATAATGAAAATAAATAATATCTTAAATCAATAAACCAATTAAACAAAAATATAAAATGTTTTTTTGGTATCCTATGCAGGAAGAATATATGAAATTCAGCTTAAATCCTATAAAATAAAATTTAAAGAAATTTAAACCCAAATGTTTTTGTAAATTATCTAACCCTCAACCTTTTTCATTCGGGCTTGGGACCGGCATTGGCGGTTTTAAAATTTTTTTGTATAATACTACTGTTGCGTCCAGGAGTATTCGCGGCAGTAGAGAAATATAAAATTTATCGTCTTAGCGTTGTACGAAAATCCGGCACGCAATCAGATAAGAGAGATGGTCTAACATTTATGAGACACCAAGATTTTTATGTGGAGAACCCCTAAAAAAGGGGGAAAAACCACGGGGCCTAGCCCAGTTTGAACCAATCCACTAGTATTTGCAGTCGATTACAAAATGAGGTCTTTCCTTGGGAGAAGGCCTTAGCTTGATGTACATATTATAGAGTACATTACATGATGTAAATACAAAGAGCTACTATTGACATATTCGCTTTGTTGGAAGGACTGTAGTCGACGGGCGATGAAAGTCAGGAGGACCGTAGTCAGCTGTTGACGGAGGTCGGAAGGATTGTAGTCAGCGGGCGACGTAAGTCAGGAGGACCGTAGTCGGCGGGCGACGGAGGTCAGAAAGACTGTAGTCGACGGGCAACATAAGTCAGGAGGATCGTAATCGGCGGGCGACGGAGGTCGGAAAGACTGTAGTCAGCGGACGACGTAAGTCAGGAGGACCGTAGTCGGCGGGCGACAGAGGTCGGAAAGACTGTAGTCGGCGGGCGACGTAAGTCAGGAGGACCGTAGTCGGCTGGCAACGGAGGTCGGAAGGACTGTAGTCTGACGATGAAGATCAGAAGGACAGCGTCAGGTAGAAGTCCAACAATGGAAAGAAATCTATCTTCACGTAGACATCTAGTGAAGTCTAATAACCGGTAGAAGTCCGGCGTCGGGTAGAAACTTAGCGAAGGGTGAAGGCCCGACGTGTTGGTGGCAGAGGAGAACTCCAGCTTCACTTGGGTGGAGTTTCGGCGTTAGGAGGGAACTCTGTTGTAAATTGTGAAGAATTTCCACATCCCGTAGAAGTAGGGAAGAATTCTAGCATTCTCCCAAATATCCGGCAAAATCCCGGCGTGTTCGGGCGGCGGGAAGAGCTCCGACGGTGGTCGAGGAGGAGAGGATTCTCCTTTTCCCCTTTCTCCTCTTCTTCTCTTCTTCTTCTCTCTCTTCACTTGAGTCCCCTTGGTGTAGAATGAGGGCTCTATTTATAGTTTTTCTGGAGTGGCATAGCCCATAAATAGGCGTGAGATCAGGGGCGAATTGGGAGTGGTTTGAATGGACGCCCGATATCGAATCCTTTGATCATGCACCGTTCGTTGGACATTTGGAGGCCTTAATGATGTCGGAATTCGGCGATGTTGGGCTCGTTGGTTTCTTCTCGTCGAGCCGCTCGATTCGAGTATAGCTCGTTAAAATCAGAGACCATTTGGTAACTCAAATTGTGGTTTGAACCTTCCAACAGCGCTTCGGGTCCTTGATTCAGACCCATTTGGGCTTGGATTGGGTCGAATTTGGTGTCGTTGGATTTGTATTTCCGAGACGCTCAGTTTGACTATAAGCTCGCCGAAATCGGAGTTATATGCTCTTGAATTTAATTTTTGAAGTTTCCAAACTGATTTTGCCTCGAGATTTGTGCCCAATCAAGATAATTTCATGATAACGTATCAATTACTTTTAAATTAACAAAATGAATTGTTCTTAAGAAGCAGAAACAATTAAAAACAGAGGAAAAATCAACTTAGATGAAAGTTGAATGTTTTGACGTATTAATGAAAAAATTGAACAATAGGAAGTATAAATGAACCATGCTTTAGACAGTTTATCAATTTTCCAAAAACAAAATAAAATTGATGTTGACGTCTCAAACATAAATTACAAAAATAAAAAATCTTACAATTCCCAAGTTCATTTAAAAAAAAAATTCTAAGAAATGTGAAACAAAATTAGCATTATATAGTAAGTAATACGTTATCTCTCTCTCTCTGTATCTCTCTTTTTATTTTTTTTTTATTGCAGGTTATAACAGCTTTAACAGTTTATGATATTAGTTAGATTTGAACATTATCTTGCATATATTTTTTTTAATAATTAACTTTCTCTTGAACGTGCTACATGTTTTAACTCCTAATAAACTAATTTCTCATTTTGTCTTCTTATGCTTTACTCAAACATAAAAATTAAATTATAAATAAATTTCGATTTACTTATCTTAAACATAATGGGTGGTATTTTTATCAAATTATTTGCTTAAATCCATGGACCACAATGACGACATCCTGAAACAAGTCATGAAAAGTTAATTCGAGATACAAAACATCTTATAATGTAAATAAATAAATAAAAGAATACTAAAATAATTACATGATTATATTTTATCACACAAATTTTCTTCTAATAAAATCTAAAATTTTAATGATTTGGACTAAATTCGAATTAAGATTTCATTTGGAATAAATTTCTTAATGTTTTTTAAATCAATTTTTTTATACAAAAATTTCTTGAGATTGAAGTTTTTTACTAAAAAATTAATTTCAAAAGCAGCAAGAAAGTTGTATCAAATAAAGCATAAATCTTACTAACGAGTAGCAAACAATCAACCCTAACTCTCCGATATATTAGCTAAACCGAAAGGAATTGTGGAAGGATCTGAGCTTTTCATACGATGGATAGGGGATGAAAATACTAATTAAATGGGAGGCATTTTCATCTAAATATTTGCTTAAATCCATGGACCAAAATGAAGGCAACATGATACAAGTCAAGAAAAGTTAATTCGAGATGCAAAAGATTTTAGAATATAAATAAATAAAAAAAAGAATACTAAAATAATTACATGATTATATTTTATAAAATAAAACAACAAAAAAATTTCTACTAATAAAATCCAAATTTTAAAGAATTAGACTAAATCCGAATTAAGATTTCATTTGGAATAAATTTCTTATTGTTTTCTAAATCAATTTCTTGATAAAAAAATTTTTTGAACTGGAAGTTTTTTATTAAAAAAATAATTTGAAAAGCAGTAAGAAAGTTGTATCTAATGAAGCCTAAATCTTACTCAGGAGTAGCAACCAATCAACTCTAAATCCCCGATATTAGATCAAGTGAAATGAATTATGGAATAGGGGATGATAATACTAATTAAATATGTGACATTTTCATCAAATTATTTGTTTAAATCCTTTATACCCATGATGTAATAATAAAGGTAATCGTAAGGACTTAAAAATTGGGAATTGCGACAAAAATGAGAAAAGTAGAGCTCGTAGCATGGAGGATCAAAGAAAAGCAAAAGAAAAAGCAGAGTGAAAGGGAAGAAAAAAACAGGAAGTTAATTAAGTAATAGAAACAAATAAACAGTTGAGACCATAGGCAAGTAAACATATATAAATACAGGCATAGGATCCCTCTAGGTAAGCAGTCAAATTCACCTGTGAGGAAAAAAAAATGGAGCTCTTACAGATAATCAACAAAATATCAAAACATCAGGTCGAAATACGATCAACATTCTAAAATTTTGGTGAAAATCGTTCGAACCGATGCCGAAAATCAGTTGGCTTTCTCGAGTAAAGAAGAATAAAAGAAGAACATAAGAAATAACACAAATGAGGATGCATAAGAAGAAGGAAAGCAGAGCAATTCTGTAAGCCAAGATAGTCAAACCCAATAATAGACCTAACCCCCCCCCCCCCCCCCCCCAAAAAAAAAAAAAAAAAAGTAAGCCAAGCTTTGAAAATTTCATTCCACCGAGATGGATGAGTTTTTTTTTAAGGAGAAACCATCAATATAAACCAACCACAGAAAAAAAAAACACTTTTTTTGTAAGGATAGAGATTAGAAAATAGCTGCAGTGGTTTGCTTGAGCCTACAAGTGAACATAAGAAGACCAGTACCGTTCATCGGTCTGATCACAGACTAGAAAGGAGGTGTTGCTGATCTTGAGCTCAACGCAGATGATAAGCGGTTCGTCCTGCTCGGCTTTGCTCTTGGGATGATTCAAGCGAATATGTTCCTAGGCGCCAAAAGTGGCCTTATAGAACTTCACCGCTTCATTCTCCTTCGATCCTGGAAGCACCAGCTATGCCTTGAAAGGTGCTAAGTGTAAGCGAACAGCCTATGCACCTTGTATTTACGGCTTTGCCCTCCGACTTTCTATATATATATTCATGTATAGCGTCCAGACTCGTTGAGTCTCAGTTTTATATTTTCTCTCAATACAATTTATTCTGTTTTCCTTCCTCGATCTCATTCTTCTTTTCTTCCTCTGTTATGTTCTTTCATGGTATCAGAGCACGTATGGGGGATCAAGAATCAACAAACAACCACCCTCCCTCCCTCTCGGTCCTCTCCGGCAACTCCTCCACCGACCTCGTCATACCGGCACCCCTTAAATTATTTATCTCCAACATCAAGAACCTCATACCCCACGCCCTCACCACTGACAATTACGCCATATGGCGCATTCAAACTATTTAACAGTTCTCCGTCAATGGGTCTGCTGGACACCTCGACGGCTCAACTCCTCGTCCCTCCGACGAACGGTCGCAAGAATACCAAAAATGGAAACTCTTGGACAACAATCTGCTCTCAGCCTTGTTCTCCACCATCTCACCATCCATACTCCCCTACGTGATCACCTCCACCGCCGTCCACGAGGTATGGCACATTCTTGAACGTCAGCTACAGCCCACATGTCGTTCTCTAGTTATCCAACTCAAGAATGAACTGTACCATCTTCAAATGAAAAATCTTACCATGCAACAATACCTTACGCAAATTAAATCTATCGTCGACAACATTGCTGCTTTTGGCTCCAAGGTTGACGCGGAGGACATCATCCTTCACATCTTAAATGGCCTACCGCCCTCCTTAAATCCATTCAAAATGGCCATACGCACATCCCTCCTTCCTATCAATCTAGACACGCTCTACTCTCTCCTATGCAGTGAGGAAATTAATCTTAACCAAGAAATGGACAAAGAATCCATGAACAGCTCCGGCGCAACTGCTCTTAACACCTCCAACTACAATTCAAATCGTGGACAGACTCAGAATTTTTTTTTTTCAAGAACAAGAATTCCTCTACTGGCCAGCCTCCGCAAGTAGCAACTCCGGGAACACAATTTTCTACAAATTCTACTCGACCCACATGCCAAATTTGTGGCAAGGTAGGTCACATTGCCATCAACTGTTGGCATAGGTGCAACCTCAAATATGCACCCAAAAATCCTAGATCGCAGTCAGCACTTCTTGCTCAGCCCAACCCCGTCGATTCTCAAGAATGGATCCTTGACACCGGCGCTTCAACCCACCTAACTCCGGATGTTAACAACATTCAGTACCTCAACCTTTACCACGGCCCCGACAGTGTCTTGATCGCAAATGGATTAACTCTTCCTATTCAGCACACTGGTCAGGGCCTTCTTCCTCTACCCGAGATCCCTCATAAGCTTCATTTAAACAAATGACTTCACGTTCCGTCCATAGCTCATAATCTCCTATCTATCTCAAAATTAACTGCTGACAATCCAATTTCTATAAGTTTTGACGCTAATGATTTCGAAATTAAGGACACTCAGGATCATCATCATCTTCTTCGTGGACGTCTCTGTAACGACCTATACCACATTCGGACTTCCACAGACACTCCTTACACGGCTCATCATGCAACTCTCCCCACGGCTCAACTTTGGCACGCCAGATTAGGCCATTCGCACCATTGTCTATTTTCTACTTTAGCTAAACACATACCAGATGTCCAACACAATTCTCATTCATTATTGTGCAAATCCTGTAACCTGGCAAAGAGCCAGAAAATGCCATTTAATAAAAACGAATATGTTTCTTCTTTACCATTCGATCTTATTCACTCCGATGTGTGGGGACTCGCTCCTATCCCTTCTCTGGCAAGTTTTTGATACTATGTGGTTTTTATAGATGACTATACTAGATTTACATGGCTTTATCTAATGCATATCAAGCAAGAAACTCTTTCAAAATTTAAACCACTTTGTCAAATTATAAAGACTCAATTCCATACCACACCTAAAATTTTTCGTTCCGATGGCGGCGGTGAATACACAAGCACCAAATTCAATTCTTTCTTGCAAGAACATGGAATTCGTCGTCAACTTAGCTGCCCGCACAACCCGAACAAAATGGCTTATTAGAATGAAAACACAGACATCTGCTCAACATCACTCGCACCCTTCTTCATGCCTCCTGCCTAGCAAGTTTTGGGCGGAAGCTCTCTCTACCACAAACTACTTAATCATCCGACTTCCCTCCACATCCATTCAACTACAAACACCTTACCAATGTCTACATCGCCAATTCCCAAAATATAACCACCTCCGCACTTTCGGCTGTCTATGCTTCCCTTGGCTACAACCGTATGCTGACTACAAACTATCTCCGTGGTCAAGAGAATGCATTTTCATATGATACTCCTCCATTCACAAAGGCTACAAGTGTTACGATCTCGCTACCAACAATACTTACATTTCCTGCCATGTCATTTTTTATGAACACAAATTTCTTTATCAAGAACACAATCCCACGTCTACTTCAATTCAGACCACCAATTCAAAATCCACATCACCACTTCTACTTGTCCCGACTTCAGCTACCAGGACAACACCAACTACTCCTTTTCATCATCCAAACAACATGTCTCATCCCAATACTACCTCTGGAACGCACGATGAAACCACAGGTTCATCTTCAACTCAAGTACCTGCTTTCCCGATCGAACTCTCCCCACCACCTCAATCCTGTCATTCTCACCATATGCAAACTAGTCTAAAGTCTGGAATCTCCAAGCCTAAAAGAATTCTATCTCTTGTCAGTCACATCCCCTCTTCCTCCACACCAATAACATATAATCAAGCAGTTAAGTTTGATCACTGGCAGCAAGCTATGGTCGCTGAAATTCAAGCTCTTTAGAAACAAGGAACTTGGACTCTTCTTCTAGCACCTCCTAAAACACCTATCCTCGGGTGCAAATGGACCTTTAAAACAAAACTTCATCCAAATGGACAGATAGACCACCATAAAGCTCGTATGGTTGCTTTGGGATACGATCAAAAGCTCGGGATTAACTACAATGAAACCTTTAGTCCGGTCGTCAAAATGATGACCATTCACATTCTTCTAACGATTGCTCTTAATCAGAACTGGCAAAAACTTCAACTAAATGTCTCCAACGACATTTACATGCGCCAACCAACTGGTTTCATTGATGCTCAATCACCTAACTCGGTCTGCAAACTGCACAAATCCCTTTACAGACTCAAACAAGCCCGACGCCAATGGTTCAAGAAACTAACCAGCTTCCTCCAATCTCAAGGGTTCAGGTTTATCCGTTCTGACCCTTCACTCCTCATTCTCCGCCAAAATACAATTCAAATCTATCTATTGATTTATGTCGATGACAATGTTATTACAGGAAATAGCATGCCAGCAATTCAAAATCTACTGTCAAAACTTCAATCCAATTTTGCACTCAAGAAGCTAGGCGAAATATCCTTGTTCCTAAGCATCCAAGTGCTTCGCCAACCTGCTTGTCTATTCCTGACTCAGCAACATTATGCAGAAAAATTATTACAAGATTCCGGATTTGCAGATTGCAAAGCTGCTCCAACTCCCATTGCACCCAAAGCCAATTTGAACGACAATGATAATCAACCCTTCTCCGATCCAATGTTGTATCGTCGTCTCACCGGCCCACTACAATACCTATCAATCACTCGCCCAGACATTGCCTTCGCCACCAATCAAATCTGCCAACACATGCATCAACCCAACATGCAGAATTTTCAAGAGCTCAAACGGCTATTGCGATACATTAAAGGCACCTCATCTTTCGGGCTGCCAATCACAACTGGGGATTTAACTCTCAAGACATATACCGAAGCCGACTGAGCATCGGACCCCTCCGATCGCAAGTCCATTTTCGATCACTGTACCTACTTGTGTTCAAACCTTATCTCTTGGTCCGTCAAGAAGCCGATCACGTTCACAAAATCCTCAACAGAAGCCGAATACAGAGCTCTATCCGCAGCCACTTTCGATGTTGTATGGCTACACCGCCTCGTCGTCGACTTCGACCTTGCTCAAGCAACACCAACTACGATCCACTGTGACAACACTTCGGCAATAGCTCTAGCTAAGAATCCAATTTTCCACGCTAGAACCAAACACATAGAGATCGACTACCAGTTCATCCGTCAACACCTTAACTCCAGCGAAATCTCCATCACTCATATACCTTCAGCAGCTCAAATCACCGACATTCTAACAAAATCTTTTTCACCTGCTCGCTTTCACGACCTACGTCGCAAATTAACCATTCAAAAGCCGAATGATTAATTTGAGGGAGGCTGTAAGCGAACAACCTATGCACCTTGTATTTACGGCTTTGCCCTCCGACTTTCTATATATATTCATGTATACCGTCCAGACTCGTTGAGTCTCAATTTTATATTTTCTCTCAATACAATTTACTCTGTTTTCCTTCCTCCGTCTCGTTCTTCTTTTCTTCCTCTGTTATGTTCTTTCACTAAGCTCACTTCCTTGCCATTGTATCCATTGATATGCTCCGTGTTTATCGGCCATTCCTTTGCCATAAAGTTGAAAAAGAGAAAATAAAAAAGAAATCGAAGAGCAAAGCCAAAAGAAAAAAACCTAGGAGAGAGTCAATGAAAAGAATTCAGTGCACTCGAGATAAATGAGTTTGAGGAGGATGGCGTTGGTATTTAGGGTTTGGTAATTGTAGTCGGAAAATATGTGAAAGGGGCAGATGGGATGAAGGTCGCGAATATTTGCAGCGGATATTTACGTCTTTTTTGCCCTTCAAAATAGCGGAAATCAGCCGACCATGGGAAAGAGTGAAAGGTCACGTCATGCAGCTATGTGCTGCTAAATTTTTCTAACCCGATTATGTCGCAATGCTCCCAAACGATCATTCAATAATTTTTTGTAAAATAAAACAATAGCAACGTCGTCCCAAAAGTACCCTGAATATACTGCTTATGGGGAAATATTTTTTTGCAGAACTTTATTTTTTTACTGTTTAAGAAATTTTTTGATATATGCTTCTCCGTTTGAAAATTTTATTTGCTCCATCAATGTTTTAAAAATTACATTTTTTTTACAAAAATTAAAGGATAATCAAATAAAACCTTAAAAGTACTTGACGAACTAGATTTGAAGGTCTAGCCAGTGTAAACTCACACATTCATTAACTCCGTTACGTGGCTCCCCGCCTAAAGCATGGCAGTGGCAGCCGCAGCGATGACGGCGCTTCTTCAACCTTCAACTACTCACTTCCTCAACCCTAGGCTTCACGTTAGTCCACGGTTTTCTCGACTCTGCAGTTTCTCGTTGCCATCATCACCCCCCAAACCCTAGCAGCTCAACCAAAGCCCGCCATCCCCAACGTCGTCAACATCCTCCGTGAGGGCAGCCTCGTGGAATCCATAGCCAGCAACAATCTCAGGTCGGTTTGCTCGAATCCCAATAGTATCCTAGTCAAAGTTTATTATGGTTTCGACCCGATTGCAGAAAGCTTGCATTTAGGAAATCTTATTGGAATAATTGTTCTCGCATGGTTCCAACGATGTGGCCACAAGACCGTTGCCCTAATAGGCGGCGCCACTGGCCAGGTCGAAGACCCCTCGGGGAAAAGCCTAGAGAAGCTGAAATTGGACACATGGAGACCATAGAGAAGATGTAATGCTTCATAGCTCTTATCACTTAATGTTGGTTGTCTGAAATTTCAAAATTTGATGCGCATTGCCTATGATTCACTAAAGATTTAATTTTTCCTAATGTGCTATGTTCTTATAAGTCATCTATCCATTGTATATGGTAACTCTTGTAAGGGTCCTATATATAATGTAGATGGTTTATCACTTTGCTAAAACAAGCATCTTGTTGATATATCTTTCATGGTTTCTTGATAATAACTACTCGCACCATTGTGAGGATACAAAGGATCATATGATAAACGTCAATTGTAATTAGCTGATAACTCTAGAAAATGCAAAGTTGAGGAAGGTACAAAAGAAAATTTTCAAATCAAGGGGAGTGTTCTTTTTTTATTGCATGCTCTAATGCACTTCAAATAGGTATTTATAGACATACAAGACTCACTCGAATATTAACCATTTACCTATATAACCCCATACAACTGCGTATTAATCACTTAATGCTCTATATGACTTATTGACTCAATTTACTACCCATTATATTTATTTATCATATCATTATCATCCCCTTAAAAAATGACCTCATCCTCAAGATTTAACTGAATAAAAAGAAATCACTAAAGGCAGTATAAATCCAAATGAGAATCCTATATAGAATCTCAAGGTCATGCCATGTGGGGATAAATATTGACAAATTTGGAAGAGGTTGGTAACCATCAAGCTACATTTCTTGTCCAAATCTTGCACACGACATTTGAGGTGGCAACCATTCTTCTGGTTGTTCCTTGTATACTGTATTTTTTTAATGTGATTGGAGTTGTATTATCTTCTATGATAGGTGAAGGCAATATAAACTTTGGTGGTGAAACATGAGAGAATGCTTGAATCGCTGGTTGAACCAAACAAAGAGCTCAAGCAGGTTCTTGGTTTTTTGATTGGACTATTAGAGCTTGAGAGGATGTATCGATGCCCATTTGAATCATATAAGAGCATCTCTAACCAAAAACCTCATTTTCCACTGCAAAATACAACAAAATTCCTAAATGCTGTAATTTTGCTCCAATCGAACTCCATTTCACGGGCTTCGTTGTCTCGTAACCGTCTTTCTCCATTTCACGGGCAAATCCCGTTGAAACATAAAAATTTAGCGGGTGAACAGTGCGACACCAATATATTGGTGTCATAGTGTTTACCGGCGATGAAATAACGGCAAAATTTTCGATCGGTTGGAGCGACGGAAGAACGACAAACAATTGTTTGCCGTTCCATTGGAGATGCCCTAAGGAGCTTGAGATGGTGTTTGTCATTTCTTGAGGACTTTAATGCATTTTAAGGCTCTTGTCATTCGTTGATGCATTGAAAATACACATGTCATTGTTTGATTTTATATATTGTGGCTGAATGTTGGAGCTGATTCATTGGCCAATTGTGCCATCGAAGTCAGTTTGGCTCAAATTTTACTTTGAGTTTAGTCAATCACCTATTAATGGTGTGTATGATCTTTTTAATCTTTTTTTTTTCCTCAACATCATCAAGGCAATCTAGTGCATTAGTTGTTGAACTAAGTTCATTTGCCCGTTGCTTCTAAGGGATATTTAGTCAAACACCATTGTGACGTGTTAGAATGGGTGTTTCTTGGAGATGGGGTGATGACTTGAGAGTAGATATGAGGTAGGTGAGATAAGGCACAAGAGACACGGGCGTCACTTATTTGGAAGCATGTACTCTCTAAAATGTCTCTCGTGTTCATGTTGGACATTTGTCGAACATGGATATGGCTCTAATATGCCTAGACACATGTTCGACACTTTATAAATCATTTTGTATGTGCTTACAAAATTGGACTTCAACATGGATTGTACATGGTGTGACACGAATTGGACGAAGTTAGGGACTCGCAAAACTCAAAATAAAGTTTAATTTGCATGAATATGCTTAGTACAAGACGCCTCACACTTTTTCCTCTTTTTTTATTGAAGCTGCTTGCCATCTCGCATGCCCTCTTCATCAAAGCTGCCTCGCATCAGCTTGGTCATCGAATTCATCTGTCTCATCTCGTTTGTCCTTGAAGCCATGTCGGTTTGCCTAGTCGATGTGCGCCTTGCTTGGTTTGTCTTGCCTTGCTTAGCCTATCTCGCCCATAATTTAAAAGTCTTTAACGCCCTTGAAAATTTACTTCAGATATTTCACAATTTTAATTTGTACATATATTATTTGTTTTCAATAGTTTTGATTTTATAAGCATGGATATCAAAATGGACGGGAGTATCTAAATAACTTGGTTTGTGTAATACTATAGAGGCAAAGGATTGTGGAGGTGGTGAACTACATGTTTTTTTTGAGACACAGACGAACACTCATCGGTAAGATTAAAAAAAATATAGAATTGATGATGACGCTGACTAGTTTCCCAAGACTTGTGAATAGCTGAGTTTTATGAAAATTTGCAAATTGACGTAGACGAGACAGGCATCCGGTGGAGAATTCCTGGTAAGAGCACCCATTTATGCGAAATAGTTAAGCAATTGATGGAATATAGACGATCGAATATATCCCAGTCCATAGAAGTGCTAAAGATGGCGGCAACTATAATAGATAGTGAAAGAATGCTATCTCAATTGTTTCGTAGGTGGTTTTCCTCTGTGAATTGGGTTTGAAAGAAAGTTTATTCCTAAACTAAAGAGTTTATAGTTGCAGGTACATGAAGGGAAGATTTGGTTGTTAACATGGAAAAAAGACGCAATTAAAGTGAGAGAGCTTAATGACAGGTTGATGATGACGGAGAGGACATTTACTAAAACTTAAATCTTTAAAATATCTAAGTAAAATTAAGGACTATATACATTAGATTTGATTCCTTATGAGAGGTCAAATGCATTATAAATAAGAGCCTAGGATTTTCTAATTAATAACTCCTTGCACTTGGGGGGTTGTTGAGCGATATATGTTCTTTAAAACTTAAAATAAATAATTCAACTCCTAAAATATATTCTTTAAAATAAAATTTAAATTATAAAACATTAAAATTTAAATTGAAATAAATCTGCCATTGACCTAAAAAAATTAAAACTAAAATATTAGATAAAATTAAATAATAATAAACCTAAGATCTATCCAAACCATATAGCCTGTTACACAAACTTCAGATAGTGTGATAGTTCTACTAACACTAGTCTAGGCTAAGTCGGTAGTGTGAGTTGTTTTGTTTGAAGTACCTTACCTTGATGGTATTCATGTTTGGTTTGTACTTTCTATACTCTAGATGTCATGTTTATCTTCCTGTTGGTACACTTTGGATGATTCATGATTTGATTAGCCTCTTAGGACTTGTTATATTTTGTTGTATACATTTGCACCGCATTGCATATATGCATATCTTTTATATATACCACTCTTTTTATTATTCTTGCATAAAGTAGAATGTATGTAGACAATAATGTAAATGCAAATATAAATATAAATGTGAAAGTTTAAATTCTTGTATGGCTAGATTAAGTTATATAGTGTTAAGAGTTATAAAAAGATTAAAAGATAATTACTTATACATTTGGAGTTCCAGCAGAAAATGATTCATCTTCACATTTAAGGATTAATGTCTTTTGAAATTTTAAAGGAGATCTTAGAGCATGTAGATATAGAATAAAGTAAGCAATCATATTTAAATCTATATTATATAGGATATAAAAATCTAGGCTTATTGTTAGTGGAGCCTATAGCCGCCTTTACTTTGCAACTAACCCTGTGTTGTACTATGTTTACATTATAAATGAAAAAAAAAATACTTTATTCATAAATTTATTTCATGCATCATTACAATGTGATATTTAAATACATTTGCATATTAAAGAATCTTGATTAATATATTTTGAATTAAATCTCCTTGATTCCTAGGATAGAGCCATTTTATTCTACATAAATGAGGCGGTTATTTGGCACTTAGGATGTTAGCTAGCAGTCTAGTCTTGACAGACATAAGTCCAAATTGTATACTCTTTTCAATCTTTCTTGTCCTCAAAATGGTTATCTCATCATTCTCAAAATCTAAATATTAAATATTAAATTTATAATCTAAAGTCTAGATTTTCTCTTTAATTTTCTTAAACCCAAACTTTTCTTTAAATCTATATAAATTTAGAAAATGTATTCTTCACTTTAATCAAGAGAATTCTATTTTGAGATGTAATTAATTATGAGGACTTGCCCTTATAGGGAGTCTAGAACCCAGTAAAACTATAAACCCTATCTTAGTTCCTTTCTAAGGTAAGAGAAGAATATTCTGAACATAGACTATTGCTTCATATATTAGTTTAGTTTTTTTAATCAAAATGATAAGTGAATATTGCTTTTAGCCCATGGGATGAATTTTATATTCCTTATGTTATGTTTGATTATGAAAGTAAATTGAATTATTCTTTTCAAAATTGATAGTAAAACATTAGTTTATCTCTTGGGATGGTATAAAGTTAAGCTATACAGATTTGATAAAAGAAATATTAAAACGAAACATATGGGCCGCCATAAAATTTGCCCATAGGATTTTTTTGGAGACTCTATTGGAGATAAACTCATCTCTCCATCTTTAATAACGATTAAATCTTCTTAAATATATTTAGATATTACTAAAAAATTTGGTTTAATTTGATCTCACATGGTCTTGCATGTTTATTTAAATTTCAATATTTAGATTTATATCCCAAAATAAAATGGATGACCAACCTATACTGATTTGGTCTTTGGTCAGAAAGGAATGCTGCCCGTTGGTGGTCTAACATATTTATTTAAATTTTAGTCTTTAGATTTTGATCCCAAAAATAAATGAAAGAACAGCCTATACTTATTTGGTCCTAGGTTAGACAGGAATGTTGCCTTTTTTTGATCTTATATGTTTATTTAAATTTTAGTCTTTAGATTTATATCCCAAAAGAAAATGGCAAACCAGCCTATACTGATTTTGACATATGCAGGTAGGAATGTTGCCCGTTTGCCATCTTGCATGTTTATTTAAATTTTAATCTTTAGATTTATATCCCAAATATAAATGGAAAACCAGCCTATATTGATGTGGTCCTAGATCAGGTAGGAAAGCTACTGTTTTGTGGTTTTGCATGTTTAATTAAATTTTAATTTCTAAATGTATATCCCAAAAATAAATGGAAGACCATCTTATTTTGATTTTATCCTAAGTCAGGTAGAAATGTTGCCATTTGTAATATTGTATATTTTTTTTAAATCTTAGTCTTTAGATTTATATCCCAAAAATAAAAAGTTGTGGTCTTGCATGTTTATTTAAATTTTAGTTTTTAGATTAATATCCCAAAAATAAATGGAAGACCAGCATATACTAACTTTGTCATAGGTTAGATAAGAATGATGTCGATTTATCATCTAAAGTTTAAGTCTAAATTTCATTCTATAGTCAATTCCCCTCCTATCTAAAGTCCTTAGGCTGGGTCCTGATCTAAATCTAAATTTAAATCCTATCAAAATCATTCTTAGTTTTAGTATAATGTCTTTGGACTAGGTCTAGATTCATATTCAAGCTTAAAATCTTATCTAAATCATTGTTTTGGTTGGAGATCCCTCTGAAAAATTTTAAATTTAAAGTTTCCTGAAGTCAAAATTAAATTCCAGTTCAATTTTTAGTTTAAACAAGCATTAGGGATTCAAAAAATTTAACTCAGGATTAAGTTTTAGTGGTCTAATTACCCTCTACTTAAGACCAGTGAATTCAAAAAATAGTTTAGGATTCTTGTTCAATTGTGGAAAATGGTAGGAAATCTCTTGTTTTCCTTCTCTAATAATATTCATGTGATTGTCAACCATGCCCTATTTACTGATTGCTCCCTACAGTCTGAAGTGGCCAAAAGTGAAATTTCTGTTAAGTAATCAACTATAGGTCACTGTTAAAAGTGGATTTGTAGTTGCTCTTGCAGTTGCTAAGTCTGTTATGTTCTCTCACCTCACTTTTCCCACGTGTATAAGTAGCCAGAAGGAAAAATCTATTATCCATCCTGAACTCCCATTCTTTGGTAAGTTTGAGATTAGTTCATCCTCAGCTATTCATGAGATTACTAAATCCCAAAGAAGGAACAAGAATCATCATCTGAGGCAAAGGTCCTAGAAGGCCAAATTGCTAGAAGAAGAAATATTGTTAAATGCTACAGATGAGTCAATAATCTTAAAGTTACCTGAAGTCCCTGTAGATTTTAAAATAACTGATCCTAAAATCCTTGTGAATTTATGACAACAAATTCTCCTTCTCTATTTTATAAAACTCCTATCCTTCCTTCCTTATTTGAAAGTAAAAGGAAGTTTAAAGTACTAGTGAATGGACTAATCCATGATTGTGCAAAAAGTTATTTCTATTTAAAGACTGACTTTCAAAAATCTATTAAAGATGTGATCTCTACTCGGGCTGAGACTGAGCTATGTAGAGAGAAAATCTTTTTTGTATATGTTAAATAGGGGTAATTATTAGGTGCGGACATCGCACCTAGAGATGCATTCGGATACTGCGTATTTTATGCTTAAGCTTTGCCTACGTTATGCGTATTTACTGAGTATATATTGCGTATTGCAGTAAATAAGGTGCAAATATTTAATTGTGAGGATTTGATGTTTATTTGCTGTGTATCTACAAATATGCAGTGTGTAAGCAGAGTATAAGCAGAGTGTAAGCATAACATACGCAGAGTGTAAGCAGATCGTACGTAGTGCATCTAATAATTTGGACGCATCTCTGGGTGCAGTGTGCGGTGTCCGCACCTAATAATTACCCGTTAAATGGAGAGTGCACTTTCAAGATGCAAAGTTCATAAAACCAATTGTTATTACTGATATTAGTAGAGAATAAAAGAAGTCCTCTACTTCTAAAAATAAATTCGTTCATATTCCAATCAATGATCGAAATTATCAAATTTCAATGAAGTCTTTCGATCATGGTCTCTAGCTTGAAGAGGTTACAATCCAATCACTCTACATACATCTTGTGCCACCAAAAATAAGTCTCTTAGAGTCTCTCATCACTCTTGGATTCACAAATTACCAAGAGTTGACTGGCACCACTTTGATGGTCTCCAATCTTCATCTTGCTCTAATATGAGGGGGTGAAAATCTATAAATCATCCAACCTTAATATTGGCTAGAATAAAGGTTTGGCAACATGAGATGGGAATCACTTTGAATTCATTAATCGACATTAAAGATCACGCAGAGAAGGAAAAAATAGAGAAAGGAAAAGTTCTGATATGAACCTCTCTTGTTAAATTATATACCCCAATAGACCCACATCAAATGGATGGAAAGTTAATAGAGGAGATGATGAACTATCTCAATGAGAGTATAAAGAAAATAGATGAAGAGAAGTTATAAGAAAGGCTACAATGAAATTTCACAATGAAGATATGTTTGAAAATGCTTTCATGATAGATACTCAAAAAGAAAAAAGGTAAAGGTAAAGTGAATCCTATAAAAGCTAATTTAATGGAGGAAGAAACACCATATATAACTAAATAAATTACTAGATCAATTAAATTCTAAAAATGAATAGCTTGCTATAATAGAAAAGATGGTGGAGTTAATGCCCTCCATGGCTATTTTACAAAGTAAAGAAACTCCTTCATCTAAAGCACATATAAAATCAATGCTTATAGAATCTATTTAGTGTTGTACTCAACAAAAGGAAATAGTTAAAGAAAATCAAACTAAAGTTATAAAGTTAAAGAAAAAGTTAGTATAGTTAATATATATATAAAATAGTTGGTAGAATAACAAGTAAAAGAAGCTTTAGCACAAACACAAGATAGTTTATATGTTCAAAAGAGAATACCTTACCTAGAAGAAGATGACTTGGATCGTTATCCAAATGGATTTGTTACACATTCATAAAAAAACTTTGATGATAACTATTGCTTTACATGAGGCAACATGCACTATTATTCAGACAATTTGTTAGTAGTTTAATTTGGGTAGCTTTTGACTGGTATGTGGAGTTGCCAAATGGGGTTGTTCATTCCTTTGCTAAATTAAAACAATTATTCATAAAAAGTTTCAACAAAGAACATCATCATGTGTCAATTAGGTATTTAGTGATAAAAAAATAAAAACCTAGGGAACATCTTATAGATTATATCCTAAGATGGAGAAGTCTATGTATGAAGTGCGAACCTCAACTTTAAGAACATCATGCCATAGAGATACTGCTAAAAATATATACAAGGACCAATGGCCTTTTTTTTTTTTAAAGGATTCAATATAAGTACATTAAAAAAATTGTCAAGCAAAGCATCAAATCTCCAAGAAGAAGCTTCTCAGTTATATCTCTTTAAATACCAGTCTATATCAGAGATAAAAAAATTGAAACCTCAAATAGTTTTAGAGATAAAGTCTTGGTTAAAGTCAATAATTGATAAAGAAAAAAAGGATGATAACATTCGAGTAGAAAATCTAAGTCAACTATCCTAATATAATTAATTTGATAAGTTTCAAAATGAACAACATTTTGGCCTCATTCCTTTCTCACTCCAGAAGAGAATAGAGATAAGTTTGAAACTCTTAAAAATAAAAGCTATTCATTCAAAAGGGAAGTCATTAAAAGAAATTTAAATAATCTCTTGAAGGAATCTAAGTTTTGGCTTCTTGACCCCAAAAGGTTGGAAGACATGGGTAAATTAGGGAAACCTAATAATTTCCCATATTAGTGGATGTTAAGTCATGAAATTAAAAAGCATATAACCTTTAAGGACTGGTTTGGAAAGAATTTTAAATTCATGGTGGTTGTGATACCCAATGAGTATTTAGTCAATTCAGGTTAGGGATAGGCTAAGTGAGCATTCTACACCTTTTATAATTTTAGTTTATGATGATGGTTAAGATCTAGTTTAATCTCCATCTTCTAAAAATATTATAAATTAGTTATATCATTCAACTGCTTAGGTATCTCTGAGAGTTCACAACCCTATCCAAATTGATCTGATAGCTCGTAAAGAAGAGGTCCAGAATAAAAATCCTATCGAAGAACCCAAGAAGAAGCTAGCTTGTTAGTTTTCAATAATTTAGAAGGGGAATTTTATAAATAAAAGTTAAATAGTAAAATTACAGTCTTTGCTGATGGAGGATCTGAAGCTCCTATACCTCTTACAGTGTATGATTTTTATTTTGTCCCACTTGGGACTATGAAAGTAATGAAGAAACTTTAATGTACATCATGCCTATATTTGATGATGATTATATAGCTACTAGCTAAAGTCACTTTAAATGAAACTAATTCTAAGAAATTTGAAATAAACTTAAAAGATATAGAAGAATCTTATTATTACTTTTCTGATAATAATTCCTCTATACTTGATATTCATGGTGATCATATCAGAATACAAATTGAGATGTCTAATTCAGATGAATTTTTTTTAATGAAAATTTAAAGATAAGTAATGATAAGGAAATAAATGAGCTAGTGACTTCTTCCCCAGAAAATGTAGTACAAGTAAACCGCTGTAGTGGTAAAGTTCTTTTTTTTTGAAGAAAGCAAACAACTTCCTGATGATTTTATTAAAAAGAAAACCTAATTACAAAGTAAAGACAATAGATTCCTCATTTACAAGTTTATCAAACAAAGGAGGAATATTATTTGTACTTAAAGCTTCCCAAAATAATTCCTTAAGAATCACATAGTTAGCACAAAGATTTGCTAACTAATTACAATTTCTATTCACCCAATTGAAAAAAATAAATTTGTGATCCTTGAGAAATAACAATTCATCTTTCCATTTCCCACCCATCCTTTAAAAGCTTGATAACATTGTAGTTGTCACCCTCAATAATGATACCTTGATAGTCAAGCATCCAATCCTTCAAAACTTCCTTAATAACTTCCACCGCCATGAATTTTAAGTTTTAAATATCACAGTGAATGCAAGATTTACCATAACCCAATAAAAACCTTCCTTTGCTGTCCCGAATTACTCCTCCAATACCAGCCTTATATGATTGTAACAAAGAAGCATCTACATTGATCTTGATCCAGCTGGGAGGAGGAGGATACCAATGATCTGACAATCTGACAGTCTTAAAGACTGATTAGTAGCCAAGTGTCCCAATCTTCCATCCTTCATATAACAAATGGAAGCACAACTCACAACATTAGAAGCTATAAGCATAGAACTATATTCCTTTAAGTCATGTACATATTTGTTCCTGGATCTCCATGTAAGATAAACAACATTACAATAAATATTAATGGGGAAGCCATGACTTTTACTATACTTTTCCATCCAACTCCAGCATTCTTGAAAGGAATCAAAAAGCTGAAATCCAAAGCCCCATGTGTTTAGATGGCCAATAACTTCCTTCAATTTATCACGTTTTACCGTCAAATGATCAGTATCCTCTGTTAAGCCACAGCCTTTAGGACATTCAAACATGCTTTGAATCCTTCTATGATATAAGAAATTAAAAGTTGGAACAACATTGTTACATACCCGCCACCAGAAAACCTCCACTTTAGAATTTAATTTGATTGTTCTGAAACATTTCCAATACCAACATTCCTCCTGCTGCTTTGTCGTAGCTTTTTGAACCAGAGAAGAAATTGAGTTTCCTCAATTTTGATGAATGAGCTCCAGATAATAAACTTCCTTATCACATTGAATCTCCACCCTTTGAATAAGTTTGATTAGCTCCTCTCCAAACAAAGTTTTAAACTTGAAATAATCCCACTCATCATTGATAATTAGAGAATCTACTATATTGCTTTAAGTATCTGAAACTGATACGAATGTAGGCCATTTGTTCAAACTTTTGTCAAGTATCCAAATATATTCCAATATATCAATGGAACAGCCATTGACCACTCTCCACTTGACTATAGATTTCAGAGCTTTCTTTTCGTTATATAGGATTTTACAAGTGGAGGATTCTCCTCTTCAATAGCCAGTTAATCCACTAAATGAACCATACTTTTGGTTTAAAATTTTTACAGCAGGGAACTTTTATCTTGAGTTACTTTCCAAGCCAAATTTGCTCTAAGAGGTCCCACAACACTTACACACAAATGAAGACCTCTACCTGCATTTTTAACTGGTTTACATAGATCATTCCAGCTAACATCGTGCAAACCCGCCTTCCCATCTTGTTTGTTTCAGATAAATTCCCTACTCAATTTATCCAATTCTTTTAGAATACCTTTCGGGATTAGAAAAAAGATCAGTAGAATAGAGGAATTGATAGAAAAACCATTCTTATCAACAAGAATTTTCCTACCAGAGATAGTAATTTGCTCCCCCATACTTCAATTACCTTTAAAGCTAAAATCAGCAGCAACCATTCTTCTTAGTGCAATTTTAACGCCAAGATACTTGAACTCCTTCACCCTCTTAAAACCCATGATCCTTTCTATTGATTTCCTTGTTCGCTTTTTAACATTCTTGCCGAACAATATTGTTGATTTATCCACATTAATGTTTTATCTTGTCCAGCAGCAGAAGTCTGAAAGTAAAGCCTTAATCTCTTTCACTTTGCTGATTTTAGCATGGGAAAAAAAAATTAATATATCATCTGCATATAAAAGATGAGTAATCTTTGGCACATTATAACCCATTTTTATACCTAAAGAATATTCTTTTAGTTTCAGTCCATTAGTAAGCAATTGAGAACGTAGGATGAACAAAAAAAAGGAGAAAGTGGACATCCTTGACGGAATCCACTCTTAGCATGAATCCAATTTGAAACTTTACCATTGATAATCAAAGAGAATTTTGGATTTTCTACACACTCTATAATCCATAAAGAAAATTTTTCAGGAAATCCAATGTATTCCAATACTTGCCTTAAGGTCTTCCAACACATATATCATATGCTTGTTCTAAATAAACTTTGAATGAAACCAGTCCTTTTGAAGACTTAGATGTCCTGAATTTTGAAAAGCCTCTTGAGCCACAAGAATATGATCTCCTAATGATATTCCTTTAACAAACGCAGCTTGCTCTATTGAAACTAGCTTTGGAATCAAAAGCTTCATCCTGTTCAACAAAATTCTAGCAACAATTTTGTTTTCTTATTTACATAAGCTAATAGGCCCGAAATGGCTCGGTATAGCAGGATTTTGGACTTTGGGAATAAGAACAAGTAAAATTTCTTTCCAATCCATATTCATTTTTCCCGATTGGAAAAAAATGGTTAATGACATTCCAGCAATCAGTTTTTATAATACTCCAATATGTTTTCAGAAATGAATATGAAATTCCGTCATAACCTGGTGAAACACTTTCACCAGCTTGTTACACAACAGTCTCTAATTCTTCCAAAGATATCTCTTTATTCAACAATTCCCTGTCATATTCATCTAGTGAACAATTGTCCATTGGCCAACCAGTTAAAGAACTCCTTTTCTTCCATTTTCCTTTTAAAAAATTAATAAAGACTTCAGAGATTAGACTAGAATATTCAATAACTGAACCATCATCATCTTTTATTTTGAAAATTGAGTTTGCATTTTTCCTTGCAGAAGCATAAGAATGATAAACTTTGAGTTTGTATCTCCCTCAGTCAACCATTTTACCTTGGCTCTTTGCTTCCACCAAGTATTTAATCTAGCCAAAATAGAATTTAATTTCGTAACATAAGATCCAAGAAGAAAAATCTCATCCTTTCACAGCCAACCGAATTCAGATTCTTTAGATTGAAGGTCCAAAATTTTTATTTTAAGAGTATCTTTTTATTGGTTATACTCGTATTTTGCTTTACTCCAATAAAAAAGTACTTTTAAGGATCTTTGGAATTTAAGATTAAGAATCTCTGCATAGTTTCCTTCAGCTTTCTTATTCCAAGCTGTTCTCACTAACCCAACAGATGCAGGATATGATTCCCATACTTCCTCAAATATGATAATTTTATCAGTATAAAAGCTATTATCCATAAACTTCATTAAGATTGGACAATGGTAAGAGGCCACTCTGGACAAATGCTTCAATACCAGATTAGATGCATTCATTGCTGTTGGATTAACAAAATACCTATCCAACCTCTTCAATATGCGGGCACCACCAACTTTATTATTACACAAGGTAAACTTTGGTTCAATCACTCCCATCTCATGAAGATCATTATTGACCAAGAATGGTTTCATTTCTCTTGATCCCTGAGTGAACCTGAATGGTCTTCCACCTCTTTTCTCCTCTCCAGACAAAATGCAGTAAAAATCCCCTCCAATAACCATCATAGTATTACTGGAGCAGAAATAATCTAACTTCTCCCAAAATAATCTTCTTTGAATCACTTCTTTTCCCTCATAAATAGTGGCAATTTTCCACACACCCTTATTCACAATATTAACCTCCTATAACCACTTGGTTGAAAGAAAATAACAAGGAAAAAGAAGCTACCTTGATTTTCCAGAGAACTAGAATTCCTCCAGATAAACCCTATGCTGGAACTTGAAAAAATTTCCATTCACTCCCAATAAGTTCATTAATCTCCATCCTAGTAGAATTGGAAATTTTAGTTTCCAATAGTCCCACAAAAAAAAAAAAAAACATTATTATCTCTTACTATCTCCTTTAAATATAGAGAAGCCTGTCTTTTTCTTGCTCCTCTACAATTCCAGAATACCATTGATGCCATTAATGAATAAAAGGAAAAATGTTCCCCGCCTTCTCTTTCCCATCACCTTCAATTCTACTTCCTCTAGGCTTCAAATTAATCGGCCAAAGACTTTTTAATTCCTTAGCAAGTTTGATTTTGATGGTAGTAGAGCTACCATCCTTTGTATCTTCAAACTTTCCCATATCTTGACTAGAAGGAGAATTATCTCCTTCTTTTACCACCTCTGAAAATCCAGAATTTTCATCTATTCCTTGCCCCATGACTTCCAGCTCAATACTATCCTTCTTTGCTTCCTCATTACATATTAATTCACCTTCATCTATCACTTCTTTGAGAACAACAAACTTGTTACCTGTTTTGTTAACAACAACAATTCCTTCATCAGCATTTGTCTTCAAATTGACCATCTTATCCTGATTTTAGGTAGACCAGATTTCAACAAATTCTTCCATATTCCCAGTAGCCAATTTATTTTCATTCTTATTTACCTCGGTGAATTCTTTTAATTAACCAGATTACCATCTTCTTTATTATTGGTTCTCTTCCACCCAACTTTCTTTCCACGAAAGCCATCTCTTTTAGAAGGTATTTTTTGTAACTTACATGAAGCCACAGCCCATACCCATGACTTTCTTCTAAATTTGACAATAACACCTTTTCACCAACCAAATCAGGTCCCAGCTCCTTCATATTATTATTATTATCATAATTTGGCTCCTTTACAGATTCTGCAGCTACGTTTTTTGGACACCCTTTTTGTTCATGTCCAATCTTACCGCAACCAAAGCATAGATAGGGAATCCTATCATATTCAAATTTTTGGAAAAACTTTCATGAATTTCCCTCTACCCACACACTCCCATTGGTAGAGCATCTTCCAGATGAACCTGGACACAAATCCTGGAAAATTCTCTTCTACCCCACTGAAACATGTTTCCATCAATCAGATACGGCTATCCTACTTTAGAAGAAATTCTGCATACATTGGTATCATCCCAGTAATGTAACGACAAGTTAGGCATCTTTATCCATATAGGGGCAGTCAAACCCCTTCAATGAGTTTGGATTGAAAGATTGGGTCCATTTATCAACCCTAATAATGTTTCCCTTTACATACCAAGGACCATTAGCTAGCACGTGTTCCATCGACATTTCATCATCAAATGCACATAAGCTCCAACCCTTTCCAAGCCAAGTGAGGTTGAATTTGCCAATATGTGACCATTGTCGTCTAAGTTCTACATTCATAATATATTGAGGAATATTTTCATCAAACACCTTGACTACAAGCGCATTCTTAAGTTTTCTAGTGTTCTTCAATACCTTCTCCTCACAGAGTTTTAAAGTAAGTCCATCCTCTGAGAGTAAGTAGCCAAAAAAACAGTCAGAATCAGAAATTCTTCTATGATGCTTTTTAAGCCACACATTCTGTAAGTCGTTCCTAGATGATTCCTTAATTATTACTTCTTCATTCCCACCCGAACTTGGAATAGCAAGATTCCTCTCCCTAGATTCAAAGTTACAGACTACATTCATTTCACCTACTCCTTTCCCATTAATAACCCTTATCAGAATTGCCAGAGTTCTCCCCAGAGCCTTTGTTTCTAATGCCACCACCATCACAACCTTCCAGAATTGATTCAGATACAGTTACAAGAAAGAAATTCTCAAACTTTGAAGCTTCAGATTTCTTCAGAATTTCTTCTTGCATCATAATGTTCTTCCCTTTCCCAATCACCTCAATAGGTTTAACATTTAAAAGATTGGCTTCATTGATAATCAAAGGTTTACCATAGTTAGATGAGATTTGACATCATTGTTCACTGATCGAGACATGGTCTTGGTGTAGTATATCCAAAAACAGGAGGAGATTTATTGCTAAGTAATTGTTGTTGAATTACTGCAACTTCAGACGATGAACGACGATCGTTCATAAAAAAAACACCGATGATGCTATGGAGATCATCCGCCATCATTAGATTCCGCCTTTCAAACCGCCATTTGAAAATTTGAAACACAATTTTCTCTCTAAAAACCCGCAACTTCTCTCTCTAACCTCATTTAGTGGTAAAGTTCTACCACAATTAATTTGTACAACTAATAAAGAAAAATAGGACATTGTAGTCCAGAAACTACAACATAACCTTAAGTCGATTAACATGTAACTAAATTAGACATTCCTAAAGTGGAATACAATATTTTAGCTCATCACAAAAAATTACCTTTGAAATTGAGTATTTACAATGCTATGGTTCTTTCCAAAGATAAGCTTTGGTCAAAGATCTACTTGATACTGACATCTATGTGGCTCCATTAGAATTTATATATTTTGAATGTGCTCTATTTTTTTAAGAGGTTATGGGAGTAACATTCTCTAGTGAAGACACACATAAATATATATATATATATATATATATATATATATATATATATATATATATATATATATATATATATATATATATAACTTCAAGTTATCTCGTATCCCTATTAATCAAGATTCATTGGTTAACATAATTTATCTCAGAACTCTTACCTATTAAAATGTAGACACTCAAAAATTAGTTATAATAAAATGATATTATGAGGGTTCAATGAACCCAGTTAAAGGGCTTTGGATTATATAATATTATGATTAGATATGATTAGCCTTAGAACCAAACCTAAGATTCATGTAATAGATTCAGAGGCTTCATTTAACACCCTCCTAGACAGACCCTAGCTTTATAAATATAGAACAATGCCTTCCTCCCTAGATAATTATATTAAATATTCATATGAGGGTGGCAAGCATTGCATTAAGGGAGATTTGTAGTCATTTTAAATTAACAAATTATTACAGATGAAGATTCCAACTACTATCTACCTAAAAGGTA
This sequence comes from Dendrobium officinale, assembly GCA_019514585.1. Lineage (NCBI taxonomy): Eukaryota > Viridiplantae > Streptophyta > Magnoliopsida > Asparagales > Orchidaceae > Dendrobium > Dendrobium officinale. Next base: position 60,547,093 of record CM033686.1, on the reverse strand, counting down.
GACCATCTTTTTTAGAAATATTAAATTGTCTATCAATAAAGTAAAAGAAGTTAAAAGATAGAAATAAAAGAAGAAGGAAAGAAAAAGAAAAGCATTTTGACATTGAACATGATGTCGCTAGTCACCTACCCTTCATCACAAAGAGGTGGTAGAATGACTCAATGATATAGAGGGAATGGCCAAGGATGGAAAAATGAAAAAAAAAAAAAAAATGTTAGTAAAATTATTTGTAATACATATTGATATGAAATCTAGTTTGGAGGAAAAATCATATTTGTTAAAAAAAAAAAAAAAAAAAAGGCCTAAGTGCATATGAATGTTATTGAATAACCAAAGTTTAAAATTTCTATAGAATAAACTAGCGATCAGGACAGGGTCCAAGTTATTGAGAATGAAAGATATAAATTTCTACCATATAAAGATTAAATAAGTATGTAGAGAATGTTAATCTTACCCCATTAACCCAAAATGATATAGTTGGATTGGTAGTTAAAGTCTCTTTTACTTTGAATCTAGAGTCTAAAGCCAATTTCATTATACATTCTACTAGCAAAAGTATAAATACCGATGTAAAGCTTGATAATCCTTTTATGGATGAAATAATAGAATTTCTTTTTGACTTGTTTTCTAATCGTGTTAATAGATTTGATAAACAAGATTTCACACCCTCAAGTTGTACTAGAGGTGAAGCTCAATAATTTGAAAACCTATGGTATTCTAAATTTCATAAATATAAACATAAAATAGGTGTTGACTTCAATAATCTTTATCTTTTTTATTCTAAAGAATACTATTTAGTTGTAACCAATAATCTAAAGCTTTTGATAGTATTAAGGAATATTTGAAAAAACTTCAAGTGTTAGTTTCTCCTATTTGAAGAAGGATATTGATCCTATAAACCTCAGCTTTGAGTGAAACTCTTAGTGCCTTATTAGCTAAAATTAATGAGGAAGATAAAGAGAACGTGCTTTAATTCCTAACTAGAAGGTTATTACCAATTGTAATAAATTATTCTTTTATTGAGAAGTATTATTTAGCCTTAATTTTTGCTGCTTCGAAGTTGAAGCACTACATGCTTTCTCATAAAGTGAATTTAATATCAAGAGTGAATCAATTATAGTATTTTATGACTCGACCAACATTATAAGGAAGATTAACTAAGTGGTAAATGATTCTGTGATAATTTGATATAACATTAAATCCTCTAGGTACTGTGAAAGGACAGGCATTGTTAGACTTTCTAGAAGCACATCTAGTTTAGGATACTCTTTTAGTCAATAATGAGATATTGGATGAACATAATATGAAATTAAAAGTAAATGAAAAACATACAAAGAATTTTATTTTGATGTCTTAAATGACATCAAATATGTACATGTATATGGAGATTCATATCTTTTTGTTAGTAAGGTTATAGGTACATATATGGTGCTAAAGCTAACAAGATTCCATATCAACAGTATAAAATAAAATCGTTAGACCATATTCCAAATATGACTTTGTAAAGAATACCATGACGATTAAGTACCAAGACGGCACAAAGAAATTTATTTTCATGCCACATAAGATTCGCTTTAAAAATATTTCTTTTAACAAGTCTGCATAGATCATCATTATACCATCTCAAAGGATCTAATATTTCATTATAGATTTGAAAAGAGAGGCTCAATGTATTTTTACAATTAAATGCAACATAAGGAATATTCAATTCATCAATTCATCTCGAAGGACAAAAAGAATATTCACTTATCTTTTTGATTAAAAAACTAAATAAATGAATTTATTTCATAATCACAGTAACATATGGAATATTCAATTCATCATGAAGGATAAAATAATATTCACTTATCATTTTGATTATGAAATTAAACCAAAGTTTAAAGCTAAGTATGCATATATAAATTCTTCCCTTACCTTTGAAAGGAACTAAAGTATGGTTTATTTTATTACTGGGTTTTGACTTCCTATAAGGGTAAGCCCTTATAGTTAATCACGTTTCCAAAGAGAATACTCTCAATTAAAGTGAAGACTAAAGTTTTCAAATTCATATAGGTTTAAAAAATGTTTGGGCTATAAAGATTTCAATGCATAGGCTTTAGATTGTAAATTCTGCAATTGTATTTGAAATTTAGATTTAAGATTTTAGATTTTAAAAGAGAAAAATGGGAAGGAAATATGCAGACTGAGGGCTGTATACAAATCTAGGCTTACACTTTTCTAGAGTGAGCTACCAGCTAATAATCCTGTGCATAATTAATGATCACATGAATGCAAGATTAGATAGGCTCTAATATAAGAATTAAGGAATTATAGTTTAGAAAACTTTATAATCAAGACTATACAATATATATATATATATATATATATATATATATATATATATATATATATATATATATATATATATATATATATATATATATATATATATATATATATATATATATGATCATGTAATAAAAATGATGTATAAACAATAATGTAAATCAAATAACTCATTTATAATTTTAGAGTATAACCTAGGATCTTCTATAAAGAAATGGTGGCCAAGCTCCACTAACAATAAACTTGAATTTCTAATCATATATAAAGTAGATTTGAATAAGATTATTTATTTTGTTTTCAATCTTCTGAATGCTGGATCTTTTATAGTATCCCAAAAAAATAATGATCTTTAAAAGAAAAAGAATGATTTTCTTTTAGAACCTATATATGTATATAAACAATCATTTTCAATCTTTTATAACTCTTTACACTGTATAACTCAATCTAACTATACATCAATATAAGACATTTGCATTTACATCGTTGCCTTTATATTACATCATTACCTAGGTACATTCTACTTTGAAAAAAAATATAAAAGATAAGCTATATAAAATTGCACATATGAAATGGAGAAGTATGAGCATTTATATATGTATAGAAAGTTAAATTGAAATATAATTGCATGGCTATGAATTTTCACTCCAATCACTAGTACACCAACAAAATTATAAATATGACATCCAAAATACAAAAAGTAAACACGCAAACATGATTCCCTTATAGGAAAGGCACTCCAAGTAAACCAAATCAAATTATTGGCCTGACTTAGGCTAGAGTTGGTTGTCCTAGCAAACCATCTAAGTTTGCGTATAAAACTATGTGGCTTGGATAAATCCTATGTTTTATTAGTTTAGAGTTATCTATAATTAATTTGATTTATTTAAGGTCTTCAAAGTGGCTTGATTTTAAGTATTTGATGATTTAGATATTCAAAAGTTTATTTTTAAAATGGATTTTATTTGTTGTAATTGTTAAATTTTGATTTTATAGAGCATACAACTCAACAACTTCTAAGTGTTAGAAGTTATTGATCAACAAGCCCTAAGCTTAAATTTATAATGCTATTAGTCCTCCAAAATTGAGGTTTATAAATATCATAGTTTCATTAATTTTAGTTAAGTGTTTTGGTACTTAAGGCTTCTTAATCTAATACACATTCGCCCTCCTACAAGGAATCAAGCATAAGGGTATAGAAGTTGCAATGTCTTAATATTTTATGAATTATTTTTAAATTAATTTCTTTTGATTGATTGCTAATTTAATATTTATATTATGTCAAATTCATTCATGGTGTTGTCATAAATAGCATGAGGATCATGACCTCATTAAGACACATAGGCTTACAATCTAAGGAAGTCCAACCTAAAAACTTCATTAATAGAATATTGGTTATTTATTTTATAATTTTTATCTAATTTAATTCATTATTTTGATGATTTACTAAAATTTTGACGATTTATTGATTTTTTATATTTTAATGAATATATTAATGAATTTAATATGGGGTCCATTTCATAACTTTTTAATTTATAATGGTTTTTAAAATTTTAACATTTTTTTTTTATAAATACTAGATTTAGAGATGAGTACAATAACATTGAGTTTGCTAGATTTGGTATTTTTTGGAATAAGTTATGAATTTTACAAATTTAATACATTTTTAAGTATTAAGTTTGACCAAATGGTTAGCTTTTTTATTTAAAGTGAATTTTGACTTTTTATATTTTTTACAAATACTCGACTCAGATATGAGTCCAATGTATGTCATTGAGTTTGTTAGATTTAGATTTTTCTTGAATTAGTTATAAGATTTAGAATTTTAATATATTTTTCTGAATTAAGTTGGACTTAATGGTGACTTTTTTTATTTATAGTGAATTTTGAAGTTTTAATATTTTTAATAAATACTAGACTCAAGAATGAGTCTAATGTCTTTGAGTTTGTTGATTTGGTGTTTTTTAAATTAGTTATGAATTTTGCAAGTTTGTTGATTTAATTGATTTATTCAATTATTTAATTAGGGAACTTTTCTTATTTTTGTACCAAATCAGCTCCTAACCTCAAATCTTCCACAAATGTCTAAAAAAAGTAGGGCTCATGCCCTTTCTAATGAACCAATGCCACTCAATTTAGGCTTTGTTTGTTTCAGCATTTTTTTGCCTTCTCCTTTTTCGGAAACAGAGGAATTTTTTTTTGTGTTGTTTGGTTCGTCAAATCACGTTCCCAATAACACCTTTTTTTCATTTTTCTGCAGTTTTGAGAAAGCTTTTTATATGTGCTTCTCCGTTAGAAAACTCCATTTTCTGAACTAATATTTTTTAAAACTGCCTTCTACCAAAGCTCAAAAAAAAAAAAAAAAAATGAAGCCTTAAAGTTAATTTCGATTCTCTATGATTTAATGAAGTTTTAAGAATTTAAATAAATTATTTAATTTATTTAATAGCATTTAGCCATTATAACTAATGATTAGCAATCATTGGAGTGGCGGCTTTCATCATACCATAATTAATAATTAATGGGACACATGTGAAGCTGTGGGAGTGCAACTTAATCACATTAGTCGCTTGATCTAGCCATCAAATCGAGCATAAGAGGGAAGGATGACCCTAATGCTACCATGTCACCCGTTGTTTGCACCATGAGGTATGCATTTAAATCCCATCATTTCATCCGATGAATTGTGGACTACTTAATAGCAATACACGTGTGATCGAACAGTCCTAATTTGATTAAAATTTTAGTTCAAAATGAACTAGATCTTTAAATGCTTATAACTTTCTATCCAATAGTCCAAATTTGAAAAAAATTAAAGTAAAGGATCATGGCACCCTAGAATTTCAATCCTTAGAGTTTGAAGTTTGCATGCATTGAGATATAACATAAAATAAAATTCAAAATTTAAACTTTAAACTGAGATTTCTCACTAACCCATGGTTGGATTTTTAAAATCTTGGACTCTATAGATTGCTTGAAGAACCCTCTTCAACTTCTTAGAAGGCTCCAAGATCTGTTTTCCACTTGATCAAAATATGGATTTGAATTATCTTTTCTCTCTCATATTCTATCTCTCTTGATTGTTTTAGCTTTTGTTAAACTGAGGTGGTTGGAGGAAATTATGAGGGAGCTATGGAAATTATTGTGGAGCTTTGAAAATGATTTGATCAACCTTTTCTTCAGATAAAGAGGGGTATTCATAGGAGAAAGAAAATATAATGGAGGGCTTAGATCTTGCAACCTATGCTATGGCTAGCAACCATTTTAGTTAGGGATAGATCGATAGGAGCTAATAGAAGGTTGTGGAGAGTTTCATGCCATTGGTCCAACTGACCATTTAGTTATTGGTGAACCAATGATCTAAGAGAGGTTATTTTGGAGAAACTTGGCACATAAAAAACCCGTGTGGCTTGAGCTTGTTATGACTTTTAGGGATAAGGTTCTAGAGTGCATTTAATCCGTTGGTTGGGTTCAAATTGGGTTGGGTTAATTTTTGAGAGTTTGGTTCAACCGAAATTGTTAACCCATGTGAAACCATGGGTTGGTCCTCTAGGGTAATGTGTATTGTGTTAATACACTCCTTTAATAGCCATGTAATAAATTTAATTTTACAAGGGTTGGGTTTTGCCTCACAAAAATCCTTTTTGTTCCACTTGGTTCAAACCAAATGCTAAACTAGTTAGGCCCAATGGCTCAAACCTTTTTAAATAATTAATGAGTATCGAATGAGTTATCCCCAATAGTTTGGTTCAATCGTGAGGTCAAAATCTTTAATTTTAAATTTTTAAGTGAGTACGACATGTTTTGGTCAACTATGGTTAACTTGGTGAACAAGGTTTAACCAAGGGTTAGTGATGGGTCCAACTCATTTCAAATGATACTTTGGATATACTAGAGGTGGTCCAAAGGTTTATTGAATTTATTTGGTTCAAAATGCATATTTAAGGACTAAAAGGGCCTCTTTGGTCAACATAGGATGAGTTGGTCAACTAGGGTTGGCTAAGGGTTGAAAATTTATTTAATATATTCTAAAAGATATTTAAGGTTTATTATAGCCCTTAGGAAAACCTAGGTTAACTTGGTCATCCATAGTTGACCAATCGTTGGAACTTTGTTCAATGCATTCTAAATGTTGTTTTGGTTTTATTAGAGGTGGTTCCAAGGATTGGTGGGGGTCTCTACGCATGTAATATAGTTTAAAGGAGTAAAAGGGAAATTGGCCAACCTAGGTTGACTTAGTAAACCAAGGTTGACCTTCACTTGGAATTTGATTCAATGCACTCCAATTTATATTCTGTATATATTGGAGAAGATTGCATGGCTTGGTTTGGCTGGGCCATATTGAGGTTTAAGGAAATTCAATTTTTAGGATTTAGGATTTTAGGACTTTGTGGTGAACCTTGGTAAACCATGATGAACAAGGGTTTACTGATAGTTTAATTCATGATGCTGGTGATGATGATTATGTCCAATGAATTTAGAGAGGCCTCTAAGGTCAAAAATCATACTATGCCATCTTCAGTGGCATATGCCATAAATATTTGAAGATTTTTTAGCCTATGGAAATGCTTTGAGTTTCAAGGGTTAAGGGTTTTGAAATGCCTCAAAATTGATAAGGTTGACCTTATTTATATGCATAATAAATATGCAAATGATATATTATGAATCCAAGGTTATTTGGTCATGTTTTAGGGTCATGAAAATTTCGCCAGAAATAGGTTCTGAACTAAATGGCTTTGGGTTTATTTCTAACACAGTATTTTGGAATTTTAAATTGTCAATGAGCTTGATCAATGGATTTTATTTAGTTTTGGTTTTATCAAATATTAGGGGAATTTAGGGTTTGAAATGCTCAGATCATTGACAATCATTGATGATTGTTAGTGATGGAACTTATTATCAACTAACTATCATTGGGGATTGTCAATTGAAGAATTAAATGCTGTATTTAGATTTAGGTTTTGAGTAAATAAATAGAGATCAATTATTGATGGAATTTTAGGTTTTCGATGATCATATCACTGATAATCATTTGGTGATTGTTAAGTGGTAGACCAGATGATTAAATGAAGTTGAGGGGTGATTATCAAGTGATGGTTTTATGTGTTAAAGAATAATGTATAATACCAATACATAGTATAGAATTTAATTTAGGGTTTAAATTATGGTTCAATGACTAATATATGGATATTCATGTTTGATATAGGGAAATTGTCATCATTAAAAAATGAGGTAAATAAATGGAACTTCAATAGGTGTGGTAAACTTTAAAAGTAAATCACACATGTTGGCATTTATTGAAGTTATCAACTTAATCTAGGTGATTATAATGATCAGGACTTGGAGAAATATGAATCCTAAAGACAAAGAATGTAAGGAGCGAGAAAGACTAGCATTCACTCGGCCATATAAAAATAATGAATGAGGAACCGTGAAAGAATCTAGTGTCTTTCTAACCATATCAAAATAATGGGATAAAAGAGGTAAATAATCTAACATTTTCTTGACCATATCAATATAGTAAATGAGGATAACTCGATACTCACATGACCAACATTCTCCTAACCATATCAATACAACAAATAAGGATGACTCAATACTCACATGATCATATCAAAACAGTGAGAAAGAGTTGGGAAAAAAATCAAATTTATGCCTGACCTTTTTGAAACAACAAGACAAAAGAAGGGAAGAATCGAACATTCACCTAAACTTTTTGAAATAATGAAGGAGAATAATTTAATACTCACCTGATCGTATCAAAATAATGAGAAATACTTAGGGAAGAAAGATAGTAGGATGATGCCACAAAGGGATTGATCCATTACTTGTAGATTTATATTTGAATATGAAATTAATTCCCAAATAAGTGAATGGAGATCTTGATGGGATATTGGCTCCCAAAAAGATGAAAATATACTTGACTAGGATAGCATAACCTAGATAAGTGGATTTGAAATCTGAATGGGATATCATCCCCAAAATAGATAAAATGGAAACTTAGCTAGAATATCATCCGTTAGATAAGTGGATTTAGGATCTGAATGGGATAATATCCACCAAATAGATGAAATGGATACTTGACAAGGATACCCCTAGACATGTGGATTTATAATCTAAATGGGATAGTATACCCAAATAGATAAAATGGATACTTGACTTGATTAGCATACCTTAAAAAAGTGGATATAGAATCTAAAAGGGATAGTGATGGGGGTGGTGGAGCAACCTAAAGAATTATGAATATAATTTTGATCACTATCTTTCTCCAAATAATGCTTAGGTTTTTTTTTGATATAAAAATTATAAAAACTCAACTTAATATACAAAAATATATGTGTTGAATCAGTAATATAGTGAAAGAGTAGAGTATGGATCTCATGAGGAAGAATATTTAATTGAAAATACTAGTACTATATACTTTAACTATAATAACTATCCTACTCAATAAAAACTAGGTTGGGCAAAGATTCAATTACTTCAGTAAAATCAGTAATGAAGTAATGGATACACTTATATGAATAAAATATTTTGGATTGATAAAATGTAATATTAATATGTTTCCAACTGATTCTCTTAATAATGTGATGTTATTCAGAGCATGAGTAGCATCGATTGCTAAATCAAGCGCGAGGAGACAAATGATAGGTTTAACGCATTCCACTTTTAATACCACTCAAACTCCCATAGTTTCTCATCCTATAAAAATCTTAGAAGAGTAAGTAAAGCATGTATTGTTAATCACTCCCTCATGATAATCCATCTTTATAAATTTAATATATGATAAGTACTATGCCTATGCTTGCATCATACCAATCCAACATACTCGGTTTTACCTACTTTCCTATTCCAAAGCTTTACATTACATGTGATATTAACTACACATATGGACACTATGTACATTAAATGAAGACCTAGTATATTGAAAACACCATATCATTAATTTAAAGATTAAGAGAAATCATTAGTATTCCATATTAAATTTATACCATCAAGCCCAAACTTTGAGATTTTGCCAACGAAGAAGAATAATTGGAGCAAACTTATTTCATTAATAGAATATAAGAAAGAAAGTGCAGAAGAAAAGATATCACTAGATAGTTAAATGTTCCCCTCTACACTCCTTGAACTTACAAAATTGATCCACAAATACTGACCAAATACTTTAAAGTGAATTTAATGCTCCCTAAATTCTCTTAGGTTTCATTCCTAAAGAAATCTTAGAAAAACACTCTAAAGTTTAAATTTTACTAAGAGAATAAACTCCTGACTAACATAACAAATAGACTAAAATTCACAAAAAATGGATTCTAGCAACGCGGTGCTCGAGATATTTGTATTGCGGCACCCATAAAGTGAACTAACACCGCATTATTGAAGTGTTCTCTCTATTGCGTTGTTTATTGACATGGACCCACTATTAAATGAATTAACACGTCACTTTGCTAGCTGATTGTGGCTTAAATAATTACAATTATAGCATCGCAGTGTTATTGATATTTGAGTGTTGTGAAGTTCATGTGGCACTCCTCTGAATTAGCAATGCTTGATTTTGTTGTCACAACGTTGTACAGATAGAGACTGAGAAAGGAGATAAGCTTGTTGATGAGTTGTTGTAGGATATAGTCTTAGTGTATAGGATATAATAGCCCGCATTTTAACTTAGTTAAATAAATTTTTTTAGGAGACATTATAAGTCCAAATTATAAATTGACTTTGCCATAATATAGATGTTGTGTTGATTTATATATGTTAATTTATTCATAATTTTTAGGCACTGATACAAATCCTTAAAAATTTAACATTTATTGGTACAAGTGGAGATTTTGAGACTGTAAAATATCCCTTTATTAACCAATTTACCAAAAATTTTCTAAATAAAATGAGGTATTTTAAAAATATTTTTCTATTATTTTTGAAGCCTAAAAAATTTAAATGAATTTACACTAAAAATTAATTAAAATTTATAATTATATTATTATAATATTATTACTTTGTTATAAAATCTAAATATATTAAGTGTATAAAAACATTTCCAATCATCTACCGCAAGCTAGATAATGAACTAGAGAAATTAGAGAGAAATTTGAAGAGAGTGAAAAATTAAGTTATTATTTGAAGGTCATATAGAGATTTTTTTCAATCAATTATGCTCGGTGATTTGGTCATCTCATTATATAAGGAATCATTATCTATTCATGATTTCAATGATTTGGTATTTTTGAAATTCTTTTATCAAATTTCTATTTTCATTACCAAAAAAAGAAAATTATTTTGTATTGGTAGAACTTTTACTACGTAACTTTTCATATGTTATAGAGATTTAGATTATGAATATTTTAAGTATTTATTTGAGATTTTTATACTAGGTGATTTTAAAAAAATAATTTTTATCAATTCAACTTTTTATTTTGACATCTATAAATAGTATTTTAGTTCTATTAAAGCTTCAGAGTGTTTATATATATGATATCTGATAATTTAGTTAATTTTTTAAAAATATGAATTTATGCTTAGTTGGGCTTTCTGTTATCTACGATTATGATATTTTAGCATTTCCTAAATTAAATATAATTATGCTTTTTTTATTATATTGCATTATGTGTTTATGTAATATATATTTATTATTATTATTATAGTATTATGATAGTAATGTGTATGTGTTTAAAAGATTAGTAAAGACTAGTTGACCTGTTGGTTGGAGATTGATTGACATGTATATGTTGGTGGGTTGATTGGCTTTCCTTTGAATACTATGATTAGGTGTTATCCTCTTATGATACAAAAATTTAAAGTTATAAGGAGTTATTACTGTGCTGAAAGGCAAAGAGTTACAATTGTTTATATTGAACTAATGGTTACCAACTATTGATTACTGATTATTGAAAAACACCGTGATAGATATAACTTCTTATTTGTTTGGTGTGACGACTGAAATACATATTATAGTTTCATTATTACTATATGGCTTTACTGATATTATATCAATTTATTGTCAATGTATGAATTTATTATTGCTACATAGATTAATATTTATGTATTATTTTATTGCTCCTGCCACCGATCTTACTATTATCACTATGGACATCAATCCTATTTAATACTATTAATAATTCACTGTATGGATATTGAGCATGTGAAATACCGAGCAAATGATATACTAAGTATGATTAAGATACTGATATAAAATAATTGGATAGTATATATATATATATATATAGTTGTAGAATTTTACTACAATACTTTTAAATCAATAAATCATTATCGATGCTTTGATTTTTTTTTCTTTATATGAATAATTTACTTATTGATAGTACTAATATGATGATTACTTTATTGATTCAACTCCCATACTAGTTTATTGATTCCCCATTTGTACTATTTTACTACTTTTATACCGTACTATTTTACTATTTATATATTATAGTACTATTGTATGTGTGCTACACTATTTCTGATCATATTGTTATTACTACTATGAATTTATATATATATAGTTTCTTTTCTATAATTTGAATTCAGTTATAGGATTTTAGTGACATGTTGGGTTATTAAGCTCATTATATATGATTTAAATGATTGTAGCTCAGGAAAGATGTTCAGAATTGTGAGGCTCATATCATCAGGTTCTATTCCTTTTCATGTTAGTTATTATTTTGTACTCAAGAATGGAAGGATGTGTTGTGTGTTGTAAATATGAACCTAAGTCCTGTGATAATGATCATAACAAATAGTATTAGACTTTTTACTATTCTATTTCAATTTACTACATATATGTTTTGCCCTACTCAATAGCATTTTAGGTCCACCATTCACTTGCAAACTTAAATTAGCTCAAGATTGGGTAGGATAGGATTGAGTCAGTTTGTAATTTCAATTTCAATGTACTTTTACTTTTCTTGAGTCAAATAATATATATGGTGGATACTAAGCTTAAGTAATCTTACATACACACACACTCAAGGGAGTGAGTTGGTGAGTAAGAATTTTTTTTTTAATTTAGAACTAATTATATGGTACAATTTAGACCATACTAGATGATCCATTAAAATAAAAAACCTGATTAGGGCACCTCAGTTAATTAAAAGTCATTTATTCATTGTATCATATGATCTAGATCGAATAGGCTGATCCGTTATAATCTACAAAATAGCCGCCAATCACAATTTAAGTAATATTTTAAAATTCAAAATTTGTGTCTAATCGTACCATGTGATATTCATTGTACTATATAATCAATGATAATCATACCTAAATTGATCATATGATATAACATTCAATTATGGTTAAATTATTCAATCAGATAGTACATGATGATTGGAGACGATCATACTATATGACTCGATTCCTACATGGGATAATTTTTAAACACCACGCATCATCCAAGACAAAAAAACTATAATTTTTCACTAATTATACAAGATGATAACCAATCTTCATACGATATGAATCGATCGCTTCATAGGATAATGTTTAATCACCAATTATAGTACTGGATGATTAGTTCAATCTTTTAAACTAATCATACAAGATGATCATATGATAATATAGGACGATCAGTATAATCTATTGAATTGATCATCAAGACTAGTGCAGTTCATACTGGTTGAAAGTGCTATTTTGAACTTATAGTACAAGATGTTCTCATGATCGTACTAGACGATTAGAAGTGCCATGTTAAAATTTAGGGCATCTTTGGAGGCTCTCTATTTAATCTCTCTTATTGCCATATTGAGTATCTTTTGCTGTTGACATGTTTTGAGAGAGAGCTTTGGGAGAGAAGAATGGTAGAGATTCTTGTGAGGGGGAGTTATGAGGGATTCACAAAGCTTATTCCAAGTAAGGTTTCCATCGTCTTCTTTAAGCTACTTTCTTAATTCCTCGTGGCTCTGGGAGACATTCTTCAGCATCAGATTTAGGTTCTCTGCTTACTCTAGAAGGGAGTAAAAGGATTCAGGTTCTTTGCCTACTTCAGGAGGGAGTAAAAGGATTCATTTTCTTGCCTTCACCAGGAGAGTGAATAGATTAAAGGTACTCTGCCTTACATAATCGATGGAAGAGATTTATAAGGGATTCTCTGCCTAGCTGTTCGGGCTAAAGGAGAGACACTCAAAAGTTTAGTTTAATACCCAGAGGAGGCCTCTCGGGAGTGGATATAGGTCAAATTTGATCGAACCACTATAAAATATGGTGTATTCATTCTTTTAGTTTTTCACATTTTAATTTTTGCACTCATTTGTGATTTTAGTGTGGTTAAAATTTTTGATTATTGTGAACTTAATCTACTTCCGCATTGTGAGATAAATTTGTTTATTTTAAAATATTTAAAAAGATTAAAAAGAATTTCCTTTTTATTTTAAGTAATTTTTTTAAAAAATAACTAATTTACCCCCATCTTGGTTAGCCTTGGGCATGTTCTTAAAGGTTTAACAGTCTTCTTAAACTTTCAAGTGGTATCAAAGTAAGATTCAAAAACTAAGTTTTAAATAACTTTTTAAAAAAGATCAATGGCTAACTTTGAAAATCATAATACTGTGGAAGGATATTTAATCATATAAAAATCATTATTTGATAATTTTTCTTTTGATTTTTGAAAAATTTTCATGTCTAGCTTTTTGTAATCTTTAGATTATTGTATGTAGATGTTAGTTCAGGAAATATATTCTGCACCTTCAAGTTTAGTTAATCGCATGAAAACTAAACTTCCTTTTTCTTAATGGAGCATAGAAGACAGATATTTAGCCCAACTGAATGCTAAATGTTGAAACTGTTTTTCTGTGTATTAAAATTCAAAGATTACATGTGTGTATCTATTTGCACATCTGGAAAAGAAATTTGGGATAAATTGTGTATAACCTATGAAAGAATAAATGGTGTGAAATAATAGAGGTTGAATATTATACTCCACGATTATAAAGTCCTTTGCATGAAACCTAGTGAATCAATCTCTATAATGTATACTAGGTTCATTCAGATTGTTACTTTCTTGCATGCTTTAGGAAGAGAACTTACAAACTATGAACAAGTTAACAAAATCTTGCATTTCTTACCTACTTCCCATGATACAAAAATTATTACTATTATTGAATCTAAAGATTTGAATATTTACTCCATTGATAACTTACTTGGATCACTCATTGCCTATGAGTAAGGTGTGAGTCAAAGACAACTTGATGCAGGTAAAAAGAGAAAAGAGAAAATTGTAGCCTTAAAGGCTAATAATTCTGATAGTACTAATTCTACAACTATTGATGATGATGACATTACACTGATGACAAGGCAATTTAAAAATTTTCTAAAGAAAAAAAAGTATATTCAACAATGGAATAAAGGCAAAACTATTAAAAATTTTAAAGTTTCTATTGATGTTATTTATTTTGAATGTGGAAAGCCAGGATATATGAAGACTGATTGCCCAAATTTAAAAACTCAATCAAGGAGAAGGGTGAAGAAAAACCTATGTTTAAAAAGGGCAAGCAAACGACACAGAAGGCTTTCTAGGCAGATTCTACTTCAAACTCATTTGAATAAAAGTATAAGAGGAGGTAACCATCCTGTGCTTAATGGAGGATAGCCACCTTAATCATTTTGACCAAGAGGAGGTATGTGAGCTTTCCTATGATGAACTGTTTGAAGTTTATGAAACAAATTTATAATGTATGTAGGAAGCTCAAGAAAATGTATGCAGATTAAATTATGAATTTTTAAAACTACGGAAAGAGCATGAATGCCTTAGAAAAGATCATTCTACTTCGGATAGTAATCACAAATATTTATTAGATGAATTTGATTCTTTAAACATAAAGCATCTTGATTTTACTACTGAACAAGATTTCTTATAAATATTACATGTTGAATTAGAAAATGCATTCAAGCAATTAGAAACTCTTGCATCTAAATTAGATGGTAGTGGATGCATTGAAAATTTAATTCAATTCTTGAAAGTACAAACAAATATTTATAAATTTAATTAAAAGCTTTCAAAGAAAATAAAACACCTCCAACACTTGCACAGCTTCATAACACACCTTCACAGTATGCATTCAAACCTTAGAAGGGGCACCATAACTCACATAAATTAGTAAATCCCTTTTCCTGGAGTTAGATATTTTTCACGTGGCATGCTTGGACATATCTCCCACACTTGCACTATCTACCACAAAACACATTTGGTGTGGAGATCAAAATTATATAAAACATAACATATCATGTAAGCATCTCATTTCTAACCTTTGATGATTTTATAGGGATGCTCTCATAGAAGGCCTCATTAGAGTAAGTGGTACTTGGATAACAGATGCTCAAGGCATATAACTGGAGATGTAAATCAATTAATTTTGCTAGAAGCCAGGGCAGGAGGCAAGGAAACATTTGGAGATAACACCATCACGAGAGTGGTGGGCTTAAGCATAATTAACAACTCAAAAAATTTTCTCATTGAAAATATTTTACTGGTAGATAGCTTAAAATATAACCTTCTTAGCATAATCTAGCTTTGTGATAAAGGCTTCAACATTAAATTTTTATCTACCAGCTGCATGATAAATTTAAATGAAAATATTGTGCTGCAAGAAAAAAGAATCAATAATATTTACATGCTTGATTCAAACTGTGTTAACCTGCAACTTATCTTTGCCTAAAAATAATTTTTGATAAATCCTGGTTGTGGTATAGGAGATTGTGTCATGCAAGCATGAAAAATCTTAGAAAAGTTACTAAGAAAGATAGTGAGAGGCATACCCAAACTAAAGTTAATTAAGGATCACCTGTGTGATGCATGTTAGTTAGGAAAGAAAATCAAATCCTCCTTCCACTCAATCAAGGACATTAACACTAGCAAACCTTTAAAAGTCATTCATATGGATTTCTTTGGATCTATTAGCTCTATAAGCCTAGGAGGGAAATTCTTTGGGTATGTGATTATTGATGATTACTCGAGATTTACATGGGTTAGATTTCTATCACATAAAAGTGAATCATTCGAGAAATTTAGATAATTCTCCACTTGGATTTAGAGGAAGCTAGGTTGTGAAATTCTGACAATTTACAGTGATCATGGTGGAGAATTTGAGAATGAAAGATTTGAATCCTACTATAAAGAGCAAGGGATAGATCATAGCTTTTCAGCTCCTAGAGCCCCTCAATAGAATGGAGTTGCTAAAAGAAAGAATAGGCCCCCAGTAGAAGACACTAAAGCCATATTAACTGAATACTTACTCCATAAATACTTTTGGATAAAAGTAGTAAATATAGCTATTATGCTCCGAATAGGGTTAATGTTATATCCAAGCTGAATAAGACACCCTATGAAATTCTAAAGGGTAGGACACACAACCTCTCTCACCTTCATATCTTTGGACGTAAAGTGTTCATTCTAAATAATGGAAAATCTCTATTAGGAAATTTTGACCCAAAATCTGATGGAGTCTTCCTAAGATACTAAAATATTGGAAAATCTTTTAGAGTTTTTGATAAAAGGATACTGATGGTAGAGAAGACCACACATATTGTATTTGATGAATCTGATAATTTTAGAGGGTCTATGGTAGAAGAAGAAGTTGTAGAAATCACCCAAGGAATAAAATTTACAAATTTGGAGGAAAGGGTAGAACATGAAAATTCACTGCCTAGAGAATTGAAGTATTCTTCAAATTATCTTATACAACTAATCTTATGAGACCCATATAAAGTTATTAGAACTAAGAATGGTCTTAAAATAGAAGTAAACCACTCATCCTTCATCTCAATGACTGAACCCAAAAACATAAATTAAGACCTATCTAATAAATTTTGAATCCTAGCCATACAAGAAGAGTAAAATTAATTTGTGAGGAATGATGTTTGGAAACTAGTTGAAAGACTTAAAGACCAGAGTGTTGTTGGAATTAAATGGGTTTTCAAAAAATAAAATGAATGATTCTAGTATAATAGTTAGAAATAATCAAGGTTAGTGACTAAGGGGTACAACCAGATAGAAGGAATTAATTTTGAAATAACCTTTGCCCCTGTAGCTAGATTGGAATCTGTTAGAGTGCTACTAACTTTTACCTGCTTTAAGGGATTCAAATTGTACCAAATGGATGCCAAATATGCCTTTTTAAATGGGGTAATAAAAGAAAATGTGAATATTGAACAACTTCCAAGCTTTGAAAAGTCATAATTTCCTAATCATTTATTTAAATTAAAAAAGGCCATTATATGGACTAAAATAACCACCCAAAGCATGGTATGAAAGACTAATCACATTCCTACTAGAGAGAACCTTTATTAAGGGGAACTTAGACACCACTCTGTTTCTAAAAAAGGTAAGTAAAGAACTACTCATTTTCCAAATTTATGTTGATGATATTATGTTTGGATCCTCTGATAAAAGCCTTTGTGATGAATTTTCAAAAATAACGAGTAAGGAGTTTGACATGAGTTTGATGAGAGAGTTGACCTATTTTTTGGATTTAATATAAGATAGAAAGATGAAGGAATTTTCGTTTGTCAATCAAAATATATTAAGGACATCCTTAAGAAATATGAAATGGATAAAGCTAAGCCAATAAATACTGCCATGAGTTCTACTATTTAGTTAGATAAGGATTCAAATAGAGAATTAATTGATCAAAAGAAATAAAGGGAAATAATTAGATCACTTCTTTACTTTACTACTAGAAAATATGAAATTTTGTTTTGTATTTATCTTTATGCTAGATTTCAGTCTGATCCGAAAGAGTCCCACTACAAGTTAGCTTCCCTTTCTTTCAAATCTTTAAACTCTTAGAAGACTCCATGTACATATTGATATCACTTACACTTGAATTTAAAAATCATGATTTCTGATTGATTACTTTATAATATATTCTATTATATATTTTTTTGAAATGAAGTTTGAAAAGATCACTCTTCTTATCTAATTTTTTTCTGAATTAGATTTTTGTTTAAAAAGGATTTTGACCTATAAGGAGTCCAAGATAGGGTTAATAAGATCAAATTTCTAGCCTTTCTAAATTTTAGTGTTGTCAACTCATTTCTTACTAGTTTTTAAATCTAATAATGAAGTAAATTTATCATTTACTAGAGCAAATTGATTTCAAAAACTTTGATTTTATCTTATCACTATTTTTGTCACATTTTTTGATATATTTTATGTTATTTTTGCTTAACTTTTGTTCTAATCCTTCCTGATCATCACATTCCACTCTATAAGTTCTTCAATATTTATTCACATAGTCCAGTATAATTCACATCATATTGTTCAATATTAAAAAACATCAATTATTTAATCACATCACTTCCAATGGCTTATATTAATTAATTATTGGTGATTGTCTCGTATGATTCATACTTCATACTATATGGTCCAAACGTAGAAGCTGTTGAATGAATTAAATGTAGGTATGATCCTTTATGAAAAATATTCTTTTATAATCCACATATTTATCCTGAATGATCAAGCCATTTAACAATCATACAGGCTGACTCCTCGAGATGATCTGAATATATCTAATCATCTAGTATAATGTCTGATTGTACTGTATGATAAAATTGCCTTTTTGATTGATCATCTGGCCAAATTGATTCCACTACATTGTGATGTATGATCTCACAATAGTACAATATGATATACCCGATTCTATATAAACAACCAAAACTCATATTTTCTTCTTTACTCAAAACATTCCACCTCTTCTCTTATCTTACTTAAGCACAAATCTTTGGCAATGGCTGGTACTAAATCCCGAGCACTCATCGGGGGTTCCTCCCAATGTACTATCGATCTTAGATTTCTTGAGGCCACTAACAAAAAGGCCCATCATTATACAAAATGGCATGAATCACACCTTCAAAAATTATAAAATAAGAAGGTTTAAACTTCTAGGTACTCAATCTGTTTGCCCACACAACTCTTGGCTTCATCCTTACTCATACATATCAGTACAATTAAAAAAAAACTTTTTAAAAATTTTTCCAGTCTTCACATTAATAGTGAGGGTACTACCCTCTAATCTTACATTAATAAAATGCTGGTAGAATCACCTACCAAGACTTTTATGACTTTCTCCACCTTTCCTTAATTGGTAAGAAAGTTTACGATGTAGCTTTCCACTATGAATATAGTTGGACCCATGCTAACTCTGTTCTTAGGGAATCCAACGTTAACTACCACATACCCCATATCAACACTTTAGTTCCTGATGCCTGAATCATCAATCACATACTTAGAAACTCCATCATTCCTAATGTTGGTTAGAGGATAAACATTACTCTTACTCTTTCTCTTACAACCTACTTCATTATGGCTCAAATTGATTTTAATGCTACTGACCTTATTATCCGTTATTTTGAAAATCAGACCGTCATTAGAAATCGCCGCCAAAAGAGAAAGCCTAATCTATCCATAGGACATCTCAATGCCTTTGTCCTAAAATCCAAGTACAACTTTTAATACCTTGCACCACCAGATCATCTTCCAGTTTTCTACTCAAATAGCTCCTTCGACATTCTCCAAATAGCCACTCATCGCCATGCTCGCTATCATCATCGTGAGAAAGAAGAACAGAAGGGAGGTCCAGCACTGATACCTTCTCCCACACCTGTTCACCAATAGACTCAATTTGATGCGCTAGTTTAAGGATTTGATCAGTGGGAGTTTATATTTAAAAACTATGTAGTTGAGCAACAACAATATCATGAAAATGATTTGTCTCATTTTGAAAGCTATGCAGCACAAAAACAACATTAGCATGACAATGATATGGCTTGGTTTGAGGAGTAATTTTCATCCATTCACAGCTTCATTCAGCCACTACCTACACCTCTAGATGATCAGGATTCTTCCTTTTTCTAGTTTTCTATATGTTCTTGTTCCTATGTTGTTTCTGTTCTTTATTTCTATATTTTGTGATCTATATACTTTTATTATTATTTCCTATTTTGTTGATGTTGTTTCCTCATCCTTTTGTGATGTCAAAAGGGTGAGTAGCATGTATTGGTAGTTTGTACTTTGATTTGAAATTCAATTCCAAGTTTGTCTTTCTATCTTCTGTGTTCTCCTATTATGTGTTATTCATTTTCATCTTTTAAAATAATAATAATAATAAAACAGACTCCCCTATTTTCTTTAAAATTCACTTAGGCGAAATTTTGAACTATTAATGTGGGTTGATCGCAAGATAATATAAGATGAACAGTACAATATGTTAAACCGATTGTTTGGATCAGTGCAATTCATACCGATTGAAAATACTATTTTAAACTCCACTACAGGAAAACCAGTCATTATCGGCAGACATAATCCACCGGTAACATGGAAAATACAACGAAAAGATAATGTTTCCGTCGAATTTCAGGCAAAATTTCAAGCGCCGGTTTGGCATGCATTGGAAAAATCTTTTCGACGTAAATAATATGACGGAACACGTTACACCATATGTTCTTGTGCATTACTATAAAAAAAGTGCGTACAAATTATGTTGCTTTCTGTTAGATTATTTTGTCATTAAATACACTAGAATTTTTGGCATAAAAATATGCCGAAAATACCGGCAGAAGAAACATCGCATTGTACGTCGAAACTAAAGCAACGAATAATAATTGGTGCTTTATTTGCTTGAAAATTTGAAACTCATGGTGGATTTTCTCAAAAATTGTGTCCTTTCGCAGGTGATGGAGGCGGTGATCATCAGCAACCTCTCATGGAAGTCCAAAAGGCTTGGCAGTGGTGATCTACGGAGGGGTGACGCTTGGGAGACGAAGCCTAGCAGAGACTTCAAATGAAATGGCAGAAGTAAATGAAAAGCCAGATGGGCTTGGGTCGAAGATAAGGATTTTGCTGGCATAATTTCTGGCATATAAAATGTTGGAACATTTTCTTTCATCTTTTACGACAGTAACATTTTGTTGTGTTTAAAATGACCGGCAACTAATCCGCCGATAAATATGCTAGATGTTTTTGGCATAGAATACACTTCTTTAGATGACATGCTTATATATTATGATGTATAAATCGGCATAAAGAGGGTCAAAAAAATATTGATGACTATGCCGCCAAAAATAAAGCCTTAATAATTCGGTCACAAACAATGCTAGTAAAAACACCTTAATTACCGACATATATATATATATATATATATATATATATATATATATATATATATATATATATATATATATATATATATATATATATATATAAGCTCCGACGATAATCCCACATTTTTCTGTAGTGCTCATTGTACTGGATGATCTCATGATTGTACTGGATGATCAAAAGTGCCATATTAAAATTTAGGGCTTCTTTGGAGGCTCTGTATTTAAGCTCTCTTAATTTCTTATTGAGTATCTTTTACTATTGAATTGTTTTAAGAGTGAGCGTTGGGAGAGATTCTTGTAAGGTAGAGTTGTTAGGGATTCACAGAGGTTACTCCAAGTAAGGTTTTCATTGTCTTATTCAAGCTGGTTTCTTGATTCCTTGGTGGCTATGGGGAGATATTCTTTAGCATCAAATTTAGGTTCTCTGCCTACTCTAGGAGGGTGTAAAAGGGTTTAGGTTGTTTGTCTTTTGCAAGAGGGAGTAAAAGGATTTAGGTTCTTTACCTTCATTAGTAGGGTGAAAAAGATTCAAGCTGCTCTCCCTCACCAGGTCGGTGGAAGAGATTTTTGTAAGGGCTTGTCCGCCTAACTATGGGTGCTAAATGAGAGACACTAAAAAGTTTAGAGCAATACTCGGAGGAGGCCTCCGATGAGTGGACATATGTTAGATTTGATCGAACCACTATAAAATCTGGTGTGTTCATTCTTTTACCTTTCTGCATTTTAATTTTTAAACTCTTTTGTGATTTTAGTGTAGTTAAAATTTCTGATTATTGTGAACTTAATCTGCTTCTGCATTATGGGATAAACTTATTTATTTTAAAATATTTAAAAAGTTAAAAAGTCTTTTTTATCTTTAAGTTTTTTTTTTAAAATAACCAACTCACCCCCTATTTGTTAGCCTCGGGTTTCTCTTAATGGTTTAACAACCTTCACAAACTTTCATTGTGATTGTATGATTCATGAGTGTTATATATATATATATATATATATATATATATATAATTTATTTTAATAGTTTATGGCTCATAAATGAAATTAGTTAGATTTGGCGTTTTTATTAATAATATTTCATAAGCTGAAGCACCCAATACTGTTAGATAGTATTATACAGCTTACTAGTGTTCTAGGACTGATAATGGGTGATACTAAGAATAAGCCATCACAGAGTAAGGAAGAATATTGGAATAAGTATTTGTATGCATTTAATAAGTTGAAGCCCCCGCTGTTCAAAGGAGTTTTAGGACCATAGGCTGTATAAGATTTATTGCTGAGGATATAGAAGAGTTTAAATAGCCTATGATTCCTAGAGAGATAGAAGGAACTGCTAACACTTTTTTTATTTGAAGGAGAGGATAAGAGATAGTGTGTTTGACAATAGAGAGAGAAATTCCATGGGAAGATAAATGCTGAGATCACTTGGGACAAATTCACTGTAGTATTCAAAATGTGGTTTGTACCTTCATCAGCTTGATGATAGTCACAAAAAGCTTTATCAAGTTGGAGCAAGGACATAAGATAATGATGTAGTATGAGGTCAAGTTAATTGCTTTTTCTAGTTATGATCCTCACTTGATCCCCAATGCTGAAGAAAAATGCTAAAAGTTTCTTTAAGGGTTGAATAAGGAATTGAGACATCTATTAGGGCTTTTATGGTTTCAGGAATTTTCTGAGTTGGTGGAGCAAATCATATTGATAGAGATTGATTTGGTAATACTAACAATTAGGCATGATGAGAGCTCTAGATATGATGTTAACAAGAGGAGGACTAGAGGTAAAGTAAGCAAGGATTGAGATAGTGCACGTAATAAGAAAATTTGATACAGTGATGCGAGGGGATCAAATTCAATAACATCTACTGTAAGCTATGCATATATTCATTATGTAAAATGGCATGGAGGTTAGTATTTTTTTCTGGCAGTGCAATATTTTTGATGTGGATAATCAGGGTATAAGGTAGTGAATTATCCACAGAGAAGAAGAACTGATTTACGATAAGGATAGTCTAAATAGATTTAAGGATAGATGATTGTAGGGTTAAGAGCATATAGTGAATTTTGTATGAAAAAAAATCTTAAATTATATAATTATATTGTTATTTTATTATAAAATATTGAACCATTAACATTATAAAAACATTTCCAATCATTTGTAGCAAGCTAGGGAATGAATTAGAGAATTTAGAGATAAATTTGAGGAGAAATAAAAGGTTAAGATTTGGAGGTCATAGAGCAATTTTTGTCTGACGATTATATTAGGAGATTTGTTCATCTCTTTATAAGGAACAATTATCCTATTTTTGGTTTCAATAACTTAATATTTTAAAGATTATTTTAATCAAATTTATATTTTCATTGCTAAAAGAGAGGAAAATTTTATATTTGTAAAACTTTCACCTCGTAACTTTTTATATATTATAGAAATTGAGATTATGAACATTTTATTTATTTGAGATTTTTCATATGGTGATGTTGAAAAATAATAATTTATATTAATAAAAAAAATATTTTGATATCTAAAATAGTGCTTTAGTTCAATTAAAGCTTTAAAATATTATTATATATGATATATATTAATTTGATCAATTTTAAAAATTATAAATTTCTGCTCAGCAAGATTTTTTATTATTAACCATTAGGATATTTTAGCACTTTTTGAATTAAACTCAATATGTAATCCAAACTTCAACTTGACTTTAATGTTAAGAGCATCTTAAAAGCTTTCCTTCATAATTAGTAAGATCAACCAAGGAAGACTAGCCCGTTTGAATAACATCCTCGCATCTTATAGACTCCTAAATTAAACCTTATCTTCATTGCAATAAAAATGAGGACATTTATAAAGACTTGGAAGCTCTTATAAATAAAAGGTAAAAATTACACCTTAAACTTCTTCTAATGCACAAAATGAATTTTTTACATCAGGATGTAAAATCATAGAGCATATTTCTATGGCCTGAAAGAATAAAGGTAATGAAAATAGGTACAACATATAATAAATTTGCATTTGTAGATCCTTCATATAATATGGGCTAATTATTACAAATTTGAACTTACTGACATATACACCAAGAAAATTAAAAAATTTGTGCAGTCAAGGAATGGGAGCATTGAGGTCCTTGTATCTATTTCTTGTATTCCTCAAACTTCCTTCCATTGGATTTACTAGTTTAAGGGACCTTTCAACTTTTGCAATTACCAATATCTTGGGTTTTCTCCTCAATGGCAATTATAGAGCTACTAGAACTAACAATGCCCAAATTGTATGCAGCTAAGGTTTCCATGAACCCATTAAAATCGTAACCTTCATTGTCACTCTTCTTCATGGGATGTGAGTTGACACTCTTGAGAATGGTACAATGTCCAGCTCTATCAATTCTTCTTCCTAAAGAATTTCTTTCTGTTGATTGAGAGACTCTTTAAAGATCTTTAAGTTGAGATTGGTGAAAATTAATTGTGTCTAGTGGTACTAAAAAATTCTTAATATTTATTTTGTAAAATGATAAGAAGAAAAATGAAGAAAGAAAATATAGAGTTATAAGACATTATTTTATCTCAATTGTGGTACTGATTTAGGATGTCAAGCAATCTTCTTTGATAAAACGAAGTAGTCGTCCACGTCGATAAGCACTCTGTGTTGTGGTTTTAGTTATGGTGGAGGTGGTTGCTTCTTTTATGGTGGTGTTGTCACTTTAGCTACTCCTTCAAACCTCTTCTTCATGCCAAAAGCCCGAGCTGTTGTTTTGACTTCCAATCCAATAGGAGAAGGCAAAGTAGCTCCTTTTAGAAACTCTTTCAAAACTCCTTATGCATAGTCGAAGAAGAATGGAAAGATAGAAAGGAATTCAAAGAGGCACGAAAACAAAAGGTGCAAATTAATTTTAATTTAAAAAATAAGTAACTGGTGAGGATTATTTTAGGAAAAGGTTACAAGTCATGCTTTATAGTACTAATTTTATTTCAAGTAAATCAAATGTGTTCTGAGTGGAAGGAAACTTCTATGGGGTTAATTCCTAAAGTAAAAAACCCTGTGATTCCTTCTAGCTATCGGCCTATCAGTATTTGCTTGTATATTTATAAAATTGTGGCTAAAATGATTTTGAATAGGATGAATTATATTATTCCCAAGATAATTTCTGAAGATCAATCTGCCTTTGTTAAAGGTAGATCCTTATCCAGTTATATTTTTCTTGCTCAAGAGATCTTTAATAAACCGTAAGAAGGAAGAAAAAGAAAACTTGAGGCAGACATTCTGAATCTAAGAAAGCATTGATGGCCATTAAAATTGATATGGAGCAAGCATATGATAGTATGAGATGGGATACTTTAAAGCATGTATTACAATATTTTGGATTTGCAGTAAAAGTTTCAAATTTGATTCTTGAATGTGTAACTAATCCAAAATTCTCAATTATGGTGAATGATAATCATTCTAAATGGATTGAAGCTAGAAGTGGTTTTAGACATGGATGTCCCTTGTCCCATATCTTTTCATATTGGGTTCTTAATTATTGTCTGATGCTTTTTCTCAAAGAGGTGGGAATATTGGAATAAGGTTCTCTCCAAATGTAGAAAAAATATCTCAGTTACTATATGCAGATGATGTCATTATCTTTTCAGAAGATAATCATAAGAGTGTGAAGAAAGTTAGCAAAATTATTAAAGACTATTGCAAATGGTCGGGACAAAAGGTGAATATAAAAAATCAGCAGTATTATTTGAAAATTGAGTTGAAAAAAGAAGGATTGTTTTATCAAGGCTCATGGACTTCAAGGTGGTTTCCAAAATGATTTACTTCGTTGTCAAATTGGCTTTGAGAAGATTGGTGGTCTCAGATTTTCAATACGTGCTAGAAAATATTGCTAGTAGATTGAATGTATGGGGTAATAGATTTATATCACTTGCAGGAATATTTCTCCTAGTTAATTCGGTTCTTCTTTATATCCCTATTTTTGTATCAACTGATTCATTTATTCCTTTGGGAGTGTTGAATGACTTCGAAAGAATATGTAGAGATTTTTTATGGCATAAGAAGGATGGGATTACAGGTCTACATTTTGTTGCATGGGATGTTTTATGTAAACCAAGAAGGAATGGTGGCCATGGTTAACAATCTATTGCTATTAAAATTGGTCCTTTCAGGGCTAAATTTGCTTGGAACATTATTTCTAAGCCTAATTCTCTTCTCAATAGGATTCTAATAGCAAAATATGGAGTTGATATATGGAATTATGAGAACAAATCATATTCTTCCTCAACTTGGAAGATTATAATACATGGAGCAAAAAGTTTGAAATCAATTATTAGATGGAATGTATATAATGGTTGTGAAATTAATACCATTGAAGATGTGTGGATTTTTGACAAAAGCTTGGAGAAGTGGCCTACGTTGGTTGCGGACATGAGTGAAGAAAATAAATTAATGTATAATTTAATAAGAGAAGGGAAATGGGATGAATCAAAGCTGAAATAGGTTTTTGGAAAATGTCTGATTGAGCTTATTATGTCAGTTCCGATAGATCCTAATATGCATAGAGATCAATTGGAATTGATTTCTAAATGTTATGGAAAGATATTGTTAGCATTAGCTTCAGAAAAATAGAGTAGTGATGGCGGGGTTGATACACTTTGGAGGTGGATGAAAAACTTGAAGCTTAGGCCACGTGTAGAGTTATTCTGGTGGCATTTAAATAATTATGCAATTCCATGTAATCGATTTCTTATGTATAGAAGGCTTTTGGAGTATAATGATTGTCCTACAGAATGCAAGGAGGTTGAAGACTCAGTGCCTATTGCAGTAAAATGTATGAAGATATCGCAAGTTCGTCATAGTCTCAGCAAATGGGGTTTTATTGTTCATGATTTTACTTCTCTTGAAGAGTGAAACTTTGTATTGGAAGACCTTGCTAAATCTAATCCTTTTATTGGCAACTTGTATTATTTAGCTATATTTTTCTCTTGGAAAAGCAGAAATAAATTGAACCACGGTGAATCAGAGGATAGTGTGAGTATTATAGCAGCTAATGCAATAAGTTTTGATGTTGCTTCATTCAGGTTTAATCCTTTTTCAGAAAATTGGGGTGCAAACTAGCTGAATTAGTTGTTGAATTTTTCTTGGCATTCCCCTCCTCCTGGATGGATTTAGCTTAACATAGATGTTTCTTTAGAAAGCTCTTATAAAGTTGGTATAGGGGTTTATTCAGAGATTAAAGAGGAATATTTCTTTGTGCTTTTGGCTTCAACACACTACATTGGGACAATTTGTAGATAGAGCTCTTATCTATTATTTCCTTGAGGAAATTTCTTCAAGAATGGATGTTTGAAGCTAATAGTATCATTATAAAAGGAGATAACAAAAATGTTATTAAGTATGTACAAAGTATATGGAAAAAGGAAATAGTCAAAGAAGATACAATGAAGATGGATGATCTTTCATTTCTCAATGACTTTAGTCAAGTGCTTTTTAATTGTGTTAACAAGAACTATAATAACTAAGCTGATTTATGCGCTAACTATGCTCTTTCATTAGATTTATTTTGGGATGATATCACTTGTAATAATATTCCTCCTTATTTTATTTCTTTGTTGAAGGAGGAATGTGATTGGTTCTCAATCACATAGTTGCTTGTATCTAGTTTATTTGATAAAATTGTTTTATGCACTTCCTAAACAAAAAAATCAAATGCACATGAAAATTTTAAAAATAAAAATTCATATTTTGAATATTTTAATTATATTATCATTATTAAAAAATATTTAATTGATCATTATAATCCATTATAATAATTTATTATATTAATGAAAAAATTATATATATATATATATATGTTAAAATCATAGTGGAGAAAATATATTAATATATTCTTATAACTCAATACTAAAAAACACATTTTTTCTGTAGAACTAATAATGTTATAAAAATAATCAATTCACATTTAGAAGAAAAGCTCAAAATTTAAAAATTATCTTTGTATCAATTAATGTTGTCATCCATATTGTGATGTTTAAATTATAAACTTCATAAAAGATTAGTTTTGATGCATAATAGTAGAATAACTAATGAAAATTAAACACAACTGAAATAAGTAATGTCGCATTGGATGTTACCATGCAACTTCACAATCCAGGGAAATCCACCTCATTCAGCTTTGGAAAAAACACTTCATCAAAACAATAATAAGAAAAGATGCATACAAACAATGAGATAATGACAAAATTGATTCCAACACTTCAACCTAATATCAAAGATAAATTATGAACTTAATAAAATAAAATTGAATATCTTTGAAGAATTTCTTTTTTGTTTTATCTTTTCATTGAATTATTTCTTTCTTATTTCTCAATAACAGCCAATAATCATTTATAACAGGATCCATTTGACATCTAGAGCTAATTAATTGCATTATAAGAATTACAAATAACAAAAACTTCATTCACATTCTATAATAGTTAATATTTACATTCCTTCTCTAGGATCTAAAATAATATATACAATAGCCTTCATAGGCTACAAAAGAATATAGATAAACTAGAGAAACTAAAAGAGAACTAAATTAATATCACTGCTTAGCATTTAGTTGTAGGCTCCTTCCATTTTCTTAAAATCATGTTAACCACATAATGGGCATGAAAGCCTAACAAATAGAAAAAATCTTACAAATAATATTAGTGCAACAAAAAAGAGAAGTAATATGTTATAAATCATATAAGGAAATCTATAAATCAATATATATGCAATATGTACTAGTCACCTATATCAATCAATCTTTCTATCTTTATCATACAATCAGCTTCATTTAATCAGTTCTGTCAATCTTTCAATTATACGGTAATATTAGTGTCCATATTAAGTAATAATTAGCAGTAATATAAATTAATATTTGTATTCAGTAATCAATAATTATTATTCTATCAGACATTCATATGAGTGTATCCTGATCCTACACTTATGACTCTCAATCAATCACCCTTTATGAACCCCAATCAGTCTACTCATTATAACTCCCTTTGAATCACA
The DNA here is from genome assembly GCA_019514585.1 of Dendrobium officinale. NCBI lineage: Eukaryota > Viridiplantae > Streptophyta > Magnoliopsida > Asparagales > Orchidaceae > Dendrobium > Dendrobium officinale. The sequence goes on along the minus strand of CM033686.1, from coordinate 60,517,675 downwards.
TGAATAAGTCGCCCTGACTCCTTGTAGCTCCTAATCAGTCTCCAGCTCATTATGATTCCCAATCAATAAATCAGTGAATATTAAGGGTATCACATGAGGGTTATCATTCTCCTCTCCTCTCTCTCTTCTTCCTCCCCCCTTCTCTTCCTATATTCTCATTTCTTCTTGGCCAATACATGCGAGTGAGTGAGGGGTGAGGAAAAGAAAGGGATATATATATATATATATATATATATATATATATATATATATATATATATATATATATATATATATATATATATATATATATATATATATATATATTATTAGTGAACTAGTGTTGTGGTGCTCAGACCAGAGCCACAGCGATGCATGCAAATTTCAAAATTCTTGTACAACAGAGACTCTACATCCACAATGGTAGTCTTTTAGTTATGTTGTGCTTTAAAACATAATGTAAAAGTGCTAAAAAACACAACGACACAATGGAGCGCTCTAGTTCAAAAAGAAATTCAAATTATCATATTTTAAAACATATTTTTCATTTTTGTGTTGTTACAGGAAGTTCTAAAAACATAAGCATTACTACTGATGTGCAATTTTGGCCAATTAAAAATAATAAATAAAATTCAATTTAGTGAGATTCTTTTCAACACTTAATATCTAGGTACTTTGCATTAGAAGAAAAAAGATTTCCTAGCAACCCTTTGCAAAAAAGCTAAGATTAGTATGTGATAAAGTTAGTGAAAATTAATTCAATTTTTGTCAATTTGAATCCTACTAAATGTTGGAAGGATAGCCTTACAACCACAACAACAACATCAAGCCTTTGTCCCACTACGTTGGGTCAGCTACATGCATCCTTTTTTTCCATTGCGTCTGGTTAAAAGTTAAATTCTCATTTAAATCTAATAAAGAACGATCAATTCAAATATTTTCTAACCAAGTATTTTTAGGTCCACCTCTATCTTTCTTAACATAAGTTAAATATAATACCTCAACTTTTGTAACCGGGTCATTGGAAGGCCTCCATTTAATGTAACCAAACCATCTAAGGCGACTCTCTCTAATCTTATCTTCCATTGGAGCTACTCCAACCTTTCACATATATGCTCATTTCGTATCCTATATCTAAGGGTCAAGCCACTCATCCACCTAAGCATCCTCATCTCTACAACACTTAACTTAGTATTATGCTTCTCTTTTAATGGCCAACATTCGGCACCATAAAGCATTGCAGGTCTCACCATCATCTTGTAGAATTTTCCCTTAAGTTTGAGGGAGACTTTTCTATCGCACATTAAGCCCGATGCATTCCTCCACTTTAACCATCCAACTTGAATTTTGTTGATAATATCTCCATCAATTTCACCACCACTCTGAACAATAGATCCAAGATATCTAAAACGTGTACTCTTATTAATAACTTGATCACCCAAAGTCAGAATCCCATCACTAGGTCTATTGCTACTAAAATTACACTCAATATATCCAGTTTTAGATATACTCAAGCGAAATCCTTTAGACTCTAAAGTTGACCTCCATAATTTGAGTTTACCTTTAACTCCCTCTTTAGTCTTATCAACAAGAAGAATATCATCTGCAAAAAGCATACACCAAGGTACATCCTCTTGCAAATGTCTAGTGAGAACATCAATGACTAAAGTAAAAAGATTTGGACTTAAGGCTGATCCTTGATGTAATCCAACCGAAATAGGAAAATACTCGGTTAAACCACCTTGTGTTTGAACACAAGTAATAGCTCATGCATACATATCCTTAATGATTTGAATATAAGAATTATTAACTCATTTGTTTTCAAGAACTCTCCATAGCAATTCTCTTGGAACATTAGTATATGCTTTCTCTAAATCAATAAATATCATCTATAGATCATCCTTATTCTCTCAATATTTCTCCATCAAATCTCTCAATAAATGTATGGCTTCCATAGTAGACCTACCTGGCATGAATCCAAATTGATTTTGAGAAACCTTAGTATCACGTCGCAACCTACACTCCATAACTCGCTCCCATAGTTTTAAAGTATGACACATTAACTTAATTCCTATATAATTTGCACACTCATGTGCATTACCTTTATTCTTAGAATAGGAATTAACACACTCATTCTCCACTGATCTGGCATATTTTTAGCCATCAAAATAGTATTAAAAAGTTTAGCAAGCTAAGAAATTCCTTCATCTCCTAAGGATTTCCACATCTCTATAGGAATATCACCAGGTCCAACAGATTTTCCACTCTTCATTTTCTTTAAAGCCTCTCTAATTTTAGTTTTACTTATACTCCGATAAAAACAAAAATCTTTATTTTCATTTAGGTTTATAAAGTAACTGAGGTCAATCATATTTTTACATTTTTCATTAAAAAGTTTAGCAAAATACCTCATCCACCTTTGTTTAATATCATCTTCTAAGAAAAATACTTTTGATCTTTATCTTTGATACGCTTCACTTGAACTAAAACCTTACTACTCTTATCTCTTTGTTTGGTTTACTTTTTTTTTTTGAAGAAATGCAAATTGCATTAAAATAAAAGAACCTAAAACAATCTATAAAGCAAAAGCAAACTCTTTAAAACTACCATAATGGATATGCGATCCACTGAATTCCATTTTAGATTCATTAGGGTGATGGGGATACCAAATATTAAAACAACCTAAAAGGTTGGTTAGTATCCCAGCTTTCCCAAAAGATGGAAAATGAAACCTAGTGAAAATCCCATATTTCATCATAATGGTTTAAAAAAGGTGTAAGAAGCCTATAAGAAAAACAAGTAAATGATAACTAGTTACAAGAAAGATTAAAATAACTTCTAAACCAACTATCCAAACATCATCTAGGTTCCCATCAATCTTAGGGTCCAACAAGCTCCAAACAGCCTCTTCACAAGCAAAGTCATCTAAACTGAAAATCGCCATCACATGCATAATACTAGCAAGAACAACACCAGTGATATTCCAATGCAAATCCATAACACCGATGACCACCGCAAGAAGCCAATAACAGGCCTCATCAATGCCAAAGCAAACCAAACTGATAATCATCACCATTCTCATCACATAGACAAGAGAGAAACCAAAAAAATTCAAGTCCTTCAAATCTTTAACAATAAGATTTGATCTTCAAAGAACAACTGAAAAGCAATAGACCAAACAACCACCTCGTCATTACCGACATCAACCAACAACCACCTCAACAAAGTCGAACCACAGCCAGAACATCCAAACACCTTGAATGATCCAAAAAAAGTTGACGAAAAATAACACCGGTACCAACAACAAGAGTCCAAACAGCAACCACAACACTAAAGCTGGTTCCAATACTTCTATAAGGAACCAAAATAACTTGCATAAACGAACCGAACAACTTTAAATCAATCACCGCAATATCTCTGGCTTTAACAGACAAAGCCTTCCACATAGTTGCATAACCAGTTTCAATCAAACCAAAATCTGCTTGTAACATAACTTTTCCTTTAATAGAAAAAAAGAAATCGATTCTTCTGTCCACAACCAAACCTAAAAGAACATCATATCCAAGAGTCTTCAAGAATCCAAAGAAAACAATTCTTCAAAATAGAAAGAACCATCTTTTCCATCCAAACATCCAAACACCACCAATCTCTTGCAAATCAACTGATCACAAACCAAGAATTCAATTAAAATAAATCTGGAATCAAGACAGTCAATATGCCAGAATAATTCCGAACTCTAAAATCCACACATAAAACCGAAATTTAGCCAATCAGAAATTTCAGCTAATGACAACATATAAGCAATGACGAGGCAACGAAAAACCTTCTCCAAAAACACCTTCAAATTTCTAGCCTCACTAGATTCCGTCAAGACTATAAAATAAGAGTAATAAACACAACCAGCACAACCGGTTACCAAATCAAACCAACAAAGAACCTCCGTAAGGAAATGCTCCACCAAAACCGATTTTAAATTGGTCGCCTTCACAAAAACAGGCCGAAGGAGAACCTCAGGTCGACGAAAATCCACCGAACTCCAAAGCTCCGACATAGCTCCAAGATCGCCTCATCTCCGCCAAGAACTCCATGAAGGTTTAGTCATATCTTCACAAGAACGCCAAATATGCCAAGAACTCCAAAGATGCCAAGGAGCTCGCCTCACCTCCGAAAAAATGAGTTGAAAGTGCTCCTCTGCATGATCAACTTGACCACATAAATCGCATTCCACGCAAAAAACCAACCAAGGAACTCCGTCAGCCATACCAGGACGATGGAGAACCACATAATTCCAAAGCTCCGTCAAAACATCAAGATCGCTTCGTAATGCCAAGGAGCTCGCCTTCGTTCCCGAAAGCGTATCTTCTTATTTCGTTATTTTTTCTTGCACATTTGGATTCCACCACCAACTATTTATACAATTAGGAGCTTTTCCCTTCAAAATTTCAAGCACATCTCTTGCAATATTCTTACTATCACAAGTCACTTTTTCCTATATAATATGGCATCCTCATGCATAGATAGAATCTTAAGATCTAAAATCTTACTCTCAAAAATACTTTTATTAATATTCTTTAAATGCCCCCATCTAATCCTAAAAAATTGTTTTACTTTATTTTTTATTTTTTTGATCCTTTATCTTAATGTCCAAAACAAATAATCAATGTTGAGTACATAAATTTTCACTCGAAATAACTTTACAATCTTTGCAATCTAAATGATCTAATTTTTTTATATGAAAATAATCAATCTGTGTTTTACTAAATCCATTTTTATAAGTAATAAGATGCTCATCTCTTTTCTTAAATAAGGTATTAGCTATTATGAAGTCATAAGCTAAAGAAAAATCTAATATAGTCTTTACACCTTCATTTGTCGTTCCAAACCCATGGCCACCATGGATGCTTTTAAAATCATCTACCTCTCTATGAACATATCTATTTAAATCTCCTCCAATAAAAACTCTTTCTTCAAGAGATATATTTTGTATTAATTCTTCTAAGTCATTCCGAAATTTTAATTTTTAATTCATATCCAAACCTACTTGAGGAGCATAAGCATATATAATATTAACAATCTTAGCATCAACAACAAACTTTAAAGCTAGAATTTTATCTCCAATTCTATTATTTTTTATAACATTATCTTTCAAACTCTTATCTATAATCACACATACACCATTTCTAATACGACTCCTACCCGAATAACATAGTTTATATTCTAAACTATTAATCTCTTTAGCTTTCTTTCCAACCCATTTAGTTTCCTAAATGCATAGAATATTTATCTTCCTATGATTCATAATATCTATTAATTTCATTAATTTTCTTGTAAGGGAGCCTATATTCTAAGGAGTACCAAGGCATGACAGTGAACCATGATAGACAACTAATTGCCCAACTTCAATGTTAGTTTCCTCCACACTTCTATTCACATAGCTTCTTCTAAGCTTTCTAGCGCCTAAGAAAAAAAAAAAAAAAAATTCTTGGGAAGGCCTCAAAGCAACAAAATGAAATATTAAAAATACTTTTAACAAAGAAATAAGTAGATGGTTGTAAAGTGGAAAGTAATATTCAATTAAAAAAATAGCATTATAAGAAGAGGCAAATGTATTACAAAAGACAAGAATATTTTAGTATGAGTACTATATATACAATGGGTCAAATAACTAAATTTTGACATGTAACTAAAAAATAATTTTTATCTCAAATGATATTATCTTTTCTTTGAGACATGTTTGGCATGAATGGTAGTCATAAGACATAAATCCTTATATCATAAAAGAAATATACAACCAAATAGAACATCATACTAGCATACTACATAAGAAAAAAAAAAAAAAAGGGAGCCAATTTCATATTAAACCAAAAATATTTATGAAGACAAAAATATATCTGCAACCATATATAACTTGAAGTAATTTCAATTCATATACAGTTTCCTTACTTTCAATTCCCACTTATCAAATAGAGTCAAAGGTAATTATGTATTTTCAGCCCATAGCTCATAATAAAAATATTTAATAATTGAATGTGTAAATTTCATATTTTAATTGAACGTGCAAATTAATTTGTTACATTGAAGTTTGTGTCTAATATTAATCTATAATTTAATAGTTTAATATGAAATTTGTTCTTTCAGTAAAATCGAAAATAACAACTACTGATTATAACAAAGCCGATGGAAAAAAAAAAAATAGAAAAAGAAAAATAGAACAACAGAGAACTAACTAAATTAATCCATCCTGCTCAAATGTATATTCTAAAGGTTAAAACAAACAGATTAAGTAGAGAATTCCAGTAGATATTAGTGGGGAAAATCCGAAAAATAAGCTCGATGGGTGCAACATGGCATCCTTTCAATATTTTGTACGTTTGAAAATGAATGGCTTCTTTTAATTTTAGTTCTTCACCTGTTAAGTTATATTATAGCCTTTAAACTTCTTATGGAGTATTTTGTATGTTATGATAGACTGACAGTGACTGGTTTCTTATTAATTTTGGTTCTTCACCTGATATTGTTATTACTCTCTTTAAATATAAGGAAGTTAAAGCTTTAAATTCCCAATAGGATGTTAATGCTAGATCGACCTCCAAATAAGACAATTTTATTTGGGATGGTTGTAGATTTTATAAAGTTGGCTATGAAGTTGTTGTAGAGATAGCAACTTAGTAATGCTTTGTTTGGGATGGTTTTCTTACTACATCTTAAAATAGTATTTTTAGTACAAAAAATTTATTTTTTATACTTGAAAGGTGCTTTAAGAAACATAAAGAAACTAGTCTCAAATGTAGCTAAAAAGTTATTTTGAGAAGAAGTAAGAAAGCCATCTCAAATGATGCCTTAGTCTAGTTGCAAAAACCAGCTTTCAACCACATAAATTTCTGAAATATTGTCAAAAAATAGTAAGAAAGTAGTAGCGAAATAAAATTATAATTCTATTATGTACAAAAATTCCATTCCAATGAATGAGTTCCTTATGTACAGAAGATTAATGGATAATAATGCTTACTCAAGCGGTTGTCTTTCTGTAGAAAATTTGGATCGTATTGTTGCTGGTTGTCTGAAAATTATTAAAGTTATAGACTTTATGAATAAATGGGGCATTTGTGTTCATTTTTTCTCTTCATTAATTGAATGTGTTAAGTCTTTGGAAAGATTATCTAATGTTAATCCATTTATTGCAAATATGTATTATTCAATTGTTTTCTTTTCTTGGAAGAGCATGAACAAATTGAAGCATGGAGGTATTGAAGATGTTTGAGTTTTATAGCTACTAATGTTATTTCTCGGGCAACTAATGTTTCTCAATTCAATCTTTCAAAAAATCGGGGTGTTAATCAGCTTTCAAAGCTACTTGTCAACTCTTGGCACCCTCCTGCTTCCGAATGAATTAAAGTCAACATTGATGCAATGTTATTAAGATCTAATAAAGCAAGAATTGGTGGAGTATTTAGAGATCATCAATGCGAATTTCTTATGGCTTTTAGCTTTAGTTGCTTGCACTAGATATAACTCAATTGGAATTATTGGCCGTTTGATAATTGAAGAAAGCCATGGAAGATTGGTTGTTTGAAGCTAAGAGTATTATTATTAAAAGTGTGATATTTTTAACATTATAAAGTTACTTCAATGCTCTTTGTAGAAAGCTAATTGGAATAATGAAGATGTCGGTTTGAAGGAGTTTAATAAAGTACTATTTATTTTTTTCAATAGGGAGTGTAATAAGTTAGCTGATTTTTGTGCTAACTTGACTTTGCTTAGTTTTTTTTGGATGATATTGGTTGTAATAATATTTCTCCTTCTATTTCATTGTTGAAGGAGAAGTATGATAGGATTACTTTCTTTTAGTATTTTGTATTAGGTTTATTTTTATAATGCAAATTTGTAATCTTAAAAAAAAATTATAATTGTATTAAATATGATACCTTGGTAACATTCAAGTATTATGTCAGATATGTAATGATTTATGAAAATTAAAAAGAATTAATATGATTATAAATCTTTCTAGATGCTAGCTATATGAATCATTAAAATAAAAGGTCTACTACACATCTAAATTAAATTATTAACTTATAAATATATTTCAAATTATATTATTTTTCAAAATTTCATCTTATCACATAAAAAAACAATTTTGATTGAAATTGTGCTCATCATTTATTAAAAATTAAATATTTCCTTATTTATATGTTTAATTAAATATTTCCTTATTTATATGTTTAATTAAATATTTCATGAATTCTTACTAACCCCCTTACCAACACACTAGTAACATCAATGCTTGATATTTACTAACAATGCCACTACCAATCATCAGCTTTGGGGTCTGTCCTAGTTGAAATGGTTCCACTAATATTTGTGGTCAATTACAAATGGTGCCCTTCCTCGGGGTAAAGGCCTTGGCTCATTATATCATACATAGCACATTACATAGTTGGTGTTGAAAGAATCAGTTGATAAGGGAGCCATTTTCAAGAGAAAGTTTGCCTGTTTATTTGGTTGGCAGGAAACAGAGGTCGAAGGGACTGTCGTTATCGTGCGATAGTGTTCAGAGGGACCATAGTCGACAGGTGACGGTGGTTGGTTGGACAGTAATCGGCGGGAGACGGTGGAAAAATAAACTATAGTTGGACATAAATAAAGGTTGGAGGGACTGTAGTTGGCAGACCATGGTGGTGAGAGGAAACATAGTCGACGGGCAATGGTGGTTCTAGGGAAATATAGTTGACAGGCGACGAAGGTTAGAGGGACTATATTTTGTGGGAGATAATGGTCAGAGTGATTGCAGTCGGCAAGAGATGGAGGTTGGAGGGACTGTAGTTGATGGATGAAGGTGGTCAAAGGGGTCATAGTTGGCAGGCAATGGTGGTCAGAGCGACCTTAGTTAGTGGGCCATTGTGGTCAGAGGGACTGTAGTCGACGGGCGATGGTGGTTTGAAAACTATTATTGGCAGGTGGTGGAGGTGATAGGGACCATAGTTAGCAGGACACAGAAGTCGAAGGGACCATAGTTGACTGTGGTCAGAAGGGCCATAGTTAGTGGGCTATAGAGGCCACATGGATCGTAGTTGACGGGCAACAGAGGTCGAAGGGACCTCAGTTAGCAAGCGATAAAGGTCGAAGGGACCATAGTCGAGAAACGAAGTAGGTCTAAGGGACCATAGTCGATTGGTAATGTTAGTCAGACAGGCCATTTTCAATTAGTGATGGAGGTTATAATGACTGTAGTAAGTGAGCAAAGGAGGTCGGAAGGACCATAGTTGACCGACGATGGTGGTTGTTGGGACTATAGTTAGCAGATAATGTTGGTAAGATGGACCATCAAAGGGACCGTAGTGGGTGACGAGAGAGTTAAGAGGGACTGTAGTAGATGGGCCATGGTGGTCGGATACAAATTTGATGAGTGTAAGTAGTCGGGTGATGGTCTAATGATGGTCATGCAAAAGTCCAGTGACATTTGGGGTTGGGTAGTGATCAGACGATGATTGGATGGAGGTCTAATGGCGATCGACAGTCGGGTGGTATTCTAGAAGCAGTCTATAGTCGGGCCGTGATTCAATGGTGGTTGGGTGTAAGTCTGATGAAGGTCAAAGGTCAAGTATTGGTTTGGTAGTGGTCGACGATAAGGTAGAAGTTTGACGGGGGTCATCGACCGAGTGCTGGTATGGCGGCTCGGTGGAAATTCAACAATGATCGATTTAGGTTTGCCGGCATTGATGTTGTTGAGATTCGTTCACTATGAGTTAGGTTGTTAAACCTAAGCTTATGTCCCAAGGCTATCCAAGAGGGGGGGGGGGTGAATTGGTATTTTTTTTAAATAAAATATCCCTCTTGAGTATGTTCAATCGAAAATAAACTTTAATGAATTTTTAGAAAAAGTTTTTCAACCACATTTTTAGGAACAAAAATAAAATGCGAAAAATAAAAAGCAGTAAAAATAAAAGACATAAGATTTAAAGTGGTTCGGTCTAAACCAGACCTATATCCACTCCCCGGAGGCACCCTCCGAGTATTGCACTAATACCAATAATGTCTCTCCTTTTGCACCCACATCAAGGCGGAGAAGCCTTTACAAACACTCTTTTCACCACTACTCGGTGCGACAGAGAACCGTCATCTTTTTACACTTATCCCCAGTGTTGGCAGAGAACCGTCTATCCTTTCACACTCTCCTAGTGTGGGCAGAGAACCCTTCATCCTTTCACACTCTCCTAATGTGGGCAGAGAACCCTTCATCCTTTCACACTCTCCTAGTGTGGGCAGAGAACCCTTCGTCCTTTCATACTCTCCTAGTGTAGGCAGAGAACCCGCAGCTGTTCACACTCTCCAAGTGTCGGCAGAGAACCGGATCTTCTTGACAGATCTTCTCATAAGAATTCTAGAAGGAAGAAAGAAAAGAGTGAAGAAATCCCAAATCACAAGTAGAGATTCTTACCTTTGAACACAAAGCGAAGCCTTCACGCTTCAGTAGTAGGAATTCTCCTTTGAATGCTCTCTCACATTCTCTCCTTGACTATTCTTTCAATAGGCACGAAGATCAAATGGCAAAAAGATTGGATGGCAGTCTAAATTATACTATATATAGGAGAGACAAGAAAAATCATCCAAAACTGCAAATTTTTTAAGTCAACATGAAATGAATCATCCAGTACGATCGTGGATCGTCCTGGACGATTTTACTTAAAGTGTTGGAAACTATCCTTATATATATTGGTACGAACTATGTTCATACACGATCATCATCCCATACGAACTAGGTTCATCCGGTACGATCCGTTATTCCATAGGTTGGTTCCCAAATAACTATATGGACGTAACCAATTTTGGGAAGTCGATTCACATCGTCCAGGGACGAACAGGACTTTGTCTGGATGAAATTTTTACAGAGAGAAACTCGTTCTGGCATGATAATGAACTTCGTTTGAACAAAATTTTTATAGAGAAGAATTCATCCTGGTCGATTTGAATTTCTTCTGGACGAAATTTTTACAGAGAAGAAATTGTCCTGGCACGATTATAGATTTCATCTGAACAAAATTTTTACAGAGCCTATTTCATCCTGGGATGAAAATAATTTCTTCCGGGACGATCAGGAATTAGAAAAATTTCCTCCAACTCTTGTTCATTCCATTGCTCTTTCGGAGAGAAAACTGACCTATCGTCCCGTACGATCAATACAAATTTGTAAGATCTCCTTAAGTAAGTGTGTGTGTGTGTGTGTTTTAATTCACTCAATTACAATCACTTCCTCTCAATTCAAAGAACGATTTAAAGCTTCAATTTGCGAAGAATTGTTTGCTGAATTTGATTTGAAGTCTTCATAGTTTGAAGTTCAATTTTCCTGAAATATTAGTACACACAAGAGCAAAAACAATTCTTCCAAAAAGTGTTAGAAAATAATTGCACATAAAACAATAATATTTGAAATCATCAAAATTATACAAGTTATAAGAATGTAACATATGCAAATAGCAACTCTCTTAATAGATGTAGGATCAATTTTGGTGTCATTAGATTCTTCTCTTTCAGATGTTTAGTTTAACTATAAGTTTGTTGAAATTGGAGTTTATATGGTCCCCAATTTAATTCTGGAGTTCCAAAACATAAATATTACTCAAGATTCATGCATCAAGATGATTTTTGGTGACATATCAATAATGTTGATATATACATAAAAATTTGCAAATTTATATTTACATATGCATATATACTAATACATATTTCTATGTGCAAGTGTACATACATACATACATAAACACACACACACACACACACATACACACACACACACACACACATATAATTAAGATATGAGTTGCATGAATTAGTATATTTGTAGCTTATTACTATTTACTTAAGTTAAGTGATAATTATCCTTGTTAAACTAGGTCCATGAGGTTTATTTCACCCTCATTGTGGCTATGTTAATAGCCTCGTAGGCTCGGGTTGCTAGGTAATCATTTTGTTATTAAGTTTTATGTTTGTTGTTTAATGAATTTTAGTGAAAGGTTATCATTATAGTGAGTTCATTAATGATTTAAGATTAATTACAAATCTATTAGTGTATTTTATTAGTTGATTTTGTAACTTTTAGGAGTTTTTGGAGCAAATGAAAATCAAAAGAAGAAGAGGTGCTACACTAGGTTCAAAAATAAGAAAAAAAAAGCTAAATTTATTATTCACAAGGATATCCAACAAATAATACTAACCTACAGATCTTCTTAAACATACCGAAGCTCAAATTTTTTTATTCTATTTTATATATTTTTCTTAACATGCTTATGGAATACAAATTTAAAGGCTAAAAACTCATTAAGAAATAATCTTTTAGAGTTATTTACATTTTTTAAAATATAAAAAAAATCATCCTAATGATGCCCACTTCGTGTGGGAAAAACGATGCATATGACACATATAGATGGCCTACACTACAGACCTAAATGACCATTAGGTTCTCTAGGTTTTATGACATGGGGGCAAGCTTTGGCCCACAAGGCTAAGGCTTCATTAGTGAACTAACCTATGACTAACTAAATAAACATCCTAACAAGAATATTTGGGTGAGAAAGTAAAAGCAGTCAAATGTGTGCTAATGTGTAACCGTTCGGCAATGTAATGAGAAGTCTCTACAGGACTATCAAGGTATACCTGACCCGGATGACTCAACAACCATTGCATACACAAAACTCAAGGTACCTCGCAAGATAAAACAAAAAGAGAAATATATAGGTGAGCGTAGATGCCATTCATTAATGAGAAACAAGTAAGCAAAATTTGTGACTTTGAAATTCATCTCAAATGCATAGAAAAAGAGAAAGATAACATATATGTGAAAAATATACAAGCGAGTGATGATGACATATAAGGTAATGCACGTATTTGAATCGTCAAACAAAATTATATATATAGAGCACAAAGGTTCTTTCTTATAATGGTTAGCAAACAACTACCAAAATATAAGATATTTGAAATCATATTAACATAGGTAAAGGGAATTACACTTGAGACATATGAGTCTTTGCTAGTTCACTCACACATACATGAAATACATGAAAGCTAATCAACATAAACATGCAACTCTATATTACATGACTTAGCATATTCATAAATATCTTTGCCAACAAATATATGGTTTCACTCAACACATTTTTATTTATTTATTTTTTGGTTTCACTCAACACATGATATCCAAGCATGACTTTGAATGTAGCACTATTTTTTTAGAACTTTACTAAACATGTTCATGTTGATGAAATCATAATAAATTTATAACACTAAACTTTACTAAACATGTTCATTTTGATGAAATTATAATGAAACCTTACTAAGAACGTTCATATTAATGAGATTATAAAATGAGCATTCTACCAAATGGCATGGAACATGTACATGAATTTGACACAATTACAAACATGTGTGATGGCCTTGACATGAAACATATGTGCTCATAAGTATAGAGACCAAATCATTCACTACAGGAAAATGACCTATTACCGTCAGAATTTTCCTGCGGATTAATATACATCGAAAACTGTGACGAAAGTTCCAATGAAAACATTTGTCGGAAACTTTACGGTGGACTTTCCGGCGGAGGATAGTTTGAGTCAGCTTAATTAAAACACGATGAAATAATACCGACGAAAGTTTCGCTGATAAACCGACCGTCAGATAGTCCGTCGGAAAAACATCGGTAATAATCTAATATCGGGCAAACTACTAGGCCTGCCTTCTCATTTCCTCTGTTAGCTACTTTGTTCGAATTCGCTCCTCCGACACTGTTCCTCCTTCAACGTAGTTTGACTTCGCTCCTTCGATCGATCGACCGTTCGATTTCACTCCTTCGACATTGTTCGACTTCGCTGTTCATCTTCACTCCTTTGACGCCATTCGACTTCACTGTTCAACTTCTCTCTGATGCTATTCAACTTTGCTCCGATGCTATTTGAATTTGCTCCTTCATCATTTTTTGACTTGTTCCTTCGACGGTGTTCTACTTTGCTCCTTCATCGCGGTTTGACTTGCTCCTTGGTCGCTGTTCGACTTTGCTCCAAATTTGTTTGACTTCGCTCCTTTAACTTGCTCCCTCTTCGTAGGTAACTTTATCCCATTCACGCTGTTTGACTTCGCTACTTCGATGACCAAGCTTCCATATTAACCATTGATCGCTTGCTATGTAGGTAACTTGTTTGGCTCCGCTCCTTCGATGACCTAATTCCCTTCATATTGGATCGGAAGTTATGACATTTTAACGGGAGCTAACTTGTTGTGTAGGTAACTTTATTTCTTTCTCTTGTAACGTTGCGCATTAATCATCATCATGTGTTTGAAATGAAATGAGCATATACGTGAAAATGTTGGAGTAGCTCCAGTGGAAAATAAGATTAGAGCGAGTCGCCTTAGATGGTTTGGTCACATTAAACGGAGGCTTTCCGATGACCCCGATTAGAAAAGTTGAGGTATTAGATTTGACTTATGTTAAAAAAGGTAGAGGTAGACCTATAAAGACTTGGTTAGAAAATATTAGAAATGATCTTTCTTTATTAGATTTAAATTAGAATTTGATTTTTAACTGGACACAATGGCGAAAAAGGATTCATGTAGCCGACCCCACAGAGTGGGACAACGGCTTGATTTTGTTGTCGTTGTTGATGTGTTGGAATTAGCTAGTGATATGCATAAGCTGGATTAGCAGAATATTTTGACTGCCGCATTTGGTTGTAAGCGGTAGGAGGAATATAACACGATAGAGTATACGGGTTAGGCTCGCAAGCCTATGCATATGAAAAGCAGACATCTAATGGCTCCAGTTTTTCATCTAGTACCTATGACACTTTATACACCCAACAGATAGCTGTCCTTACAGGTAAGGAAAGCACATGCTGATTGGCAGATGCAAATGCAGCAGCAGCAGGCTCAAATGTTAGAAGAAATGTGAAAGATGAGGGAGCAGATGAGTAGTGGGAGGAGTACAACATCAACTGAGGATGAAACTGAATCAGAGTAGATGTTATTTATTTATTTTACTAATGTGGACATATATTTTTATTTGTTTTTTATCATGTTTATATATTTGCTGTTTGAACATCTTGTTTATGTTTATTGTGTACATGTTTAGTTATTTGTTGCTTGAATATGTTTAATTACGTAATTAGTGATGTTCTTGATCAGAATTTGATGTATAAATGCATATTGTGTTGAATTTTCTTTTATGCAAGTTTAATTATGGAATTCACTTTTCAAAGAAAGGAAGTTTTTTTTTCTTTATGCTCCAAGTTTCCGACGGATATTCTGCTAGAAAATTATCGGTAATACGATACGTAGTTTCCGGCGTTAATTTCGACGTAATATTTGATGGCAAAGAACCATCGGTTTATCTATGACGGAATCTCCGTCGGTATTTCCATCGAAACATTTCTGCCGGAGGTGTCGGCGGATAATGCGACTGAAGTAAAAAAAAAAAAAAAACGTCAGGAAATGAGAACAATATGCCGAAAAATATTTCCGGCGAAAATAATGTGACGGTAAAAATTTCCGACGCATGATTTAACGGCGGAAGAATTTACGTCGGAAATCCTCAGGAAACCAATTTATTCTGGAGCATTTCAGTTGTTACCGGTAGATTTCGGCCGCCAGCAATGACTTCTTTTCTTGTAGTGATTAGAACCAAACTTGACTTATGTATGCAATGAAATGAACAATCAAATACTCTTAAACTCTAACCACCATATCAAATTCAGGTTTGATATAAGATGCCACAAATTAGTAAAACAAACAAATAAGATATGCTTCAAAGAAAATAATTTCAAGAATATATATTTTTTTAAATCACATGTTTTCACTCGATCGCCACTTATAGGATGAAGATATCAATAGACAGGAATCAAGCATAGGTGTACATGATACATATCCCACTAAATCTGAACTTGCTTTACCCCCCTCCTTTTCTATATATATATATACTTATTTATCTTCTTATTTAAAATTTGGAGATGTCCAATTGGTCATGAGATATGAGAGCATACAATCAAATCTAATTGAATGCTATGATATGGGGTAATAAGAGCCGAACATTAAACTAAGGCGTGGACGTACACATTGATTTGAGCATGCACACTAAGTGCAAAATATAGACAAAAAGCATTTATAACCCTCTCTTATAAGCAATTATTCTCTTGTCCATTTTTAACCAAAGATCATTCTACAAAAGCAAACTATAAATTAAATGGTGGAAGCATATATACAATCTTGAACTAATCTCCCTTTATAGAATGAACACAACTGCAAGTGCATGCAATAAAATTATCATGTCTATAATTTTTATATAAAGTTCTAATACAAATAAAGTCACCATACTATCTTTTGAAAAGAAAATTTCATTAAACGAGTATCGTGCGCAGTTAAAATAATGAAATACATGAAAATCTTCTAGCGTAGGTGAAAATATTATTTAAAAAAAAAACTTTATATTATATAGTCTCAAATATGCACAATAAGCTTTCCAATCGACCTGTGGATTTTACTTGTTGCCAAATATTCATGCAGTACTATGACTCAGGTATATCTCTTACAGGGGCGGAACCAAAGGTTCATTAGGGGGGGGAGGGGCAATTGCCCCCCCTCAAAAAATTTTTTTTTTAATAATAGGGTAAAAATTTTTAAAAAAAAAATTGCCCCTCCTAAAAATTTACTTTTGCCCCCCCTAAAAAATTCTTTTGTCCTAACTTGCCCTAAAATATCAATATATTTCTTTACATTTAGTTATAATATTTTCTTTCAAGCTTTTCATGACAGTTTAATTACACATTTTTTCTTTATTTTTCTTTCTTAATTTTTTTTAAAAAAACTTTTCCTAATATATAGACATATAATATTATTTTTTTAATATTTAATTAAGCTGGTTCCACCCCTGATCTCTTAACAAATATAAACAGCATGCTAGTTGATATTCAATCATCAAAGCAATGGAACATTTAGTCAAACCTAAGAAAATTATTATTTACAAAATACTCATATAAAAAAAGGCTCTCGGTCTTTCAATAGTTTAAAAATCTTTAGTCCAAAATAAATAAAAAGGGCTTCTTATCGCGCCGCTAGGGTTTTTTCGCTTTCCGCCGCTCTCCCTCATGCTCTGCCTTCGTGCTGATGGAGGGATCCATGGATCCCTCCCTCTCCACCTCCATTTTTCCATCGCTCAGCGCATCCAGTCTCCCCTCGCGTAATATGCATCCTGTTCCAACGGGGGTTTCTTCGCAAAAACCCCTTCCTTGGACCAGGGTCCTTACTGACAACCCTAACCCTAACCCTAGCTTGTTTGCTGTCTCTGCTATTCCAACTCCAGAAGATATAATCCCGTTTGCGCATGAGGACGTGGTTGAAGCTTCTTCGGAATGGAATATGGCTTTGGTTGGATACTCGCTGGGTAAGAGGCCTTTTTACGGATCTTTACTTGCAGCGGTTAGCTAGGTATGGAAGCTCAAAGGTAGCATCAAAATGATCTCCTTGAATGATGGTTTCTTTCTTTTTAAATTTTCTTCTGCCGAGGACTTTTGAGTATGTCTGGAATAAAGGTATCTGGTTTATTTTGGGTAAGCCTTTCGTGCTACAAAAGTGGTCGCCTCTTTTTAGCCCTAAAAGGGAAGAGTTCACCTCGGTCCCCATCTGGATAAAAATTCTTGATTTACCCCTTTGTTGCTGGACTCCCACTGGAATTTCAAAAATTTCAACTAAAATTGGTATTCCTCTGGTGGTAGATGATCTAACTGCGACCAAATCTCGTTTGACTTATGCGAGGGTTTGTGTGCAGGTAGATGCTACGGCTACTTATCCGGAATTTATTCCTATTCCGGTAGAAGGGAAAATTTTCAATCTGAAAATTCTTTATGAGTGGAAACCAATTCCCTGTGAACATTGCTCGTCTTTAATTCACGTGAACTCTGAATGTCCGAATAACCCAAATCCACAGACTCTTGCTCAAAAACCCATTATTCCTCCACGGGGCCGAAGTTCTAGTCGCAAACCCAAAGAGAATATTGGTGTTCAAAATGGCATTCTTTCCAACCCGGATGAACAGAGAGTTATCCCAGAAGTTTCTGTCATAGGCTCTCACAAGGTTCCTCTAATCATACCTAACATTCCCAATCTGAATAGCCCTAATGAGGAGCTTTCTTCTTCTGAATCCTCTAACCCGCCTACCCAGGTTTCTCCTCCTCTTAAAGCTAAATCTCCGGTGGTTCAATCTTTGAATAAATTCTCTGTTTTACAAGACAATTCTGATCTAGATCCGGATCCTGAGGTCCAAATCAACCAGGTTAGGGAGCCACAGACTAATTTGACTTTTGGCATTCAAAGTTCTGTACTGAATTCACTTCCCAGTACGAGCACCCAAACTGCTTCTCAAGGCCCTATTGAAAAGGGTAGTCTAAAACAAATCAATACCAGAGGGAAAGGCTCCAAAAGGAGCAATAACTCTAAATCCTAATGTCTTTTCCACCCTTTGGAGTGTGGAATATCAGGGGTTTCAACAACCCTGATAAAGTGAACGGTGTAAAAAAACTTGTTAAGGATCACCATTTGGGGATGGTCTGTCTCTTAGAGAACAGAATTTTGCATCACAATCTTAATGACTCTTGGTTCACCCAAGGTCATGAAATTTTCAACTATGAAAATAGTTGTAATAACTTCAATCTTGCCTCTCCTGGCAGAATTTGGATTAAATGGAATCCAGATAGCATCAATTTTGAGCCTTTTTCCTTTTCCAAACAAATGATCTCCGGTAAATTATCTGGTTATTCTCATGATACTATTATCCTGTCCATTGTTTATGCTTCTAATTCTTAAGATGAGAGAATCTCTTTATGGGAGGATATTAGAAGGATTAATCCACTTAATAATCTTCCATGGATTGTTGCTGGAGATTTCAACTGCTGTCGCTTTATTTCTGAGAAGGCAGGGGGTAATCCACTATCGGTTGATAGGATGGGTCATTTTAACACTCTAATCTTTGACACGGCTCTCACTGACCTTACCTCCACGGGTATTTTTTTCACTTGGAATAATCAGAGAAGTGACAATCCTATTAGCATTAAGCTAGATAGATCTCTGGTTAATGAAAAATGGATTGCTACTTTTCCTAACTCCTATTATAAGGTGCTGAGTGCTTCTATTTCTGATCATTTACCACTTATCATTTATTCTGGAGAGCATATTAAGAAAATCCATAGATTTTTGTTCAAAAATCATTGGACCAGGTATCAAAACTTCTGGGAAGTGCTGTTAGATGTGTTTGCGACCCATTATGAGGGAAATCCCATCAGCCAGTTCTATAACAAGCTCAGGAAACTTAAAAAACACATTAAGGGAGCGAATTGGAACTCTTCTAACTCTATTAGTAGTTCGATTGATTCACTTACTCAGCAGCAGCTGGATTGTCAAACTCTCCTAGATTTTGACCCTCTCAATCCTGAGCTCAGAAATAACCTTAAGATCATCAACTCAAAGCTCATGTTTTACAATTCTATCTGGTCCACTTGGGTTAAACAAAGAGCTAAAGTCAAATGGCTCAAAAATGGGGAAGAGGATTTAAAATTTCTTTACTCTAGGATCCATAGGAGGAAAGCTGTCAATACTAGTTCTTCTGAAAATGCTCTATTTGGGCATTCAGGTGATCGTAATAGCAAAATACAAGAAATTATTGACCATTTCAAGGTTTTAGTGAATCACAATAACTATGCATCTGCGGATGTAAGCAACTTTCCTACTGGATCTAATTTCCCGATCCATCTAACTGAAGCTCTGATTAAACCTGTCACCTTTGAGGAAGTAAAAAATGTTGTTTTGGCTGGGCATTCGGACTCTGCACCTGGACCAGATGGATATAATTTTGATTTCTATGAAAAGTGTTGGCACATCATAGGCAACGATGTTTTCAGAGTAGTGCAATCATTTTTCCTGAAGAATTATCTACCTGTAGGTGCCAAGGCTACGGCTCTTGTCTTGATTCCAAAAAATAAACATGCCTGCAGTATTGATGATTTTAGGCCTATTTCCTTGTGTAATATTTTTTACAAAATCATAGCTAAGATTCTAGCTGACAAGATGAAATTGGTAATGACTTTTATATCATAAGAGCCAATCTGCCTTTATTTCTAATAAATTGGCTACTGATAATCCCATTCTAGCTGATGAAATTATGAAGATGTTCAACAATACTAGAAGAGAATACTTATGTGCTAAATTTGACATCAAGAAGGCTTTCAACACTGTTTCCAGAGATTTTCTTATTTCTAGAATGACTTAGAAGGGCTTTCCTAATGTATTTACTAATTGGATCAAGACATGCATCACAAATGTTAATTTTTTCATTTGCTTGAATGGATCGCTTGAAGGTTTTTTCCCTTCTTCAACAATTTTAAGGCAGGGTTGTCCTCTCAGCCCATATCTTTTCTGTATTCTAATGGATAGCTTGTCTTGCTTGATAGATGAACATGCTAACATGAGAAATTTTAAGGGTATTTCAGTGGGAGATTTTCATATATCGCATCTATTATACGCTGATGATTTAATTATTTTTTGAGAAGCTAACAATTCTAGCTGCTCTAATCTTATTGACATACTGGATTATTTTTTTGCTTGCTCTGGTCTTTATACGAATAATAAAAAAAGTTCTGTCTCCTTTTCTCAACACACGCCTAACATAATGGAATTGGCTCATATTCTGAAAATTCCCAATGTTACTAATATGTTTAATTATCTTGGGATCCCTATTTCCACTGGGAAAGATAACTTTTCTACTTACTGGTTAGAAAGCTAACTCTTTGTCCATTGCTGGCAGAATGCAGTATATAAAGTATACTATTTCAAACACTATTGCATATTGGGTTAGAGCAATTTTTGTCCCTAATCCTATTATTAGAAGTATTAATAAAGCTTGTGCCAGATTTCTTTATTTTGGAAATCAAGGAAAGGTATGCATCTTATTTCATGGTAGAACACTTGTAAACCTTATAGCAATGGCGGTCTTAGTATTACATCTTTAGAAGCAATGAGGTATGCTTATAATTGCTTTACCATTAGTAGAATGTACAATATTGCAAATCCTTTATCGAAATTTCTGCTAGCACGGTACAATTCGCCTTGGAAAAGTAACACAAAGCATAAGACAAGATTTTGGAAAGGTATTTGTAAGTCTGCTGAAAAGGCTAAAACTTTTTTCCTTTTCTCTCCTTACCACTTATGCAAGGCTTCGATCAAGTGGGATCATTGGTGTATGGGGGAAAGCTTGATTTGCAAATTCCCTGAGCTCTCATCTCTCAATTTTTGCAAGGATGATGAAACCATTGATAACTGGATTCATAATGAGAATTGGTGTATACCTGATTCTCTCAGGGAGGACATTAGGAATTTTATCAATAAAATTCCTCTGGGTTTGAATAATGCTCTTAGTATTACCTGGAAAGGAAATACTAAGCATTCTTATAAGGATTACTATTTGAATTTCTTTGAAAATCAAGATGTTGGGGATTGGTCCCATCTGGTGTGGCATAAGAGGCATTCTCCCAGATTTTCTATTTTCACTTGGATGGCCATTCTTGATAAGCTAAAAACTGCTGAGGCTCTAGCTTGGAGAGGTATTAATATTGACAACCCAAAGTGTCATTTCTGTCAGGATAAACCAGAATCCATTAGACACTTATTTTTCGATTGTGATTATTCCTATAACACTCTTATTAGGCTCATACCTGCTCTTCAAAACTTTTTGTTAAGGCCCAATGTGTCCCAGGCTCTTGATTTTATTGGGGGGCTGCCGGGTGAAAGTAAGAAATGGCCATTCAATCTCTTATTATTCAATGCCATTGTTTACCATTTGTGGAGGGAAAGAAATAACCGAAGGTTTAATGCTACTGCCAAGTGTTTCACCACCTTGGCAGTTGAAATTGCTAAAGAAGTGAGATTAAAGACGTTTAAATGGGAATACAAGGAAAACTCTAATTGACTGTAGGGAGTTTGTTCCTGTATGATTTCCAAGTTTCTCTATGGCACAAGATTGAGAAGGATGCTGTTAGGCGGTACTTTTTGGCCTAAATGATGTTGATAGCCTGACTTTTGTTACTCTTGGATGGCTTTTGGGCAACCAGAGTAAAGGCTCGCTGTTTTTATACTAAATTTTCTGTGTTCTGAGATTCTGATGAGTTCATATTTGTTCATATTGAGCACCTCTATCCGCTGTAGCTATTGCTGTTTCAGGAACGAAGATTCTGGGATGCTCTGGGTCTCAACGACCGGATGTTTTCTGGGACAGTTTGACGTAGCTGTGAAAGTTCTGCTTTGGCCCCCAGAATTTGGTGGCAAAGACTATGTTGTAGCCCAACTATGCTGCTGCTGGAATGAGTTAATGCTTATAATTGGACGAAGTCTGATTTCTCTGGATGATCGTGGAGACGGATCTCTTTCGTATATTCTTTTGCGTTACTGCAGAATATTGTTTGTCATTCTTTTTTCGTTTCATCATTCTATATTGTTATAGAATGAGGGTCATTTTTTCTCTTTGAAGTATTTTGTTCTGTCACCTTGAACTTTTGTTTACTGTTCTGTTTCATTTTATTTCAATAAAAAGGGCTCTGCCCAAAATTTTCCCAAAAAAAAAAAAAGGCTCTCTATCATAATTAGTGCATAAACTTTCCATTCGATGTGCAAACATAATATGGAAATGTGAAATATGGACACGTGTAAATTCAACCAAAGTTATAAATACACATACATTTTTTTTTTTTTTTTTTTAATTAGGTAGATGTCCTCACAACCAACATACAAGTGTAAGCCTGCTAACGAACCCATGTAACTAGTGCAAATGTGTCAAACGTGTATATGAAAATCTTTCTAACCTAATCAACATTTATTTGGATATACATATGCCTTTGGGATTTTACATAGAAAAAACTAGAAAGTTGATCATTTTAAGGCATTTAATCAAATACCTTACATGCATTTTTTTTTTTGTAAAAAAAAGATCATATCTTCCCATGATTTTTTTTTACAACCTAAAAATAAAACTTCAAACTGTATGACAGTAATCATAAAACAAATATACATTTCATTCATCAAATGTTCATGTTACATTATTGAACAAATCATTTGTCTCTAATACTCTCATTCCAAAAAAAATAGAAATTACTTACAAGTATACATTCTCCTTACATAGAATGGTGATGATGAGGATAGGAAAGATGGAGAAGAAAGGAGTTAGGAAGAAGAAGAAGAAGTAAAGGAGAAAGAAAAAGAAAAAAGGACGAGGAAGATCACCTGTAGCAAAGGGGAAAACCAGTGGCTTGGGCAGGTTGGCGATGAAGATCCGACGGGTTCGGCTAGGATGGGTCGCGAGCAAGCTTTGGCGGAGGAGAGACTAGGACAAGAAGGCTTTGGTTCCTCTTATTTTTGCCGACAGAGCAAGCGACAGAGAAGGCTTCGGATTTTACAAACAACAGAAACATGAATGTGAGGAGTTCCGCCTCGGTCCGAGCTAGCGGCTTGATCGGTGGAGTGTAGAGTGCAGTGAGCCACTCGGCTGTTAGACCATCTCTAGCCGTTCGGCAAACAACTGAATGGAGGCCCTCAAATGTCGCAACCGAACGCCTTTTTCTCCAGCATTTGATTGCTGATAAACAGTGCGACGCCAATATTGACGTCGCACTGTTCACCCGCTAAATTTTAATGTGTCGACAGGATTTACCCGAGAAATGGAGAATGAAAGTTACAACGAAGGAAGCCCACAAATTGGAATTCGATTGGAGCAGAATTACTGCATTTTGAAGTTTTGCTGTATTTGTTTTGTGAAAAATGGGGTTCTCGGTTGGAGATGCCCTAGAGGAGCGGTTGCTGCGTGAATCCCCCCTTTCGAGAGAAGTCTCCGCTTCCTAGAGAGTCAAGAGAAGTGTAGTGGGACCAAAAAATGGGGGCTTAACCGTGTCCTGGTTTTATTAGCCGCCCACTAGCTAGAGTAGAATGGCCATCGCTTAGCAAAAACTGTCATCTGATGACTCACATTGAGTTTTTTTTTTTTTTTTTTGAAAAACCCTTAATCAAAGGGCTCAAATTGAATCTGCTCACTAGCTCCAATAGTCATATTAACCCTTCTGCATATGCCTTTTTATGGAAAACCTGCATATCATTTTTTTTTGCAAAAAGCTGATTCAAAGGACAGTCCAAAGTTATCATTATTATCTCATCCGACATCTTAACCATTGGATCAAAAAGGTGTAATTATTATAATAAAGTTTTTTTTTTTGGGAAAATTTGGGGCAAAGCCCATATATTGATCAAAAGGTGTTACAAAGAGAAAGTAAAATTATAACTCAAAGATATACATGTAAATATAGTTGTAAACACAAAAATAAAGGACAAAAATGTCTCCGAAGGGCTCAGGTAATATTCCAACCGGTACCAAGCTAGATCAAAGCAAGAGCTGCTCAAAGCCTGTGACAAAATATGAGCAACACGTTCCCCCCGATTTCCATCGAAACCAGCAGGCTGCAGATTGCAACAGAAAAAAAAAAACGGTCCAGTCCAGAGAAGCAAAATGCCAGGCCAAATGCTAGAAAAGGTGCATAATCAGATCGAGGCCCTCCAGGGGAGAAAAACATAACCAGTTGGACTCATCATTGCCCAGAGACCCAAATCGAACCATCGTGATCGTGAAGATGAGAAGAGAAGCATGATGGAAACAAGTGTCTTAAGATATCAAAATTCTTCCATCTAGTAGACTTAGCAGTAATGGCATAAACAATCTTTTGATACACAGCAGCAGGAGTAGAATGCGAACTAGAGAATCTACGATCGTTTCTTTCCCTCAAGATGTAGTAAATCAAGCAGCACACAACAAAAAATGAGAAGTTCTTCTGAATGGAGTTAAAATTCTGAACTTCATCCAAAAATTCAAAAAGTTGCAGAAAGAGGGTCTAAAAAGAAACCCACGAACATTGGGCAACAAAACCAACAAAATATGGAATGAAAAATCACATTGAAATAAGAGGTGACTGATGCTTTCGTTATCTTTAGAGCAAAGAGGACAGGTAGCATGAATAAAGATATTCCTGGCTGCCAAAACCTCCATAGTTTTTAATCCATCCTTGAGTGCTAACCAGGCATAAGCAGAAAATCTTAAGGTCCCCTTTTTATGCCAAACAAATCTATGTCAATCAACTTTAACATAATCATCAAAAAAAGCATTTTAAACGTATTAAAGATAGGTTGCCCATCACCATTCCAACATAAAGGAAGAGGACCGTCATTCAGCTGTACAGAATTAACAATAGGCACAATATTAGCATCTAGCAGTGGGGGAATCCTCCATATTCCCCTAGATAGGTAATCTGAAATAACACCAAAGCCAGTGGAATGGTTAGAGATCTGAGAGATAGAGCTTCCAAACACCTAAGGGTCCCATAGAAAAGAGAGATTACAATTAGAGGGAGAGGCATTGAAAATAAGTTTGTTTTTGATAATGCCCGCAGAAGAGCAAATAAACTTCCAGAACTTAGAAGCAGTAGGAGGAGGCTTTTTGAATGGAGATAAAAATTTATATCTAAACCAAGAGGCCACCAGAGAGTTGCAGTTGTTAAAGTAGCTCCAAATAAAGGAACAAGCATAACCAAATCACATAGAGGGAATATTAGGAATTCCCAAACCCCCAAAGGAAGTGGGAATGCATGTGTTTTTCCAAGCTATCAGATGAAGTTTTTTGTTAGAGAGGTTCCCATGATAAAGAAATTTAGAGCAAATTTTATTAATGAATTTGCAACACCCCTTAGGTAAAATTGCCCCTCTAATCCAGCAAGCAATATTATTGGCAATGGAAAATTTCTGGAACTGTATTCTACCTGCAAAAGATAAAAATTTGACTTTCAAACCATCAAGTAGAGTAGAAAGCTTACTCAGTAGTGGTTGTAAGTGAGAAACAGATAATTTTTTAAGAGCAATAGGCATCCCCAGATATTTCATGGTCACCTCAGCAGTATGATATCTAATCACATTGGATATAAAAATATTCTCCTGACTTCTGTTTGAAAATAGAATGGAACACTTATTCTTGTTGACCCGAAGCCCAGAAATGGCAGTGAAATTATGCAGTGTCATTGAGAGCCTGGGAATTAAGAAGGGTAGCCTTGCCAAAGACAAGAACATCATTCGCATAGAGTAAGTGGCTAATGGATTGAGTCCCATATGGATAGCCCATGAAGTTACCCAGCTTCCAAATCACACGACAGAGCATCCATGACAATAGCAAAAAGTAGAGGTGAAAGCGAGCAACCCTGCCTAAGGCCCGAAGTAGAGTTGAATTACCCCTCCAATTTACCATTAAGATTAATAGAAAAAGCGACGTCGAAAATGCAGCCTTTAACCCAAGAAATGAATTTATTGGGAAATCTCTTGTCTTGCAATCTATCAATGATAAACTCTTGAGAAATAGAGTCAAATGATTTTTTGATGTCAAGTTTGGCACAAAAGAATTTATTACTGGAATTAGAGCTAAAATCTCTCAACATTTCAGAAGCAAGAATAATGTTGTCAGAGGACAATCTGTTCTGAATAAAATCGGCCTAACTTTTATGAATGATGATGGGCATAATTCTTTTCAAGCGGTTAGCAATGATCTTGGCTATATTTTTGTAAAAAGTGTTGCATAGAGCAATAGGTCTAAAGTGAGCAATGCGGGAGACATGCGGTAGTAGTTTAGGAATAGGAACAATAGCAGTAGCTTTAACATAGTGGGGGAGATGACCAGTGTTAAAAAAGTTCTTAATAGCTTGACAAACATAAAAACTAATGATATCCCAAGAGCTTTTATAGAATTCAAAAGTAAAACAGTCCGGCCCCGGAGAAGAGTTGTGAGCACCAGCAAAAACCACATTTTTAATCTCAGAATCAGTTATTGGATTGACAAGAGAGTCCACAAGATGCTCAGGAACTTTGGTACCAAAGGGACTAGCATGAGAGGTGGCTAAGCTCTGGCAAGAAGGGTTGAATAAGCTTTGGAAATGCTGAATCATAGCATTAGCAACCACCAAAGGGGAAGATAAATGCCTCTCAGAGGTAGTAATCTCTTTAATACGATTTACCTTACTTCTGTATTTTATTTTGGCATAGAGAAAGCCCAAATCATATTCTCCTTGAGAAAGACATTTGGCTTTAGCGCGTTTAATGGTCCATGAACACCAAGCTTTGTTATAAGCAGAAAGGGATGTGTTAATTTGCTTGAGGTAATTATTCAGGCCATGATCCAAAGGACTAATGTTGATCTGCTCAAGACAGACTTTTGTTTATACTCCAGCATCTCAATGCTATTCTTAATGAAGGAAAAAGAAACCCAAAATTTATGTTTTAACATGAGTTTGAGGTGTCTAATTTTATGGTACATGTTAGCAATTGGGCTAGCTTCACAATGCTTGGCAAACACTGAAATAAACACATCCCAGTAACCATCCATGTTAATCCAAAAGTTTTTGAATAAGAATCTGTCACCAAAAGGTTTGGAATGCCCAAGGAGAAGAATGAGAGGAGAATGGTCAGAAATTCCAAGAGGTTCCACTTTATAATAAGAAGAAGGAAATTTGTCCAGCTACAGAAAATTAACCAACATTCTATCTAATTTGATATGAATGGGGTTTTCAACTCTTTGATTATATCAAGTGTAGTTTAGGCCAGTAGAGGAGAGCTCAAAAGTGCCCGTGTCAAATAATAAAGTGGACAAAAAAATTTTTATTTAAGGACACACTTCATTTTATTAAACTTAACCTAACAAAAGTTAGATTATTTTATTATATATTAATGATATTATTATTTAATGTATTACTTAATTTGTTATTTTGAGGATAATCCCATTCAGATTTTCTTCATTATTATATACATTTTTTTAATTAATCAAGTCATTACAAGGTGCTCCCTAGCATTCTCTCTCCTTGACATACACCAAACAGTATCTGATTCAAGCACGACCAGGCTTGCTCAACTCACTCAAATGCACTCGAAGGCAAACCAAGATAAAAATGAGGTCAATATATATATATATATATTGCTTCTTGGAATATTCACGGTGGTAGGGAAATATATATAGTTTAACATCTTAGCTTTATACGAAGATTTAGCACGCATATAGATAAAAAGAGAGGGTGTAGCATTCAAAAGAGACCCCAAGATTTTTTACGTGGAAAACCCTGAAAAAGGGAAAAATAATGGGTCCTGGCCTAGTTTGAATGAATCCATTATTATTTGTAGTCAATTACAAATGAGGCCCTTCCTTTGGGGAAGGCCTTGATTTGATGTAACAAATATACATCATACAAAGTGTATTACATGGTGAAAATAGAAAGAATCACTATTGATGTATTCATTTGGTCGGAAGGACCATAGTCAGTATGCGACAGAGGTCAGAAAGATCATTTTCTGGCGACGAAGGTTGGAAGGACCGTAATCGGTAGGCAACGAAGGTCGAAAGGACCATTGTCCTGGAACGGAGGTCAGAAGGATGACATCGGGTAGAAGTTCGGTGATATACAGAAGTCCGGCTCTAGATTGAAGTCTGACAAAATCTGGTGTCAAGTAGAATTTTAGCATCGGGTAGAAGTTCGTCGATGGATAGAAATTCGGTGTCGGGTTGAAAATCCGACAACGAGTGGAGGTCTTGTGTCGGATATAAGTCCGTCTAAAGTCTGGCGACGGGCAGAGGTCTGGCATCAATCGGTCGCCAGGTAGAGATATGGCATCAGTTGGTGGTTGGGCAGAAATTTGGCTCCCGCTGGTAGATGGGCGAAATTCCGACGATAGTTGGTAGCCGGGCTGAAGTCCAACGGTGGTCGAGGACGAGTCTGGTGTCAAGGGAACTCTTCCTTCTCTTCTTGCTTGGACCTCCTTCCCCGGAGCCCCCCTTCTATGATAAATGAGGGATCTATTTATAATTTTCTGAGAGTGGCATGACCAGTAAATAGGAGGAAGATCAAGGGTAATTTGGGAGTGGTTTGAATGGATGGCTAATGTGAATTCCCTCGATCATGGTCCATTTATTTGGTAATTGAATGCCTTAATGATATCTGAATTTGACCATCCTGTGCTTGTTGGATTCGTCTCGTCGAGCCCCTCGATTCAAGTATAAACATGTCATGTTTGAAAGCTATTTGGTAATCTAAATTATGGGTTGAACATTCCAAATGGGCTTTGTTGTTCAAAAGCGAGAACTACTTTACCCAAAGAGAAAATATTTTAGTATCATTTTATCAAGAATTAGATTCATACTTTTTAGCTGATGGCTTATGCCTTGCAGATACGACACAATAAAATACTTCTTTTTTAACAAATAATTTATTTTAAATAGAAAAATATTACGAGTTTAAATGACAACATCTCTAATGATTGCATTTGGGCCATTATTAATAGGTGGATTAAGCCGTGGCTCGGTGGATCCGTGTTCCATTCGTCTAAATACTCACAAAAATAAAAATAAAAAAATCATTAACAGGCCTCCACTACTTGTTTTAATTTCTTCTTATGCAATCCGCATTCCATTCTTCTAAATACTCCAAAAAAAAATTATCATTAACAGGCCTCCATTATTGTTTTAAAAACTTGCAGATAATCGTGTAGATTTGTAATATATATGAATAATAGTGAGCAACTTATCCATTACAATAATCTGATCAAAGAAAGTACAAAAGCATTTTTTTTTTAATTTAAAAAAAAACATTTATCTTTGTTAATAAAAAACAAAGTTGTTCCGTAAGCATTCCTCCAACAAAAAACGTACTCATAGCTCTTTAACAAATGTCAATGTTTAATACTTGCGAAGAATTCAAAGCTTAAGTGGTTTCATCTCACCGGAAACTCTTAGTTAATAAATATATACAAAAGCACCTATATAAACCTATCATCCTTCATTAGAATGGCAGTAACAAATTGGGATTCTCCTCCTTAAACTCAAAATTAATTGCAATTATGGATCGGCACTCGTTCCCTTTGCTATCTTCATTTCTTCTCCTAATGCTTGCAATGAAGGCTCTCAGAGGCCATGCGGAGACCACAGAGCCCAACCAAAGAGTATGATTGAAATATTAATTTCACATAATATATTTAATTTTCTTTTATTTATCACAATTGCATGTAATTTATTAATGTGAACAAATCAACAGCCTTATATCGTGTATATGGGAGAAAAGCCAAGAGAATTCGTTGGCCTGCCACAATTAGCACATTTAGAACTGCTCCAGAAAGCTATTGGATTAAGGTGATCTGTCGAAACAAGTCCCCAATTTTAACTTTTTTTGATTTTTCTTGTTCCGATTGAAATAGCAAGATTTCTAAACTGACATCAATTTGTTTGTTTATTGTTTTATCAAATATATAATTATTATTTTTGTTTATATATAAATATGCATTTTTCATTCAAAAATAATGTTGAATGTAGCAACGAAGAAGCGTCGAACAGGCATATATATAGTTACACCAAGAGTTTTCATGGCTTCGCCGCTATGCTGTCAGATGAAGAAGCAAAAACGTTATCCGGTAATATAAATACAAATAAAAATCAACTGAAAACTTGCTAGAATAGCATTCATAAATGCAGTGTTAATAATGAAATTTTTTTGGCTTGTGAACTATTAATTTTTAAAATTTGATGTGGTTTATGAACTCAGGAATGGAAGGATTGGTTTCTGTGTTCCCAAGCAAGAAAAGACAACTTCACACCACAAGATCATGGAACTTCATGGGTTTTCCATTGAGCGTTCCACGTGCATCCTTTGAGTCTGATGTTATTATCGGCATGATCGACACAGGGATCTGGCCTGAGTCAAAGAGCTTCGACGATGCCGGTTTTGGCCTTCCACCAAGTAGGTGGAAGGGTATATGTCAGTCTAATCAGAACTTCACATGCAATAAGTAATTAATGCTCGTCATCATTTTATACTTATAAAAAGTAGTTATACCATAGCTATATGAAATTACTAATACTACAATACTTAATTACCAACGCACAGTAAGATTATTGGAGCTCGGTACTACCACCTTCAAGGTAACCTACATGAAATGGACATACCCTCCCCTCGGGATAGTGATGGACATGGAACTCACACATCCTCCATAGCTGTCGGCCGCCTTATCACAAATATGAGCCTCGCAGGAATTGCAAATGGAACTGCCCGTGGAGGCGTCCCCTCTGCGAGAATCGCAATATATAAAGTTTGTTGGAGAAATGGCTGCTATGACATCGATATACTCGCAGCCTTCGAAGACGCCATCCATGATGGTGTCGACATAATCTCTATTTCTATTGGTGGTTTTTTAGATAACTACTTCGCGGATGCCATATATATCGGATCTTTCCATGCAATGAAGAATAACATTCTGACATCTAGCTCGGCGGGGAATTCTGGTCCTAATAATTTTAGTGTTGGGAATTATGCACCATGGCTATTAACAGTGGCAGCGAGTACCATTGATCGCAAAGATTATTACCCGAACTAAGCTTGGTAATGGAGAAGAATTTCAGGTGATTAATTAATTATTAATCTATATATACCTTAATCATTTCAAAATTTGAGTTTCCTAATTAATTCTTATGCAATTAAGAATTTTTGTTATAGGGGAGGGCAGTGAACATTTATGGCTTGGACGGTGAGATGCATCCATTGATATTGGGTGAAAATGCACCCAACATTTCATTAGGTCTTGATGCAATAATAGACTCAAGGTGAACTAGTGTAGCTATTTTTTATTATTAAGTCAAAATTTCATCAACTTCAATTAATTTATGCTACATTTTTTTATGCATGCAGATATTGCAATGAAGGGACGTTGGATGGTGAATTGGTAAAGGGAAAAGTTATATTATGTTATGGAGTAAGTGACGGGTCAGGACCACTACGTGTAGGTGCCATTGGAGCAATTATGGAATCATATCATGCCAATGATTACTCTTCCGAGTTCTTGCTGCCTGTTTCAGTGCTGGAATCAAACAATAGCATACAACTTCGAAATTATGCAAACAACACAAGGTTACAACTCTTAAATTATATATATATATATATCATAAGGAAAGAGAATGAAGTACATTTGATTATCTAGGTTTAATTGTCTATCTGACAGCAATCCTATGGCAAGCATTTACAAGAGTGAAGGTGTCTTCGATGCTGCAGCACCATATGTGGTTTCATTCTCATCACGCGGTCCAAATCCACTTACCTCGAATATACTAAAGGTAACTAACTGAATACATAAACTAAATATTTGATATGAATTTCTTTGGTGTAAACATTATTATAATATTTTGCACATATAATGTAGCCGGACCTAACAGCACCGGGGGTTGATATTTTAGCAGCATGGTCACCACTTGGTAATCCTAAAGTACCGTATAACATTATATCAGGTACATCAGTGTCTTGCCCTCATACAGCAGGTGCTGCCGCCTATATCAAATCATTTAATCCAACTTGGTCTCCAGCTGCCATAAAGTCTGCTCTCATCACCACTGGTAATACTAATTTGACTTTTGCAATAATTTGTACATGGATAAAAATAAAATTTCAATTTATAGTTTTCTTTCATTTGATATTGTTGAATTAACATTAAATTTAACTATTAATTCTTCTAGCTTATGTGATGAGCTCAACAAATAATGCTGAGGCAGAACTTGCTTATGGGGCCGGTCACATAAACCCACTCGCAGCTTTGAATCCTGGTCTTATATATGATGCTCAAGAGATAGACTACATTAAAATGCTATGTGGTGAAGGCTACACCACTCCAATTCTAAGACTTGTCACTGGAGATCTGAGTAGTTGTGGCTTTGCAAATAATGAAACGGCTTTAGATCTAAATTATCCTACCTTTGCTTTGCACACTCAACATGGAAAGTCTTTTTCAACTTCTTTTCAAAGAACAGTCACTAATGTGGGAGTGTCAAATTCCACTTACTATGCTATTGTTAATGCTCCTTCTAACATCAAGATAAATGTTGAGCCGAACTTTTTGTCTTTTGAAGCACTTCTGGAGAAGAAATCATTTTCTGTCAAACTTGAAGGGTATTCTGACGAGTCCATTATCTCAGGTGTTTTGATTTGGAGTGATGGCACTCATAATGTCAGAAGTCCAGTTGTTGTGTATACTGGCCAAAATCCTTATAATTTGTGAGAATTTATCAATTAATGTTTTTGTTTTCTTAGTGATTATGTCTACATTCCGATTGATGATGCAATGCATTATATGTTCAGATGGTTGTTTTAGTAATCATTTTCTCTTTTTTTATTTTCAATTCTCTAAGTTTAATTTATAATTTTACAAGTTTTATTTCCATTTATTTAATAATATATGATAAAATTGCTCAAAATAACCAGCTTAGGGTCAGGTCTAACAACTCATCATTAATGTAAAGAAGTAAAATAAAGGTTCCTTCTTTACTCAAGAAAGCTATGCTAAAGAAGTCACCAAGAAAGTTAAATATAGATTACTATAATTGCATTGGAATATTGATAGAATGTGAATTCATGTTGTCCAAGAATGATGAAAGTAAGAAGTTGGATCCAAATCTTTAAAATAGTCTTGTCAGAAACTCTTGCTACTTACTTGAATAATATTGGATATTATGTATATTTTTGGAATGCTTAGTCTCTATATGAGAACTCCAACCATAACTCATTTCAAGACTAATGTTAAAAAAGTATCAAATCATCATTATTTCAATTAATTAGTTTTCATTTCATTAAGTTTCCTATTCCAAATTTATTGCTTTAAAAATTTATCCCATGTATAACCTTGTGTTTTTTATCATATATTATTTAATGTTTTTTATCTTTAAAATTGTGGGAGCGAGTTATGGAACATAGGCTGCGGCGTGATACTAAAGTTTCTCAAAATCAATTTGGATTCATGCCGGGTAGGTCGACTATGGAAGCCATACATTTATTTAGAGGTTTGATGGAGAAATATAGAGAAAATAAGTAGGATCTACATATAATATTTATTGATTTAGAAAAAGCATATGATATAGTTCCAAGAGAAGTGCTATGGAGAGTTCTTGAAAAGAAAGGAGTCAATAATGCTTATATTCAAATCGTTAAAGATATGTATGCAGGAGCTATTACTTGTGTTCAAACATAAGGTGGATTGACCAAGTATTTCCCTATTTCGGTTGGGCTACATCAAGGATCAGCCTTAAGCCCATATCTTTTCTGCTTTTGTCAAGGATGTTCTCACTAAACATTTGCAAGAGGATGTACCTTGGTGTATGCTTTTTGTTGATGATATTCTTCTTGTTGATAAGACTAGAGAGGGAGTTGAAGGTAAACTTGAATTATGGAGGTCAACCTTAGAGTATAAAGGATTTCACTTGAGTAGATCTAAAACGGAATATATGGACTGTAATTTTAGTAGTAATAGACCTAGTGAGGGGATTGCGACTTTGGGCGATCAAGTCATTAATAAGAGTACATGGTTTAGATATCTTGGATCTATTGTTCAGAGTGATGGTGAAATAGATGGGGATATTATCAGCAGAATTCAAGTTGGATGGTTGAAGTGGAGGAATGCATCGGTCTTGTTATGTGATAGAAATGTACCCCTCAAACTTAAGGGAAAATTCTATAAGATGGTAGTGAGGCCTGCAATGCTTTATGGTGCCGAATGTTGGCCATTAAAAGAGAAGCATAATACTAAGTTAAGTGTGGTAGAGATGAGGATGCTAAGGTGGATGAGTGGCTTTACCCTAAGAGATAGGATACGAAATGAGCATAAACGTGAAAAGGTTGGAGTAGCTCCAGTAGAAGATAAGATTTGAGAGAGTCGCCTTAGATGGTTTGGTCACATAAAACGGCGGCCTTACGATGACCCGGTTAGGAGAGTAGAGGTATTATATTTGACTTATGTTAAGAGGTAGGGGTAGAACTAAAAAGAATTGGTTAGAAAATATTAGGAATGACCTTTCTTTATTATGTTTAAATGAGAATTTGACTTTTAATAGGACACAATGAAGAAAAAGGATTCATGTAGCTGACCCTACGTAGTGGGATAAAGGCTTGATGTTGTTGTTGTTGTTGTTGTATTATTTAATGTGGGGGTGAAGGAAAAGAGATAGAAGAAGAAATGAATTAGAGTGGATCATATGTGAAGATGAGAGGATCGAGAACTTCATCTTATTCGATTCTCTTTTGATGTTCGAAGAGATTAGGAGGAAGTACATGCAATCAAGTTTCAAGTTTCAAGAGAGAGAGAGAGAGAGAGCTTGATCCTCACCATCCTGGTTGATGCTTCTTACATTTGATTATACCAAGTGTAGTTTAGGCCAGTAGAGGAGAGCTCAAAAGTGCCCGTGTCAAATAATAAAGTGGACAAAAAAATTTTTATTTAAGGACACAATTCATTTTATTAAACTTAACCTAACAAAAGTTAGATTATTTTATTATATATTAATGATATTATTATTTAATGTATATACTTAGTTTGTTATTTTGAGGATAATCCCATTCAGATTTTCTTCATTATTATATACATTTTTTTTAATTAATCAAGTCATTATAAGGTGCTCCCTAGCATTCTCTCTCCTTGACATACACCAAACATTATCTGATTCAAGCACGACCAAGCTTGCTCAACTCGCTCAAATGCACTCGAAGGCAAACCAAGATAAAAATGAGGTCAACATATATATATATATATATATATATATATATATATATATATATATATATATATATATATATATATATATATATATATATATATATATATTTTGAATGAATCCATTATTATTTGTAGTCAATTACAAATGAGGCCCTTCCTTTGGGGAAGGCCTAGGGTTGATGTAACAAATATACATCATACAAAGTGTATTACATGGTGAAAATAGAAAGAATCACTATTGATGTACTCATTTGGTCGGAAGGACCATAGTCAGTATGAGACAGAGGTCAGAAAGATCATTTTCTAGCGACGAAGGTCGAAGGACCGTAATCGGTAGGCAACGAAGGTCGAGAGGACCATTGTCCTGCAACGGAGGTCAGAAGGATGACATCGGGTAGAAGTTCGGTGATATATAGAAGTCCGGCTCCAGATTGAAGTCCGACAAAATCTGGTGTCAAGTAGAATTTCAGCATCGGGTAGAAGTCCGTCAATGGATAGCAATTCGGTGTCGAGTAGAAAATCCGACAACGAGCGGAGGTCTGGTGTCGGATATAAGTCCGTCTAAAGTCTTGCGACGGGCAGAGGTCTGGCGTCAGTCAGTCGCCAGGTAGAGATATGGCATCAGTGGGTGGTTGGACAGAAATTTGGCGCCCGTTGGTAGATGGGCAAAATTCCGATGACAATTGGTAGCCGGACTGAAGTCCAACGGTGATAGAGGACGAGTCTGGTGGCAAGGGAACTCTTCCTTCTCTTCTTGCTTGGACCTCCTTCCCCGGGCCCCCCCCTTCTATGATAAATGAGGGGTCTATTTATAGTTTTCTGACAGTGTCATGACCAGTAAATATGAGGAAGATCAAGGGTAATTTGGGAGTGGTTTGAATGGACAGCTAATGTGGATTCCCTCGATCATGGTCCATTTATTTGGTAATTGAATGCCTTACTGATATCTGAATTTGACGATCTTGTGCTTGTTGGATTCGTCTCGTCGAGCCGCTCGATTCGACTATAAACATGTCATGTTTGAAAGCTATTTGGTAATCTAAATTATGGATTGAACATTCCAAATGGGCTTTGTTGTTCAAAAGCGAGAACTACTTTACCCAAAGAGAAAATATTTTAGTATCATTTTATCAAGAATTAGATACATAATTTTTAGCTGATGACTTATGCCTTGCAGATACGACACAATAAAATACTTCTTTTAACAAATAATTTATTTTAAATAGAAAATATTACGAGTTTAAATGACAACATCTCTAATGATTGCATTTGGGCCATTATTAATAGGTGTATTAAGCCGTTTCTCGGTGGATCCGTGTTCCATTATTCGTCTAAATACTAAAAAAAAAAAAAAAAAAAAAAAAAAAAAAAAAAAAAAAAAAAAAAAAAAAAAAAAAAAAAAAAAAAAAAAAAACATTAACAGGCCTCCACTACTTGTTTTAAATTCTTCTTATGCAATCCGCATTCCATTCTTCTAAATACTCCAAAAAAATTATCATTAACAGGCCTCCATTATTGCTTTAAAAACTTGCAGAAAATCGTGTAGATTTGTAATATATATGAATAATAGCGAACAACTTATCCATTACAATAATCTGATCAAAGAAAGTACAAAACATTTTTTTTCATTTAAAAAAAAACATTTATCTTTGTTAATAAAAAACAAAGTTTTTCCGTAAGCATTCCTCCAACAAAAAACGTACTCATAGTTCTTTAACAAATGTCAATGTTTAATACTTGCGAAGAATTCAAAGCTTAAGTGGTTCCATCTCACCGGAAACTCTTAGTTAATAAATATATACAAAAGCGCCTATATATACCTATCATGCTTCCATAGAATGGCAGTAACAAATTGGGATTATCCTCCTTAAACTTAAAATTAATTGCAATTATGGATCGGCACTCGTTCCCTTTGCTATCTTCATTTCTTCTCCTAATGCTTGCAATGAAGGCTCTCAGAATCCATGCGGAGACCACAGAGCCCAACCAAAGAGTATGATTGAAATATTAATTTCACATAATATATTTTTCTTTTATTTATCACAATTGCATGCAATTTATTAATGTGAACAAATCAACAGCCTTATATCGTGTATATGGGAGAAAAGCCAAGAGAATTCGTTGGCCTGCCACAATTAGCACATTTAGAACTGCTCCAGAAAGCAATTGGATTAAGGTGATCTGTCCAAACAAGTCCCCAATTTTATCTTTTTTCTTGTTCCGATTGAAATAGCAAGATTTCTAAACTGACATCGATTTGATTGTTTATTGTTTTATCAAATATCTAATTATTATTTTTGTTTATTTATAAATATGCATTTTTAATTCAAAATTAATGTTGAATGTAGCAACGAAGAAGCGTCGAACAGACATATATATAGTTACACCAAGAGTTTTCATGGCTTCGCCGCTATGCTGTCAGATGAAGAAGCAAAAAAGTTATCCGGTAATATAACTACAAATAAAAATCAACTGAAAACTTGCTAGAATAGCATTCATAAATGCAGTGTTAATAATGAAATTTTTTTGGCTTGTGAACTATTAATTTTTAAAATTCGATGTGGTTTATGAACTCAGGAATGGAAGGATTGGTTTCTGTGTTCCCAAGCAAGAAAAGACAACTTCACACCACAAGATCATGGAACTTCATGGGTTTTCCATTGAGCGTTCCACGTGCATCCTTTGAGTCTGATGTTATTATCGGCATGATCGACACAGGGATCTGGCCTGAGTCAAAGAGCTTCGACGATGCCGGTTTTGGCCTTCCACCAAGTAGGTGGAAGGGTATATGTCAGTCTAATCAGAACTTCACATGCAATAAGTAATTAATGCTCCTCATCATCTTATACTTATAAAAAGTAGTTATACCATAGCTATATGAAATTACTAATACTACAATAATTAATTACCAATGCACAGTAAGATTATTGGAGCTCGGTACTACCACCTTCAAGGTAACATACATGAAATGGACATACCCTCCCCTCGGGATAGTGAAGGACATGGAACTCACACATCCTCCATAGCCGTCGGCGGCCTTATAACAAATATGAGCCTCGCAGGAATTGCAAATGGAACTGCCCGTGGAGGCGTCCCCTCTGCGAGAATCGCAATATATAAAGTTTGTTGGAGATATGGCTGCTATGACATCGATATACTCGCAGCCTTCGAAGACGCCATCCATGATGGTGTCGACATAATCTCTATTTCTATTGGTGGTTATATACGTAACTACTTCGAGGATGCCATATCTATCGGATCTTTCCATGCAATGAAGAATAACATTCTGACAACTAGCTCGGCAGGGAATTCTGGTCCTAATAATTTTAGTGTTGGGAATTATGCACCATGGCTATTAACAGTGGCAGCGAGTACCATTGATCGCAAGATTATTACCCGAACTAAACTTGGTAATGGAGAAGAATTTCAGGTGATTAATTAATTATTAATATCTATATACCTTAATCATTTCAAAATTTGAGTTTCCTAATTAATTCTTATGCAATTAAAAATTTTTGTTATAGGGGAGGGCATTGAACATTTATGGTTTGGACGGTGAGATGCATCCATTGATATTGGGTGAAAATGCACCCAATATTTCATTAGGTCTTGAAGCAATAATAGACTCAAGGTGAACTAGTGTAGCTATTTTTGAATTATTAAGTCAAAATTTCGTCAACTTCAATTAATTTATGCTACATTTTTGTTATGCATGCAGATATTGCAATGAAGGGACGTTGGATGGTGAATTGGTAAAGGGAAAAGTTATATTATGTTATGGAGTAAGTGACGGGTCAGGACCACTACGTGTAGGTGCCATTGGAGCAATTATGGAATCATATCATGCCAATGATTACTCTTCCGAGTTCTTGCTGCCTGTTTCAGTGCTGGAATCAAACAATAGCATACAACTTCGAAATTATGCAAACAACACAAGGTTACAACTCTTTATATATATATATATATATATATATATATATATATATATATATATATATATATATATATATATATATATATATATATATATATATATATATATATATATATATATATATATATATATATATATATATATATATATATATATTTATATATATATCATAAGGAAAGAGCATGTTGTACATTTGATTATCTATGTTTAATTGTCTATCTGACAGCAATCCTATGGCAAGCATTTACAAGAGTGAAGGTGTCTTCGATGCTGCAGCACCATATGTGGTTTCATTCTCATCACGCGGTCCAAATCCAGCTACCCCGAATATACTAAAGGTAACTATCTGAATACATAAACTAAATATTTGATATGAATTTCTTTGGTGTAAACATTATTGTAATATGTTGCACATATAATGTAGCCGGACCTAACAGCACCAGGGGTTGATATTTTAGCAGCATGGTCACCACTTGGTGATCCTAAAGTACCGTATAACATTATATCAGGTACATCAGTGTCTTGCCCTCATACAGCAGGTGTTGCCGCCTATATTAAATCATTTAATCCAACTTGGTCTCCAGCTGCCATAAAGTCTGCTCTCATCACCACTGGTAATACTAATTTGACTTTTGCAATAATTTGTACATGGATAAAAATACAATTTCAATTTATAGTTTTCTTTCATTTGATATTGTTGAATTAACATTAAATTTAATTATTAATTCTTTTAGCTTATGTGATGAGCTCAACAAATAATGCTGAGGCAGAACTTGCTTATGGGGCTGGTCACATAAACCCACTCGCAGCTTTGAATCCTGGTCTTATATATGATGCTCAAGAGACAGACTACATTAAAATGTTATGTGGTGAAGGCTACATCACTCCAATTCTAAGACTTGTCACTGGAGATCTTAGTAGTTGTGGCTTTGCAAATAATGAAACGGCTTTAGATCTAAATTATCCTACCTTTGCTTTGCAAACTCAACATGGAAAGTCTTTTTCAACTTCTTTTCGAAGAACAGTCACTAATGTGGGAGTGTCAAATTCCACTTACTATGCTATTGTTAATGCTCCTTCTAACATCAGGATAAATGTTGAGCCGAACGTTTTGTCTTTTGAAGCTCTTCTGGAGAAGAAATCATTTTCAGTCAAACTTGAAGGGGATGCTAACGAGACCATTATCTCAGGTGTTTTGATTTGGAGTGATGGTACTCATAATGTCAGAAGTCCAATTGTTGTGTATATTGGCCAAAATCCTTATGAACTGTGAGAATTTATCAATTAATATTTTTGTTTTCTTAGTGATTATATCTACATTCCTATTGATGATGTAATGCATTATATGTTCAGATGATTGTTTTAGTAATCATTTTCTCATTTTTTATTTTCAATTCTGTAAGTTTAATTTATAGTTTTACAAGTTTTATTTCCATTTATTCAATAATATATGATAAAATTGCTCAAAATAACCAGCTTAGGGTCAGGTCTAACAACTCATCATTAATGTAAAGAAATAAAATAAAGGTTGCTTCTTTACTCAAGAAAGCTATGCTAAAGAAGTCATCAACAAAGTTAAATATAGAAGACTCTAATTGCATTGGAATATTGATAGAATGTGAATTCAAGTTATCCAAGAATGATGAAAGTAAGAAGTTGGATCCAAATCTTTACAATAGTCTTGTCAGAAACTCTTGCTACTTACTTGAACAATATTGGATATTATGTATATTTTTGGAATGCTTAGTCTCTATATGAGAACTCCAACCATAACTCATTTCAATACTATTGTTAAAAAAGAGTCAAATCTTAATTATTTCAATTAATTAGTTTTTTTTTCATTAAGTTTCCTATTCCAAATTTATTGCTTTAAAAATTTATCCCTTGTATAACCTTGTGTTTTTTATCATATATTATTTAATGTGGGGGTGAAGGATAAGAGATAGAAGAAGAAATGAATTAGAGTCGATCATATGTGAAGATGAGAGGATCGAGAACTTCATCTTATTCGATTCTCTTTTGATTTTCGAAGAGAATAGGAGGAAGTACATGCAATCAAGTTTCAAGAGAGAGAGAGAGAGAGAGAGAGAGAGAGAGAGAGAGAGAGAGAGAGAGAGAGAGAGAGAGAGAGAGAGAGAGAGGTAGGGAGCTTGATGCTCACCATCCTGGTTGATGCTTCTTACATGTGAAGCCAATAGAGTTATCAAAGCTAGGAAGACAAGAAAAAAAGAAACAACATGGTGGAGTAAGAACAAAGAAGTCCTTCCTTATTTTGACAAGATATGATTAGGTGATATCCTTCCTTATATTATTTAATAAATATATGTTTATTTCAAGTTTACTAATCAAGATCTAGAGTTTGTTATTACTTTTGTACCATGTTGTGTAATTAATGTTGTGATAGCCATCTCTATCTCCACATAGATGTAGACACCCTTTGCTAAATCACGTCGATTATGTTTTTTCATTAATCTTGTGGTTTTCTTACTATTTTTTTTTTATGAATTTAGTTTGAATATGTTGTAATTTTCAAGATTATAGCCTTTTTATGATTAATCTAATATTATTGTACTATTTCTAATCAAATGTTAATCAAATTTTAACCCGTGGATGGTGGCAAGATTATAGATTATAGCCTTTGTTTGATTAATCTATACATTATTGAAGGCCTTAAAAAGAAGTTTTCTTGCATAAAATTGAGTTATTAGTTTGGCGGCTGCATAAGACTATCGTATCATTACTAAAGCCAGCTATGGAGAGGTTCAAGCATCTTATTACGGGATGATTGTTAGAGCTGTTCTAAATTTGTTTCTTTTATTAAGGCTTTACCACAATTATTTATTTATTTATTTTAGAACATCTAATGATGTTGCTCAGCATAGACATATTATATACCATAAATTAAATTGATATGATATGCATGTTTTAATAAATTTAATTCCTCTGAAAGAGACATTGAAAAATAAATAATACCAAAAGTGGTATTTTCAATACGATAACTCTTATGATATAATTCAATTATCTCTATTAAAATTAGAAGCCTTTTTTATTAGTTTGTGACTCTTCAAGATTCTTTTATTTTCATATATTTATTTTACTTTAACAACAAAAAATATACTTAATATATGTGCATGCTTTTATTTATTTATTATTTTACTAAAAGAATATTTTTTGACTTTTTATAAAAAAATTATATACTTTAATGTTATAAAATATTGATATATCTTAGTTTATCAAGTGCCTATTTATATTTTTGCGCGCTAGAAAATTTGCATCGATAGAGTAGAAGTTTATGTCCTAGTTTTCAACAAAAAATCTGCACTTGTAGAAAATTCCTATAGGAGACAAGCATTTTACATGGAAACCACAAAAATGAAAAAAATTATAGGTAGTTGAAAGATCCATTATAAATAAGAGATATAACATTCACTTCTTCCTTAAGATTAAAGAAATTATCATAAAGTTTTCTTTTAAGGATTATAAAAATCAAGTGTCCAAAAATGAATAGTTAATACCAAACAACAATGCCCAATTTTCCCTATAAAGATTACAAGAGTTAGATGTCCATAGGCGGAAAACTAATACCCAAAAGCTTAAATCATGTATGGAGTTTGTAGATCATGGTAGTGGTCATTGGAGGCAATACCTGGTAGTGGTCATAGATTTTGATAGCTACTAGTGATCATCGATGATGATAGTTGGTAATGGTCAACAACAGGGATAGCTAAATGCAAGAAAACTCTTCAGTTCTCTCTACTCTTCCTCTCCCCCTTCATGTGGATAATAGGCCTCTATTTTTACGCTTTTAGGGATTGACATTTTGATAATTTGAACCAGAATAAAAAATACTCCATCATTCGATCCATATTGATTCTCTTAATCATGAAGTGTTTATTTAGCATTTAAGTGCATTAATGATGTTGATCTCAAGTGAATCTTGGGCTCGTTAGATTTGTCTCATCGAGCTTCTCAATTCGACTATAAGTATGTGAAATTTTGAGATCATTTAGTCATCCAATTAATCTCTGATGGTTCCAAATATGCTTTAAGTATTTGATTTGATATCATATAACTTCAGATTAGGTCACTTTTGGTATGTTTAGGTTCATCTTATTGAGATGTTCAAGTCGACTATACAATTGTTGAAATCAAAGTTTATATGATCTTGGATTAAATGATCCTAAAAGTTTCTAAAATAAATTTTTGCCTCAAATATCGTGTTGATCATGCCAAAGTTTTTTAGACATATTACATGTCATTTTAAAATGTAAGTTTATATATGAAGTATAGTTTATTTTCTTTTAATTTTTTATTTGTATTTTAAATCTTAGAAAACATAGTTCCTACTTAAGGGAGCTATAGAGCCACAGGTAATAGAGGATTAGCTATTGAGAATTAAAAAGATATTTGATAACATATAGTGCCAAAGAATAGGAGAGTACCACCATTAATGTTTAAATTTAAATATGAAGCTAAGAGATAGTGGATAGGACAACAATAGGAGA
The DNA here is from genome assembly GCA_019514585.1 of Dendrobium officinale. Classification (NCBI taxonomy): domain Eukaryota; kingdom Viridiplantae; phylum Streptophyta; class Magnoliopsida; order Asparagales; family Orchidaceae; genus Dendrobium; species Dendrobium officinale. The sequence continues at coordinate 60,473,602 of CM033686.1, read as the reverse complement.
AATTTAGGGAAAGATGAATGTTGAGATTACTTGGGCAGAGTTTATTATTATCTTTAGAGATTAGTTCGTAGCTCTGTCAGTATGACAACAAATGCTATAGGCTTTTATGAGACTAGAGCAAGGAAATAAGATAGTGATGCAATAGAAGTTGAATTTATTGCACTGGCAGGTATGCATCTAAACTGGTCAGCAATGTTAAGGAAAAATATTATAGGCTCTTGAGGGGATTGAAAGATGATTTGAGGCACACACTTATACCACAAAGATTTTATAAGTTTTAGAGTTGAGAGAGTAAGACAATTGGAAAATTATTTGGCTATTCCTCAGTTCAGACATAATTAATATTGGATTCAAGTTTGTTTATTTTTAGAAGAAAACTATGCACAGAACAACAAGGAAAGATGATAGTGTAGACAAGATTGTAATTACTATAACACCGGGATTTAGAGAGCTATGGTACTCCACTCCTAGTCACTCCAACTTATAGTGTCGTGGCACTTCAACTTGTATATAGCACCATGGAGTCAAGGTTTGATGTTTCATAGCATATGACTCTTTATCTTAAGCCAAGTCTAAAGCATTGCAACACTGTAGCATACAGTGCTGAGGCACTTATACGAGAAGCTTTTTTTCTCATACATTAATAGGTATTGATTTATCTTCGATTTACTTTACATAATTCTTCAATGATTCTATTCATATTATTCAATGCATGTCACATGATGAGTTAGTTATAGATGATAGCTAGTATTTAGATTCCTTTTAGGATGTTTAAGAAATGAATCCAAATATGATCAAAATCATATTAAAAATAAAATAATCAATTGAGCATAAATTAATAGTGAAATACCAAGGTTGATATTTTTTATGGAGATGAGACTGTAATAACCACATTTATAGTATTTAGAATACTTATTGACATGAATCGAACCAAATAAGAATTTTTAAATATGATTAGCATAATTAAAATTTAGAAGATTATATAAAGTCATGTCTATGTTTAATTGGATTTAAAAATGGGACATTGGAAAAAAACATGGAAGAAAAATCTATGACATTTTACCTTAGCGATGTAATTGAGAGTTCTCTAATGGCGCTAGAAAGTGCTCTGATACCACTTCAAAGTTCGTTAGGGATGTTAAGCCCTTATGAACTGGCCCAACGCTAACAAAGAGAGAGGTGGATTAGATAACATTAAAACCAAAGATAAAACACAAACCAAAATCACCATAGAAATCAAAGTGCGGAAGTTAAATAATGCGGAAGCAATAATAAGAAAAGAGCACACCGGATTTATATTGTTTCGATCAAACCTTGACCTACGTCCACTCCTTGGAGGCACCCTCCAAGTATTGCACTGCAACAAGTGTCTCTCCTTTATCCCCCACAGCTAGGTGGAGAAGCCCTTACAAAATCACTTTTACCTTCCCCGGTGCGGCGAAGTCGCCGGGTCCTTTGACACCAAAAAGATCTTCTTCTTTGGTGAACTTCCCTCGAGACAAGCCTTGAATCCGATGGTATTAAGGTGCAAGCCTGCCGGAGCAATGTGGAATCCCCTTCCACATTCCCTTGAGTCCCCCCTCACAGGATCTTCTCCCTCTCTCAGACTTCACCTGTTCCTCACTCCCTTTCAAGCTTTCTCTTCAAGTTTTCCCCACAAGAATGAAGCTACAATGGCTGTCAAAGACACTTACAAAGTGCAATGTCATAGCTTAAATAGAAGATCTCAAAATGAACTCATTAATGCAAGTTGCCGACATTATCGTCCAGGACGATAGGCATATCGTCCTGTACGATCAGTTCAAATTCAGCTCATCAGCCCGAGATGATTTGGGATAATCAGAAGAAAATTGGTTACATCGTCCTGGCTGATCTCATGATTGTCCCGAAAGATTAGTTTAAAATTGATTTCAATCGTCCTGATCATCGCCCTGAATAGATTCTGGCTGATGTAAATCGTCCAGGCAATCGTCCTGGCCGATCCTATGATCATCCCGGACGATGTGATCATATCAATCAGCCATTAATGCTTTTCAAAGATACCAGATCAATTTAGGCATAATTGAGTTAGATCATCCTGGATGATGTCTATATCATCCTGATCGATTTCCTAAAATAATGAATATCTAATCTGATCATGGCGGCTGATTCTTTCTGAATTAAGCTTATCATCTTGGCCAATACAAGTATCGTCCAGGCCAATCGGCTCATGACGGTTGCCTTAATGAGGATGCCCTAATTAGGGTTTCTTCTTTTGGACCAATCATCCAGGCCGATATAAATATCATCCCGGACGATGTTACTGAAAATAGAAATCTTTAGGGAAAAACAGAAAAATCTTCCAAGCTACAAAACACTAGGAGCCACACCAAATACAATAGACTCAAGAAAGGAAAAAATGTACAAACTGACTCAGACCTAGTCTACCCAATCTTGAGCTGATTCCAAATTGCAGTCCGATCGTGTGAACCTGAAATGTCAGTACATAAGGCAGTCGTAGAGAAATAAAAATGTTTGCTATCATCAAAATCATAAACCATTGATCCGCAATAATCTCCCCCTTTTTGATGATGGAAAATAATTCAATTTGAATTTTTCAAAAAAAAAAAAATAATTTCTCCTAATCTCTCCCTCACTAGAATAAACCCTTTTAAAAAATAGTGGAGATAAAAAATATTTTTGTTATTTTTAATTTTTTGAAAAAAAATGATACAAATTCAACATTACGTTCTCCCCCTTTGACATTATCAAAAAGAGAGGAGGCACAAAAAATAAAACGAACAAAAGAAAAAAAAAATGTTCCCTCATCTAGTGAAAAAGAAAATATTCTTAAAATGAGAAAGTTACCTCTCAATTTTAATCAAAAACTTAGTAGAATTGGATTGACAACGCATATCCTACAAAAGGTTAGAAATTCAGAATTTGATAATCCAAACTCAAGTTCTTTTAAAAAGGCTAAAAAACTTTTTAATTCAATATCAAAATCAAGGAATAAATTAGAGAAAGAAACAATCATTTTTCAAAAACCCCTTCCATAAAATATATCTAAAAGAAGATCAATGCACGAATTGTTGAATCAAGAATCAAGATTTTCAAATTCAAGTATCGAAAGTATCAAGGGTTTTCTTAAGCTTTTAAGAAATACAAGAATGGTAAGCATTAAATTTGTGGGCTCATTTTATGCCTCTTGACAATTGGTTGGCGCACTGCGCATCTTTTGATACACTTTGTGTATTCTATTTTTTTTCAATTTGGAGTCTTTAAGCATCTTTTATTTTTGGCATCATTGGCCAATTTTTTGAATATGCTACCTTTTTAAAATCTTAAAAACCAAAAGTAAACCCATATTATTGACAAAAACAAAATTCTTGATTAAGAAAATTATGATGTAGATTTAGCACCTTGCAAAAGATTCCTATGCGATAAATAAAATATAGGGAGATAAAATTGTTTCAAAAACTAATTTAAAAGATGAAAAGATTTTAAATCAAAAGCAGAATAACCTCTTTTAGGAAACAGAGATTGAGAGTCAAATACATGAGTTTCCTTCCTTTGACTGTTTTTAGAGAAGTCAATCGCAACTTTCCAAAGAGTTTAAGAAAAAACAGGAAGTAGATTTTTCATTTTTAGAAAAGTGAATGTGTGTGTTGATCAGAGAAAAAACTTTCATGAAAATGAAAATTTCAAAGAATAAACAAAATAAAAACACAAAATAAAAACGAAAAATATAAAAAGAAAAACACAACACAAAAACACGAAAGGCTTTTAACCATTATCTCTCTCCTGGTCCGATGCTTCAGAAACCAGATCTGCCCATGAGATTTTTTGCCTTTCATTATTTCCCCAGTTTAAATTTTGTTTCGCCTTGCCCTTTTCTTTTGTAGGAAGAATTTTTAAATTTAGGCACTGATTTTTCATATGTCCAGGCTTCCTACATCGAAAGCAAATAACGTCAGAAGGAATATGAACATCCTTACCATTTTGACCTTTTTCCACTTTTGCTTATGCTTTGGTGAGCTTTGTGATTTGCTTGACAAGTCATTGCATTCATCACAAACTAAGCTATCTCTTTCTGTATTTTCAGCTTTTAGTACAATCGTTTCTCGTGCATCCAAAAGTCTTTGACCCAAACTTTTCTCTTAGGCAATGAGTGAGCCAATCAAATTATCAATAGAATAATCATTCAAATCTTTTGATTCACAAATAGCAATAACTTTAGCATAAAATTTTTCAAGTAAACAGCTAATAATTTTGTTAACTTTTTCAAAATTTGAAAATTCTTTTCCTAAGGCATGCAATGATGTTATAATTTGAATGAACCTGGTATACATGTCTAAGATCATTTCAAAAGGATTCATGGAAAATAGTTTAAAATCATGCATTAACATATTCAACTTGGATTGTTTGATTTCACTAGTGCCTTCGTATATGGTGTGTAGATTATCCCAAACTTCCTTGCCAGTAGTGCACGTGGATACTAACATAGAATCTATAGAATTTAAAGCACAGAAAAAACAATTTAAAGATTTTGCATTCAATTGAGCATTTACTTGTTCTTCCCTATTCCATTGATTAAAAGGAATATCAGTTTTAACTCCATTAACAATACGTGACGGTGATGAATAACCAGTTAAAATCATATGCCACATATAAAAATCATTCGATTGCAAGAAAGTAGTCATGCAAATTTTCCAAAAATCAAATGACATATTTTTAAGTAAAGGTGGTCTGGTGATTGAATAACCTTCCGCAACATTACGATTCCCAAAATTAGCAATGGATCAAAATACAAAAATTTTTCAAACTTAGTTTTTATGAATCTCGCTCTGACACCACTTGAGAGCTCTCTGATGGTGCTATAAAGTGCTCTGATACTACTTGAAAGTTCGTTAGGGATGTTAAGCCCTTATGAACTGGCCCAAGGCTAACAAAGAGAGAGGTGAATTGGATAACATTAAAACCAAAGATAAAACTCAAACTAAAATCACCACAGAAATCAAAGTGCAGAAGTTAAATAATGCCGAAGCTATAATAAGGAAAGAACACACTTGATTTATAGTGGTTCGGTCAAACCTTGACCTACGTCCCCTCCTTGGAGGCACCCTCCAAGTATTGCACTGCAACAAGTGTCTCTCCTTTATCCCACACAGCTAGACGGAGAAGCCCTTACAAAATCACTTTCACATTCCCCGGTGCGGCAGAGTCGCCGGGTCCATTGACACCAAAGAGATCTTCTTCTTTGGTGAACTTCCCTCGAGACAAGCCTTGATTCCGACGGTATTAAGGTGCAGGCCTTCCAGAGCAACCGTGTGGAATCCCCCTCCACACTCCCTTGAGTCCCCCTTCACAGGATCTTCTCCATCTCTCAGACTTCACCCGTTCCTCACTCCCTTTCATGCTTACTCTCCAAGTTTCCCCCACAAGAACGAAGTTACGATGGCTGCCAAAGACACTTACAAAGTGTCATGTCATAGCTTAAATAGAAGATCTCAAAACGAGCTCATTAACACAAGTTGTCGACATTATCGTCCAGGATGATAGGCATATCATTCTGCACGATCAGTTCAAATTCAGCTCATCAGCCCCAGACGATTTGGGACGATCAGAAGAAAATTGGTTACATCGTCATGGCCGATCTCACGATCGTCTCGGACGATTAGTTTAAAACCAATTTCAATCATTCTGATCATCGCCCTGAATTGATTCTGGCTGATATAAATCATCTAGGCAATTGTCCTGGCCGATCCTATGATCATCCCAGACAATGTGATCGTATCAATTAGCCATTATTGCTTTCCAAAGATACCAGATCAATTTAGGCATAATTGAGTTAGATCGTCCTGGACGATGTCTATATCGTCCTGGCCGCTTTTCTAAAATAATGAATACCTAATCTGATCATGGCTTTTGATTCTTTCTGAATTGAGCTTATCGTCCTGGCCGATACAAGTATCGTCCAGGTCGATCGGCTCATGACGTCTGCCTTAATGAGGATGCCCTAATTAGGGTTTCTTCTTTTGGACCGATCTTCCAGGCCGATATAAATATCGTCCTGGACGATGTTACCTAAAATAGAAATCTTTAGAGAACAATAGAAAAATATTCCAAGCTACAAAACACCAGGAGCCACACCAAATATAATAGTCTCAAGAAAGGAATAAATGTACAAACTGACTCAAACCTAGTCTACCCAATCTTGAGCTGATTCCAAATTACAGTCCAATCGTGTGAACCTGAAATGTCAGTACATAAGGCAGTCGCTGAGAAATAAAAATATTTGCTATCATCAAAATCAGAAACCATTGATCCGAAACAGTTATGACATTGGTATGAGGAGTGCTATGTTGTTGAACTTTCTTTATAATAGAAGAAAAATTGAAGATCTTGGGAGATCGACGGAGCTAGCCATGAGGTGCTGCCTTCTTTATTTTTTGGATGGCTCTTAGGAGCATTATGTTGCTATGGCGCTCAGGTCTAAGTTTGAGGGAAATTTCTAGAAATGAGAATTTCTTCGGAGCATAGTGGTGCTGAGTAAGGTAATGTCACATTGCTATGGACATGGAGAGTTTTTATACAAATATCTTATTCCAATTCAAAAATACTAACCTTTAAGACATTTGGCTGGGAGAGAAAAACGAGAGAAGAGAGGAGGAGAGAAGAAGTCAAGTTTGAGGTTGTAGAGCTAACATTGTCCGTCAGGCCAATTAAGAAAAGTGTCCATCTTCTAGTTGGTTACCATTACCCTAAGTTTTTTTTTTTCAGTGAATTAGACTTACATATGATTTTTCAAATTTTATTTGGTCTAAAGTTATAAGAGATGATATCTTAAATCCTAACAAATTTTAATTTTATAACTTCTAGTATGTCATTGATCTTATTATTATTATTATTAACATTTTGATATAAGTATATTGCTGTTTTACTAGATATTTCTTTATTTGATGCTACTCTCTAAGAAAAGTATGATAAATAAAATATAAACCTGATAAATGACTATTGCAAAAAGATTAATTAAAATGATTGACAGGCATAGTAGATTGACATTACTTGCATATAAAGTTGATAAGATATGCATATTTAACATGACATGACTTAATTGATTACAATATGTATATTTTCTATGATTCACTTATTACATGAGTATATATGTGAAAATGAGCATATTGAATTTATTTTAAACATGGGTATATGATTTACTTATTATTGCCTATCTAAAAGAAATATGATGTTAAAGTATATCTATTATAAATGTGTGTATGTTAGAAATACTGGCTACTAATTGACTTATTTAGGTTGGTAGATATATGATATGATACTCTACATAAGATGGTGAGCTGATGGTCATTCCTTTAAATACAAATCATACATGATGTGATGAGAGGCATAAGGAAACCTAATATGAAAATGATTAGAAAGATAACTCCCATATTTGATTCCATTTAACTATCACTATGAATGATGTGATATTATATGATTGATATGGTATGATATGTGATATTGCACAAGGATGGGTACACATGATACAATTATCTAGAATCTCTCCTTACTTTTTATATATATGTATATGATATTATGATGCTAAGATATGATATCTTACATAATATGATATGAACAATATGACGATGTAAGGAAAACACTCTATGATAACACATGATTATTATACTAATCTTGTACTGTATATGGTCGTTATATACATGATGATTTTAGATAAGATATAGAGTTATCATACATGATAATGATATATGCCTATTATAGCACATTATTATTTTAATAGCTTTGTTCTATGTAACATATTCTTATAAATGATAATATCTTATGATTATTTCTTAGCAACATATAATGATGATCCCAATATGAGAAGATGCATAATACTTATGTGTGTGTGTGCATGAATGTGGATTGAATCTCTCAAAATGGTTGTGTGCATATTGAGTAGGGTTCAAACTAAAGTTATTCCTAAAAGTCCTTTTGAGTTGAGGAAAACTTAGAAACCATGTTTATGACATGTATGCATATGGGGATATCCGTGTGAAGTGAGAATTTCTAATCCACAAGAGAAAAAGTTACACCCAAGGACTATTAGTAAGTATTTTATTAGATATGATGAAATCCAAGGATTATATATTTTACTATCTATAGATAAGTACTTAAATTATGAACTAATAAAGATGCAAAATTTCATGTGAATGACCTAATTAGTGGGAAAAAATAATTATAGTGATTATTTTTAGAAAAGAAATTTATAGATGATCAAACTCATTTCAAGTGATGGGTTGATTACTTTTTTATAACACTTCTTAGGTTTAAATGGGTGATGCCTCTCATGTTTAGATGATATTTTACTTCCAGCTAATATAAAGCCTTATTATGTGATGTTAAATAATTTCTATTGCAAAATTTTTATGTGAAGGATAGGGGTGATGCCTCCTATGTTTTTGGCATTAAAATACAAACACTACATGAAAAACTCATATTTCAGGAAACCAAATTCTATCAGAAATGAATGTTACCCACTGAAACATTGACTTTTTGATAGATTTCTGATGGAAAATGGGCTGATGGTAAAACCCTCATCGAAAATACATTTCCAATGGAAATGAGTCCACTTAATATTTATGCCAGATTTTTCTGTGGCATTCCAGAAGAAATGTATTTCTAGAAATGATGTTACTAGGTTATTATTTCTAGCAGCCATATTCTGCTAGAAATGCCATGAAAAAGATATTCTACAATTATCATATAGTTTTAAAATAAACATCAAGTTTGTTGCACAATAAAATAGACCATAAAATGTATAAAGATATAGTAATAAGAAAAAGTCTAATCAGAAAAAAGTCTAATCAAACATCAAGTTTGTTGCACAATAAAATAGACCATAAAATGTATAAAGATATAGTAATAAGAAAAAGTCTAATCAAAATCTCTTTTGTTATTATCCTTCTTGGTCGATACCGTATACTTTCCGCTGAAGTGCTCCCTCATTCTCTACAACTCCTTCAATATCTAACCTTTCTACATATGCATGTGCATTTACATGCCAGTTTATGATTTTTGGACTTGAACTATCTCAGTAGTAAGGGTAGCCACTTATTGGCTATGCAAAACATTCTGGCTGCTTGTTGAGATTTAGAGCCACCAGTGGTTTGCCACTCGTATGTGTAGTCTTGCGAGCTTAATCCATAAACCCATCATTTCTGCATTCCACCTACCGCTTATTTACCAAGTACAATAGTTAGAATAATCTGCAGATCCCCAGAGAATCTCTCACCTACTCTAGCCTGGCTATCTCGAAGCCATGTATTCTCTTCAAATAAAAGTTAACATAAGATTAATTAATTTACACATGACACTTAAAGTATTAAACTTATATACTTATGTAGGCTCTCCTCGCTTTCTTATCCACCCATTGCTAGACCTATTTCCACTTATGGGTATGACTATCCAACATAATAGTAGATAGTTCTCTACAAAATAACTCTTTTTTCATTATACTTACATTAGCATACATAACAAAGTATATTAGTAAAATATATTAAAATTTTTACCAAATGTTTCCTATGCTCAATACGTGGAACTGAGTTTCCAGCATGCAATGAACTATCCGTACCCCCTAACATTAGAAGCTTAGTTCCGTCTATTCTAGTCCCTCTTCTTAGTATAATATGGGCTGGCCCAAGCACTAGTTAGCTCAACCTATACACTCTCAACAATCACGAGGGGTCGCTCTCTTAACTTCAAAATGTCCATAAATATGTCTCATAGGTGAGTTGAGATGCGCTTCTCAAAATTTGTTCTAATCTTATCATTGTACTCAGACAACTAGTAAAAGTCTTTTTTCATATAAAAATATACAATATAAAAAAATTTTATTAGCTTAATTAAAAAGATACAATATAGAATATTTTTACTAATAACTAACCGTAAACTCCCTGAACCATAAGATGTACATTTCCATTAGGATTTTATTCCAATAAATATACAAAGTGTTAAACCCGCTCCATATGATGTCCCGTATCTTATATGTAGGGTTGCTTTAATGGTTAAAATCTACAAAAAATGTGTTAGGTGAAAAACATTTCACAAATTATCTTAGTAGGGTTAAGAATGTTGTAAGTACATTTGTGTCACCCTCAGGTGCAATTTGAAAGTTTGTTAGATATGTTAAGCCCTTATGAACTAGCTCGAGGCTAACCAAGAGGGGGGGATGAATTGGTATTATAAAAATTCTCAAATAAAAAGCACGATCTTAAACCAAACCAATATTCACCAAAAAATAAATTGTGGAAATTAAATACAGAAATATAATAAGAAAGAACACACCAAAATTTATAGTGGTTTGATCAACTTGATCTACATCAACTCCCCGGAGCCTCTCCTCCGGGTATTGCACTAAATTTGGTGACTCTCCTTTTGCTCCTACAGCAAGGAAGCAAAGTTTGTACAAAAACTTCTTTTCACTTACACCGGTGAGGCAGAGAACCCAACTCCTTCCGCTTCCTCCTGAAGCGAGCAGAGAACCAAGCTCCTTTTGCTTCCTCCGGATGCAGGAAGAGAACCTCGATCAATCACTGAAGTAAACCTCTCCAGAACCTCTAAGGAACCAGGGATGATGACTGGAGAAGATGATGTAGATCTTTTCTTGGAGCAACCTTTGTGAAACCCTCATAAAACCCCCCTCACAAGATCGTCTCTCTCTCTCTCTCTCTCTCTCTCTCTCTCTCTCCCTCTCTCTCTCTCCCAAGCTTTCCCTCTTCTCTTGGTTCTCTCAGGTCAGAACAATATCAAAAGATCTCATCTTGAGTAAACAAGAGATCTTAAATAGAAGGGCTTCAAATTTGCCCTAAATTGCAATAAATTGACAAAGATCATCCAGGATGATCGATGGATCATCTTATTCAATCAATACAAATTTAGCTCAATCAGTCAGGATGATCTGGGGGAGGCTGGATGATTAGAAGGTTTATTTCTTTTGATCGTCCAGGATGATGGGACATCATCCTGTATGATTAGTTCAAGACGTCAAATTTCATCCAGACCATCACACTGTTTGGCCAGACTTTACCTGTCTGGACGATGGGAAAATAATAAATCATCAAGGATGATTTTGTGATGGTTCTATATGTTTCTTCCAAAATGTCAAATATCGTTCAGACCATTGCACTATTTAGCCAGACTTTTTATGTTGGACGATGAAAAAATAACTGATCATCCAGGCCAATTTTTAGATTATCCAGGATGATGAATACACATCATCTAGAACATCATTCTGGTCATCCACGAAGAAACTAAGGTTTGCATAACTGATCATCCCGGATGATCCTGCGATCATGTAAGATGATATGATCGATCAATGAAATGTTAATTACTTTCCTTAATCATCAGACTAACTAATTATATATATATATATATATATATATAATCAAATTAATGAAAAGGGTCACTATCATGCTATAATTTTTCCACTTAAAATGATATATAAACGACACCTCTTCAGAATTTTTTGGATTTGCACAACTCCTTGATTCATGTGCGTGTCTCCTCAAAATATGTGTAATCACCTAGTTTAGCATGTAAAATTTGTTGAATATAGACTTAGATAAATTGGTAGTGCATTTAGGGTATTTCCAATGTTCTGGTCACAACGGCACTTTCTGTTTTGCGATCAGACATCATTTGAGCATCGTTGAGGCCTCATTTCCCTCATAATGCACGCCTTTGCATCATATTTGAATTACCTTGAGAGATTTTTTTTAACACCTCAGATGATCCAAAGTAATTAAATAAAATGAATATTCTGAATATCGACGATGCTTTGGACGCAATGGCACTGTCCGTTTGTCGATCCGACATCATTTGATCAGCGCTGTACTTTAAATTTGGATGTCGGTCATCCTTTTTAACCTGTCTCATCCTATTTGACTACGAGGGGCCTCAACCTAGCAGAATTCGACATCATGATCGCAATAATGTAGTCTGTTAGGCAATCGAAGGTCATTTGACCCTTCAAGTGATGCATGATGCCAAGGTGCGTAATGCTTTATTCACCAATTAGGGTCCTTTCTCACATGGTTTAAGGTATAGGGGTCAATAAATACCCTCCAACAAATGTGGTTCACGCCTAGAGCGAACTACGTCTGTTGTATGTTGATTTAGCCTGTGGACCTTAAAAATGTTTATTTTGGTGTCACACCAGGGCTTCATTTTACAGATCTCCGAGAGCCTGTTCGGATGTTACGCTGAGGTTCTCATTTTGTGGATCTCCAAGAGCTCCTTTGGATGTCACATTAAGATTTTTATTTAGTGGATCTCCAAATGTTTTTTTGGATGTCACACTAAGACTTTTTTTATAGATCTCTAAGAGTCCATTTATGTGCCTTCATGGATCTTTAGATGCTCTTGCAATCTTCAATATAATTAATATATTTGCTCTTGGTCAAGTAGAGATCCATGGGATAGTTATAGAGTACTCCATACTTATGTCCCCATAGCATTGCTCTATAGATTGATGCTAGTGGATAGAATCATCAATATTTGATATCTTTAATCACCACGATCACTTTAGTTTATAGCCCCTCTATATATACTCGATATTCTTCCATCATCTGGTTGTATCTTGGCAAAATTTTAAATATTTATTTGGGGATCTCGGCATGCAGCATGATGTCAACCCAAATAAATATTTAAAATGCCCCCAATCTTTAGGGACATTTCTAGATATCATCTAGGGTACTCATTTTGTGGCTTTAGCATGAGTACTAAGAATTTGATCATTCTACCATGTACTTTGTGCTATGGACATTGATGAAGAATTACCTGACTTACCAATAGTAATTTGTCAAGAGATTTATATTCATTCGGCCCTATGCTTCTTGCTTTGATAGGCTTGATGAAGGAGTAGATGCCTGTGACCTAAACCCTTTAGGTTTGTACTAGGTCAGTGGCGAGAAGTTATCGGTCTAGAGCTTTGTGCATAACAGACTTGTTGATGACAGAATCCACTTAGTTCAGCCTTGGGCTTTATGTGAACTTTGAGATAATTTTATTTGGTCCTTTGCTTTATGCTTTGACAGTCTTGTTGAAGAAAAGTTCATTCGATCCTCGCTTTGTGCTTTATGGATTTGTTAAAGGATTTGCATGTTCTGAATTCAGTTGATAGTACCAAACATAGGTAATATCTCGATCCTTAATTACATGAGGAAACTTTAATCTGAGTCACTTGAGTTCATCAGATCGGGAGAGCTAGGATTTAAAAGCTTTTTGTCTTCTGGTTGTTTAGATGGGGGTTCATCTACTACGATATTTCTTATGGCTTGTTGAGTAGATGGGGCTACCAGCGATCAGGTCATATTTGGGCTTGTTTGATCTGACCTTTTACACCCATTCAGGCTTTAGACTTAAGCTATGGGAAATGCGCTTCCCAATACTGATTTTACTGAAGTTGGTAGATTTGGAGTTCTCCTTTATGGTTGAAGATTTGGAGCCTACACACATTTGGTAGTTGCTTGAGATCCCTTCTCACCTCGTTGGAACTTTGATTCTCCAGTCATTTTGGGAGAATTTTGTAGATTACGTTCACTTGAAGTTGTCGAGTCAAATTAGCCTTCGTTCTTCCTGTAGTCCCTACTGACGGGTTGACGAAGTGGGGGTTCTGCTAGTATGGCCTTTCTTATGGCTTGTTGAGTAGACGGAGTTGCCAGCGATCCAGCCATATTTGGGCGTATTGGATCTGACCATTTACCCCCTTTTGCACCTTATGCTTCAGGTTGTCAAAAGACTTTAAACTTCTTCGGCTCAATTCTGTAAGAGTGTGTAGTTATAAAAGTCTCTTTTTTGACTTTTGAACCTTGGTTTGTAGGAGAGGATGGTGTCGTGAATTTTTAAAAGATCACATGCATATACTTTGGAAAATAAATATTTATATTCTTTAGCACAAAAGAACATTTGAATTGATAATTTTAAATATTTATTCGGGTATCTCTATATGTAGCATGATGTCGACCCGAATAAATATTTAGAATGCCCTCTGTCTTGCAGTGATATTTTAGAATGAAATAAATTTAGAATTGAGATTTTAAATATTTATTTGAGGATCTCGACGCATAACACGATGTTAACCCAAATAAATATTTAAAATATTCCTTATCTTTGAGGGTGGTTGTGAGCGTTATCACCGATGCCACTACTTAGTGTTAGTGGTCTTAGTTTTAGCTTGAACTTTAGAGATTTTGGCTTTTTCCAGTCCTGTGCTTTGTGTTACAGACTTGTTGGAAAATGTGCAGGTTTTGGATTTGATTGATAGTATTAAATATTGGTAGCATTTTGAACCTTAATCACTTGACGAGAATTCAATCTGAGTCACTTGGGCTTATTAGATTGGGTGAGCTAAGCTTTTATAGCTCTTCAACCTCTGGTTACTGAAATGGGAGTTCCTCTAATGCATCCTTTCTTATGGCTTGTTGAGTAGACAGAGCTGCCAACGATTAGGCCATATTTGGGCAAGTTGAATCCGGCCTTTTACACCCATGCATGCTTCATACTTAAGCTGGGATAAGTGTTCCCAATGCTGAATCTGCTAAAGTTGGCATATTCAAAATCATCCTTTGTGGTTGCAGATTTAAATTCTATGAGCATTTGTAATTACTCGAGACTCATCCTCTCAACTGAAACTTTGATTCTCCAATCAATTAGGAGAATCTTGTGGATTATGATAATAAGAACTCGTTGAGCCAAATTGGTCTTCATTCTTCCTCCAGTCCCTACTGATGGGTTGACGAAGTGGGGGTTTCGTTACTACGGCCTTTCTTTTGGCGTGTTGAGTAGATAGAGCTGTCAGCGATACGGCCATATTTGGGCTTGTTGGATTCGACCTTTTACACCAATCTAAACCTTAAACTTCAGGCTATTGAAAGACTTCAAGCTACTCTGGTTCAATTTGTTGGAGTGCATAATCACAAAAGTCTCTTTTTTGACATTTGAAATCTTGGTACGCTTGAAGGAATGATGTCACAAACTTTCAAGAAAATCACTCACATAAACTTTGAAAAAAATTTGTTATATTCTTCTGCATAAAAGAATATTTATATTGATAATTTTAAATAATTATTAGGGGATCTCTGCATGCAGTACGATGTCGACTCAAATAAATATTTAAAATGCCCCTACCTTGCAGGGACATCATGGAATAGAATAAATTTGAAATTTTGAGATTTTAAATATTTATTTAGGGATCTCGGTGCATAGTATGATGTCAACCAAAATAAATATTTAAAATGCCCCCTATCTTATAGGGAGATTTTGGATTTGCTTTGTATTTTGAGATTTTAAATATTTATTTAGGGATCTCAGCATGCGGCGCGATTTCGATCCAAATAAATATTTAAAATGCCTCTAGTATGACGGGGGATTTTGAAATTCATTCTTGGTATATAAGAGAATTTTAAAATATAAATGTATTGCTTATAAAAGTGTACATAATATATAGCATTTTCTTGGGCATTTTTATGCGTGTTATTTCTTTAAATATCGACCGTTGATCGATGACATAGGTTTATGACCCTCTAGGTCGAATAATTGATAAGCTCCTCCTTGAAACATCTTCTCGATAACAAAGGGACCCTCCTATTTGGATACAAAATTGCCACTAATTTTTCGGAGTGGAATGATTGGTCTCCTCAGCTCCATGAACATAGCACTCAATCTTTCGATGTATTAGCTCATCAAATATACATGTCATTAATTGTTGATAGGTGGCACTAGTATTCTTTAGGCCGAAAGACATGACTGTGAAGTAGAATATGCCCATACGTGTTCTGAATGATGTATGCTTTTCATTCAGTCGCCATCTTGATTTGATTGTATCCTGACGATTCATCCATGAAGGAAAACATATCATAGTTGAAAGTGTTGTCAAGTAGAAGTTTTGATACCAAGAGTAGAAAGTCATCTTTTGGGTACTCCTTGTTGAGGTCCCGATAATTGATACATATACGAATCTGACCATTCTTCTTCTTCACCTGGATAATATTGGCAATCCAACCAGCATTTTTTTCTTCATAGATGAATTCTGCCTCTATGAGCTTCTTTGTCTTTGCAATGACCTTTTCTTCAATCTCCAATATCATTCTCCATGGAGCTTGCTTGATGGGTGCTGCATATTGTTTGATGGCTAATCTATGAATTGCCAAATTATATGTAGGGGCCATCTTTGGGACCTACTTTTGATAAATTTCTTTAATGGTGGATTTCTAGGGGTACACACTAGATGTCACACCATTTTTTTAAAAAATATTCTAGTGATGTGGGTCTCTATATTTATTTTTCCCTTATGCCATGACCTTTCGACAGTGGATTCTCGAATATACTTCCAAGTGTCACACCCCGATGCTCACCGTATATATCTTATTTATTTCTTTGCCCTATCATCAAAATAGATGGTTATTTTTCCCTCTATCAGGACCTTTTAGTGATGGATTTTTGGATATAGGGACTAAATGTCACATCCTGATGTTAATCGTACATATCTTGATTCTTTCTTTATTTTACCATCATAAATGATGGTTTCTTTTCACTCTATTGAGATCTTTTAATGACTTCTTTTTGAACATAGGGACCAATTATCGTATCCTGATATTCTTCATATAGATCTCAGTATTATCATTACTTACTTTTTTTGCTACTATTATACCATTTAGATAACTAGCCAAAGATGGAAAGAGAAATCAATCCCCAATGGAGTCGCAAGAAATCTATGGGCTCCAAAAATTCGGCGTCGGCCTCCCCACCGTGCTTTGTTGTTTGCTTATTTTCTTTCACAAGGGAGTTTTAACGGAATTAGATTTCGGGGTAAATTTTGGAAGACAGATGGGTTTGTAGATAAGACACTACCCAGAGATTTCGCCCTTATTTTACGAGGGCTTTTTGATCTGAGTACTGGTTTCCTATAGGCGTAAGCCCCTATAGTTAATTACCCCTCCCAGTCTCAAGAGAGAACTTTTATTAAGCCTAGTCATCAATCAGATACATTCACTACAGGAAAACCCCTTATTACCGGCGGACGAAATCCGCCAGAAAACATAGATATTCCGACGGAACTATAAGTTTCCAACGCACGTTTCTGCAGAAATTCATACGCCGGTTTTGGCCGCGTCGATAAATTATTTTCGGAGCGAATTTAGAGTCGGAAATATCTCCGGCGCACTTTCCGACGAACTACCGGCGAAAAAAAGTATCATTTTCGACGTCGAGAAAAGTCCCAATTCCGACGCCATATGCGCCGGTAATTATCGTCGGATTATGCGCCGGCCATTACCGGCGTATAAAATGCCGCAAAGTATATGTAGAAACCCCACGAACTCGCTTGCGACGCAAAGTAGACGCCGGTAATTACCGGCGGACGGTGCGCCGATAATGGCGCCGGTGGGTTCCGACAAAACAAAGCCGACGGTACATACGATACGATTCGTTGTATCGTCGTTTCTGGCGAACTTCTGGCGCCAAATCCGCCGGAAACCTGTAGCATTGACAAAAAAAAATTTCCTCCCAGCCAACAATTAAATTTCCACACCTACAAACTAATACAAATAACAATTTCACAACAATTCAATTGTAACATTACAACATATCAACAGTTTCACAATAGTTTATAACATTAAAAGAAGCAGTTCAGTACTAACAATCGACTATAAACATCACATTAAAAGAAACTGTTCAATAAAACATGTTCACAGAAATAAACAAGTTCATATAAACTAAATTAAACTACTCTGACTCCGTCGACTCCTCCTCAGGTGGAGCTACATCTTTTCCACTCAGCTGATCCCTCATCTTGCGCATTTCATCCAATAACTGATTGTGTTGCTGAATACTTGTTTGAACCTGTGCTTGCAGCTGAGCTTGAACGTGTGCTTGCAACTGAGCCTGCTAATCAGCTTGTGATTTCCTTACTTGTTCTAGCTCAGCTTGAAGGGCACTTATTTGTTGAGCTTGTAAGGACTCATGCGAACTGGATGCGAAGCTGGATGCAGTAGAGGATGTCATCCCCTCGTATGCCGACTGACTGAATGGAGTAAAACCATATGCACATAAACCTAATCTGACATTTCTTGGTTCTTCCGCAAATGTAGGATGTGTACGATCAAAGTGCTTCCAAGCCTCTGCTTCTGATGGATGTGTGATAACACCTTCTTGTGGAATGTGATCATTATGCCATCTCATATGTGCAGCAGATCTCATGGATGCATATAGCCGTTGTAGTCTCGGAATTATTGGAAAGTAGAACATTCTACTAACAAGCACATCCTTTTGCTTCCTTCTATTTCTAGATTTGGGTTTAAATCTTGGTGCATTGCAATGACGGCATACATTTTCTGCGATATCTTCTTTAAAGTATAACATGCATCCATTCATACAACAATCTATCTTTATGTATGTCAAACCAAGTTTGGAAACTAACTTCTTTGTCCGATATAGATATGTAGGAATTAAATTATCTGTCGGATTGGTTTCCTTAAGCAGCCCAATGAATTGATTAAAACATTCACGAGCAACGTTATATTCAGCCTTGATGCTTAACATCTTCAGAGCAACAGATAATTCTGAGTGAGTCGTGCACCCTTTCCAGATTGGTTGCTGGGCAGCCTGCAATAAATCATAAAAGTTTTATGCCTCCGTATTCGGTAACTCTTCTGTATTTTGTTCAGTTTGGATTCCAGTTGCATCATGAACTAATTCCTCAAGATTTGGACGGATGTTTTCAGCCTCAGCAACATTACTATTTATAGAAGGACCGCATCAATAGTCAAATTATGGCTCATACTCACCATGAGAAGTCCAATACCAATACCGTGGCATGAATCCTCTGCGATACAGATCAACAGTTACATCATCTGGTTCTAGGTGCACTAGATTTTTGTGTTTAGAACATGGACATCGAAACTTTCCTTCTGACATAAAGCTGGGCAGCTGTTTCGCTTGCTGAATGAAAAAGTTCACCCCATTAATGAATTCATCTGTTAATGTCTTCCGACCTTGAGATAATCGGTTATACATCCAGCTTCTTTGATTTCTAATATCCATAACCTATATATAAGAGTAGAAAATTAATGGATTTATATATATATCTAATTAGTAGATCCAAGAAATTTAAAACGTGTAACACTTATTAATGAATTGATCACTCAAAGTCACAATCCCCTCACTAGGTCTACTAACCACTAAAGCAAAAAGATATGGAGTAATGTTGATCTCCATAATCCAACTTTACCTTCAACTCCCTCTCTAGTCTTATCAACAAGAACAATATCATCAACAAAAAGCATGTGGTGGGAAAATTTATGTCACCACTTTGATTTTGATTTCTCCTATTTTGTAATCGAATACTGCATTGAGAATAAAGTACAATCTCGAGAGACTGACACAATATTCTACAATGGATTCAATATCAAAATAGAGTTTTGAAAATTGATATTTCTATAATTAAACATAGTTCAAAGAATAACATATCATCTCAAAAGATGAACATGAAATTCTATAGAATATGTTTAAAAATAGAAATACATTTTTTGAAAAAATTTTATTCATTCTTTTATTTAGATATGACAAGAAAAATATTTTATCATCTTAAAAGACGAACATAACATTCTTCAAGATATCCAAAAGCAATAATGAGTTTTATAAAATTCATTATTTCTAAAGTTGAATATAACAAGTATAATATTATATTATCTGAAAAGATAATAATAACATTCTACAAGTCTATTCCAAATTAGAAATAAGGTTTTAAAAATATCTACGTTCCCAAAGATTCTTCCCTTATTTTATACAAATAAAACAAGGTTTATTTTAGTCTAGGGTTCTCAAATCCCTATAGGAGCAAGCTCCTATAATTAATTACATCTTAGGAGAGAATCTCCTAAGAAAACTCTCGATTAAAGTAGTGATTTCATACCCTTTTGAGTACAAAGTAAAAGACAAGGAAACAGAAGTAGGAATTTTTCAAGGAGAAAGCTCAATGTTGAACATTTATTAGCGGGTCAAAGAAAGAAAAGTAGGAGGCGTCGGATTCTGAGAAGCTCAAAGACAACCTCAGCCTACCCTATGTTAGGCTTTACATTTTAGGAGAAAATTTTATGTTTAAATTGAAATTTTATTAGAAATTTGGGATTATATTCACGAAGGGCGAGGACTTAAGATCTAAAAAGAATCTGCCTCAGAACCTAAATCTAATTTGGGTACTATAAAATAGTGACCCGAACCTAACTAATGAAATGCAAATCTGGACTTACCCCGGCCTGGATTGGGGAGCCAGCTAACCACCTAGGCGCATTAAAACCATGTATCCAGTCTCTTATGAAAGATATGTAGGGTTGTTGTTTAAGTTTTAAGGAATTTGGGGCTGACATCTAAGATAATTCCTAATTAGCCCCTCAACTTATGTAGGATGATAAATGTCTAGAAATGCAATTAATATTTTAGACTCTTTTTAATTTGTATCTAATGCAATGCATGCTAATTGACTCGAATGCATAAAATGAATATGAAGCAGTTTAAAAATTAGGCTTAGAAAATAGGTTTTTCCCTAGAGATTGCACAACTTCCCCTTGACAGAACTGCACCCTCATAGGTCAAGTGGTCTGCCAGAACCCGCAGGCGGGGAGGTGCCTAACAAGGAAGAGAAAGTATTAATATGCTTATACTGACTCTCGGCGATTCCGAGCTTACTTCTTAGATCGTTAGAGTTACTATATGAGCCTAAAAAGTTTTATTTAAAATTACAAGTAGAAGAATTTTAAGCGTACCCTTACGAAAAAAGCACTCCGATTCGTATCCAGACTAAAACAAAACACGGCATGCAAGAGTCCTAAAAAAAATCTACTGCACAAACAATGTAAACAATCAATTTTAATAATCCAAATATAATGTCCAATGTCCAATGTCCATATTACACCCAGAATTTGCAGAAAAAGTAAAGTGGCCGGGTACCACTGACAACAAACCCGGATTCTAATTCTAAGAATGACGCAAGGGATTTTTAAACTGGGATATACTATTCCTTGAATCTTTATTTCTTCGTCTTCTTTCTTCAATCTTCTTGTTCTATCTTTTCTTCTTCTACGAGCTTCTTAGGTCTGCCGGGTTCTGGATATCCAAATGAAAAGAAACTCATCCCTAAGAGGGGTATTTTCTTTTCTATTTGGATATTGAATCATCCTAATTTGGCTTTCCAAATAAAAGAGAATAATCCTTTGAGATATATTCTCCTTTCTTTAGATTCCAAATTGGATGTAATATCCCATTTTCAAAATCACTTTCACATTTATGATAATTTTCAAATACATTTACATTTACATTACATTTCACAGAAAAAGAAAGAAAATCTAGACCACCTGCAGGGTTATCCTAAGCAAAAATCATCCCAAGCAGTTATATATATATGCATTTAAATTAAATCAATTAGCCACACTTGGCCACACTCTTCTTCATTTGGGGGCTAAGCACCTGTAGCATTTATTTATTATTAATTAATTAGCCCCCTTTTCATCTGCCCTGCATGAGTGTGGCCACCTGTAGAAAATCGTATTAACAATCCAGATCGCTCCTAACCTATGGGTAATCTAATCGTTAATCAAATCACAACTCAGAGTGCAGTAAAAATAAATAAACAAACACACCAACATTTTACAACCAGCATGCAATGAAAACTGAGAAAGCCCGTCACAATGCAGTAAGGAAATAAACACCGGCCTAACCTAAATCTAGAGTCGGTTGTCCTAACAAACAATTCTAAGTGTGTGCAACAGGTTGTGTGGTTTTGATATGTCCTATATAGGTTAATTATTGACTAAAGTTTTTTTTTTATTTGATTGAATTTTAATTTAAAGATGTTCACTAATTCTAAGGTGAGGTGTTACTAAGTTTTCTATGTTATATGTTTCTATTCTAAAGTGTGCATGCATCCTAAGTCTAAGTTTTCTAAGACTTAGTCCTTAATTTTTGTCCTTTAAGTGTCACTACTGTTATATGGGGTTAAATCTTTGTTATTACTAACCCTTAGGACTTTTCGTATGTAGAAATAGGATTTAGGGATCTATGATAAAATTAGAAAAAAATAAATCTAATAAATTGAAGTTACTACAAGGACCTAAAAGGGAAAGGTTAACGCAAACCACATCAAGGGGTCCCTAAAGGTTTTCTAAGTTTAGAAATACTCACAGTCACCGGGGGCTACGACCCGATGGTTCCGCCCGTAGCACCTCTACCCAGTTGGATAGAGGCGACTGACGTCATTTGCTCCTTTTCCTTTTGTTCCCTCGACCGGTACCATTCCTCGCAATTTAGGCAAATAAAACAGGAAAAACAAGGAAAAACAGGGATTAGAAGCAAGTTTAATAATTAATAATAAAATAATTGAAATTTACTGAAAATAAAGTACATACCTTTCTTCGGGCTTGAACACTGGTTCGTTGATTGTACTTTTGGAACCTTTACTTTGTAAGCATATTGTATACCTTTCTAATATTTACTTCCACTCTTCTAAACTTATATAATTTTCACAAAATACACAATTTTCCTCTTACACTTGTACACTTCTCTCATTCCTAAAATCATGCTTTACACTTCCCTAAAGTCATACACTTCTTCCCATTTTCACTTTTCAAACTCAAGCACAAAACTCATTATAAAATTCACTTCTTAAACTATACATCCATTTTCACTATTTAACATACAAACACTTCATTTTCCATACCCTTATACACTTCTCATTTTCAACTTTCTATACATTTTACCTTCCAACACATAAGCACACAATTCACCTTTCAAGACATAAATCTTTCACTTTTCTAAATCACACAATTTCCACTTTTATATATAAATGCAAATCAATTTTCTTTACTAAATCAAATACTTTAATTTTCATAATCTTCACACAAGACATTTCTAAAATACATTTTCTCTTTTCGATATACTTTTTAAAACATTTTTCTTATTAATGCCAACATTTTCATTTTTTATAAAACACACATTTTCCACTTTTCAAAACATATAAAACACTATTCCTTACCAATCCAAACATTTTACCTTTCATTTTTGCTTACACAAAATCCTTTCAACATATACTTCTACTTTTAAAACCTACCATCTCTACTTCTTATCTTTAATAAGCATCACCTTGAGTTTCAATTTTCAAAACACATTAGTTCCATTTCTTAAACTTTCAAAATCTAAACACTTTCCAATATGTACTTTTCACAAAAACACAAAATTAATTTCACTTTCAAAACATATACCTTTTGTTTTCAAAAATCCCAAAATTTAATTCTCAAACCAAATATACTTTTCTCTTAACAACCACTTCTAAAAACGCTAGCCTAGGTAGTGTGAAGGGTGTCAAAGAGAAATTTTGGGACTTTAAGATTCAACTATTTTGATAAATCGCAAGGCAAAACTGAGAGTACTTTCTTTTAAAAAAGAATTGATGAAGTAAGCTCTAAAAAAAAATGATATCAAACGTTCTTTTTCTAACAACAATTTCTATGCAATAATCTATATATTGTTATATAAAAACTTTTGCCAAAAATAAATTAGTTTGCAGTTAAGGTAAACGCTCATTTTCATAACACAAGTTCTTCTATGTATTGTTTTAAAAAAAAATGCTAACTAAAGAATCATCAAGGCGGCGGCAATCTAAAGTCAGATTTCAGAGATTTTTAATTATCATTCAAAAACTCTGCTTAAAAAAAAAATGATAGCCACATATAGATTAGATTCCATATTGAGCATAAAAAGAATTGATTGTGTGTGATAAACTCTCAAATGGATAGTCATCACCAACTATACCTTCTGATTTATTCTCCTCACATTTATTTTTTTCTTCGTTCTCTGTATGTGAATCAGACCGAGAGAGAGCAGGAGTTGCAAATTAAAGGGGAGAGGAGCAACTGCGAAATGGAGAGAGCGACGGAGAGGAGATTGGTTCGCGAACTTGAAGGAGGAGAGAGCTTGAGGATGTTCCGAACTGCATGCGTGAGAGGGACGGTCGGTTTCTGGCCCTCTTGCGACACAAGGAGACAATGGAGGAGGTTTTGTGAACGGCTGGGAGGGGTCGGAGCGGGGGTCGTTCTGTACGTGTGAGTGAATGGAGAAGGGGTGTTTGTGAACTGCAGAGGAAATGGGCGGTGGGGTTTCGTGAATGAGAGCAGAGGGAGACCGCAAACTAGGTAGTTTCTCCTGGATTGTGCGAACTGGAGCCAGGAGGCAAAGGGGCTTCTCATGCGAATAGAGTGTGATATCCTCTATGAGAGGAGCAGTTCGGGACTTCTCGCGGGCAGAGATTCGGAGATGAGGGAGTTCGGGATTACAGAGAGGAGCGAATATGTGTGTGAGATGATTTCGTTTTGTCTTCTTATGGGCTGGGAGAGGGAGTTTTCGGAACTGCAGGGGAGAGGGATGCAGTTTGTGAATTGTAAGAGATGGGGTCGGTTTTCTATGTGTATGGGGAGGAGAGGAGTTGCCAACTGCAGGAGAGGGGATTGAGAGGGATTTCGGTTGATTAGACCGACTCAATCAATTTCAAAAAAAAAACATTTTTTTTTTAAATCAACGGCTAGGATTAATCCAATCTTTAACGAGGGATTTTAGGGGTTGATTCTAATTTGATCGAAAAATTAAATTAGAATTTATTAGCAAGAATTTGGTGTTTGATTGATGAATTGATTTGAGCCCAATGATGTATTAATTTGATCGAAAATAAATTAGATCAAATTAAATTGAGTCGATTGAGATCAACGAATTATAAATCGAGTTTGATTTGAGTTCACTTTGGAGTTGAATTGAAATTGTTTTGAATTGATTTTGATTCGAATTGAATGGTAGGTTCGAGTCGACGCTACGTCATTAGGAATCCACCTAAGAGAAATCCTGTGGGCGATGTCTACACTAGGCTTCGAATACCTATGTGCTAGAATTGGATTTGGGAAAATTGACCTCGAACAACGAGGTCAACAAATGGACCCCCAATAGGCATGATAAACTTGCCAAACTTTATCGTGCATATTGGCGTTGACCGAAACGATCAACTAGATCCAGAGTTGAAGTTGAAGATTTGAGTTTATGAATTGAACGAATTTTGGGAATTGATTGAAAATCAGAATGAAAAGTTGACAGAGTTTTGAGTTGTCTCAGTGATTTTGAAGTTGATGTTGGCATTGATGGCTTTAGTAAATAATAACTAAAAATATTAGTATTATTTAGTAAAGTCAAGATTTGAAAAGGTTCAATGTGGTTTGGCACGAATAGGAATTTTGAATTTGATTTTGATATGATTGAAATCTCTTTTTTTTTTTTTTTTTTATAAATCAAGACTAACTTCAAGAATGTCAATAGAATGAAGAGAAGATGCCGCTGGGGATGCTTATACTTCTCCTCGGGACGAAGATTAGGATGCCACTAGGGATGCTTACTCCTAACTCCAAAGATGCCAATAGGATGCCGTAGGAGGACTTATACCTAAAGACGGATTTAAGATTTAACATTTAATGAAGAGAAGATGCCGCTAGGGATGCTTATACTTCTCTTCGAGACGAAGATTAGGATGCCACTAGGGATGCTTACTCCTAACTCTAAAGATGCCAATAGGATGTCGTAAGAGGACTTATACCCAAAGACGGATTTAAGATTTAACATTTAATGAAGAGAAGATGCCGCTAGGGATGCTTATACTTCTCCTCGAGACGAAGATTAGGATGCCACTAGGGATGCTTATACTTCTCCTTGAGACGAAGATTAGGATGCCACTAGGGATGCTTATACTTCTCCTCGAGACGAAGATTAGGATGCCACTAGGGATGCTTATTCCTAACTTCAAAGATGTTAATAGGATGCCGTAAAAGCGGACTTAGACCTAAAGACTGATTTAAACTGGATTGGCTGCCGTAAGAGCGGACTTAAGCCAGAAAGCCAATAGGATGCCGTAAAAGTGGACTTAGACCTAAAGACGGATTTAAACAGGTTTGGCTGCCGTAAGAGCGGACTTAAGCCAGAAAGTCAATAGGATGCCGTAAAAGCGGACTTAGACCTAAAGACTGATTTAAACTGGATTGGCTGTCGTAAGAGCGGACTTAAGCTAGAAAGCCAATAGGATGCCGTAAAAGCGGACTTAGACCTAAAGACTGATTTAATCAGGTTTGGCTGCCGTAAGAGCGGACTTAAGACAGAAAGCCAATAGGATGCCGTAAAAGCGGACTTAGACCTAAAGACTGATTTAAACTGGATTGGCTGCCGTAAGAGCGGACTTATGCCAGAAAGCCAATAGGATGCCGTAAAAGCGAACTTAGACCTAAAGACTGATTTAAACTGGATTGGTTGCTGTAAGAGCGGACTTAAGCCAGAAAGCCAATAAGATGCCGTAAAAGCAGACTTAGACCTAAAGAATGATTTAATCAGGTTTGGCTATCGTAAGAGCAGACTTAAGCCAGAAAGTCAGTAGGATGCCGTAAAAGCGGACTTAGACCTAAAGACAGATTTGAGATTTAGAATTTAGAAGTATAATTGATTTCTTTAAAGCTTTGGACCTCTTCCCTTCATTACAAATGACATTGACAACTTACAAATGTTCTACTGGAGATCAAAAGCTTTTGCTAATGTCATTTTCTAGAAGGGGAAAAAAAAATGAATGATAGTCTTTAAATTATTGGATTGAAAATTTTATTTTTTTTCTCCTTTATATATGATCTATATAACATACAAACAATCCACTAGGGATTGTGTTTTTTATATCGGATCATCATATGTCAAGAAAGGAGAAAGAAGGTGGTAGTTCGATCATCTTTAAAAAGTAAAGAATCATCAAAGCTTCTCAAACACCAAAGGAAGAATGCAAGATTTTGATTAAAGATTCAATCTGCGATTGAATTTGTTTCGAGTAACTCAAAGAAAATAATATGAATCTTCTAGAGTTATTATTTACAAGTTTTAAGAAAACTAAATGCAACATGATAAAATTTCCTTAGAAACTTTAACTTTTGCATGAGTTTTTAAAGATCAAGGAAAATATTTGAGCATCCTTTATAGTGAAAGCATCAAGGAATATCAAATATTTACAATGATTGAGAAAAGTTAAATTTTCATTAAAAAGTGAAAGCTTTATTTTTCATTTGATAATTTTCTTATAATATTGGAAAGTGGTCATTTAAGTTTTAATCATCTTAACCCAATGAAAAAGACATGGGAAAAGATTCAAAAACTCTACGAAGAATAGGTTGACTCCCTCTAAATTAAATAATTTGAATATGACCAACATGAGTTTAAATCAAACAATCAAAACTTAACAACTTTCTTTCAAAGAAGCTTGTAGTTTCAAATATTTTGAATTTCAATGCTATAGAAAGATTCTTTAATGGGGATAGAGTTGTTTAGACTCTAACATCTGATTCTAGTTTATGATTAAGATATACATTGAATTGAATTTTATATCTATTTGACGAAGCCATCATAGACTTTATCGGGAATAGAATCCCTCCAATTCTAACATCCAAGATTAGTCAATAATGGACTAGGTCAAACTGTAGTTTGATTTTGATTTGGTTTTTAGCAAAGATTCAAACAAAGGTATCGTTGACACCACTAAGGATAGAACCCCTCATGTTCTAACATCCTAGTTTAGTCAATGATATATTTAAAATTCAGACATGACATCTACTCATAGTGAATGAGAACATTAGACAATCATCTCAAAACCAACTAAAGGATGTCCTTTAGTTCAGTTTCAAAATTTTGAATCCAAAGAAAGTGATTTTTATATCTATAAATATCACTGTAGATCATCTAGCATCAGGACTTTATCTAGAATCTCATTCAAATTGGAAGATGTTCAAAAGAAAGTTGAAGAGATTTGGATAATAGTTTGTTTATGCATCTTAATTATGTTAGATATGTAAAACCCAATAATGCATAACCAGCACCATTATAATTTCATTTAGATTGATCATCTATATGATTTTTCTTGATAATGATTTGAAAATCTGAACTGACCTACTCAAGTTTGCTAACTAGAGACTAGGGAGGTCTCGGGATTTAGATTTAGTTAACCCAGATCAAAGCTCCCTACAAGCAAAACTGGGGTTTTCTTCTTCATATTTTTCTTATTTTTGAATTAAGAATTATATCAAAAGAGAATTAAATTGGAGGTAGAAATTCAATATTTCTGAATCTTGTAGATGATATATATATTCTACATCTAATAGAACATCAATGCTTGATGATGAACTAAAATTTTGAATTCTCAAAGTCAAGTGTTAAAAATACTAAAGGATGAATAGGTCCTATGATATTCAAGATTTAGAAAGGGAAGCCACTTTTTTTTTTTTTGCTACACATTTAATGAATGTGTCTCTTTTTTTCTTTTCTTTTCTTTTCCTTCTTCACTTTTTTTTTTTAGGAGGCTTCCTTTATTGAAATCTTGAAATGATTATTTTAATTGTAAAACTATCTTCCAAGTATAAGAGTAGAAAATTAACCCTCTTATATAAGGAATATATATCTACAAATTGGACCCAATCCTATAGTATGAATAAACAACTTGAATGAAATAATTATGAAATAAGTTCATCAATTTGTAAGATGCCTATGAAATGTATAACAACGAGGTGAACAAAACTTTCCTTTCCTCCAATTTTAATTTGACATAAATCTTAATTCAAAAGAAGATACATATTGATATCATAATGGGTGAAGCCAAATATGATAATTTGTTTATCACTATTGAAGAGGAAAAACTATTAAAGATGTTATAAAATCACCTGACTCGGTATCAATTCAAGGTGTGTCAATTAATTTTAAGGAAAAGCCATATGACAAAGAAATGTTTATCATATCATGGGTTAGCCTTAATAAAAAAAATTCTTGAATTATTCCAAGTCTTTGATTGAAAGGAGAATTTAAGATGATCAATCTTAACAAGAATTGCTCATGAGTTTTCTCAAATGGAATAATAAAGCTAATAATAAACTTAGCTAATATTTGATTTATAAAATATCACCATAAGAGAAAACAACATATAATGAACAAAAGCTTTTATATAATTTGTCTATTTATCTTCATCGCATACCTTAAGATCCACATTCTATCAGAGTTAAACCGCATGGCAGAGGACAAATCGTCGTATCCATGTAATACTCTTAGGAAATAGGATTTATAGGCATATTAAACTTTATCCTACAAGAAGGTTTAAAGGTGAGGGAATTCAAAATAATTTTCAAACTTCAATACATCAACCAATAATTGTACATTTCTATTATTAGAAACATTATAACATGGTTGAATATAAAATTTGGAAACACATTTGAATTTAATTCAGACGATTACTAAAAACCGACCAAAATTAGTTGAACTTTTGTGCTTTGAGATTTCAACATAAATTGAGAATAAATATACCTTCATCTAAGGTGTCAATCCACCTAAGTGGTGTGAGGGAGGGAATATACTTTTCTTTTTAGCATTGATAACCATTGGTCTTATTCTTTAAGTGTTTAGAGGAGTCAACCACAATGAAGTTTCAATTATAATTTAAGGAAGATAGAGGTAAATTTCTTTTTAAAAGAAATCAACCTGCTATTTTTTCTAGCAAAATTATTTTTATAAGCTTAACTTCTATTCGATCCTTCAAACTTTTCTTAACTTAAATTGACTTTAATCTTGAAAATCTTGCATAGATCAGATTATGGACCCTGTCCTAGCAAACATATCAAGCTACAAAGGACATGTAACTACAATATGTTAATAGGACAAGCATAAATTTTTGATTTGAAGGTTGAGCTTTTGGACCTTGTCCTACCAACATATTAAGCTATAAACATATATAACTGTAATATGCTAGTTTAAATAAAGAGAAACTTTGATTTAAAAGCTCAAATTTTCTTAAGAATTATCCTGCCACATATTGAGTTACAAAAAAATATATAACTGCAACATGTTAGCCAGGACACGAAGAAGTTTAAATTTTTGAAGACTTAAAATTTTTTGGACCCAATTCAAATAATACATTAAGTTACTAAAAGAAGTAACAATATATATTACTAAAGATTGGGTAAAGGGAATTTGGACCCAGTGCTAAATCAAACATCAAGCTACAAGAAAAATGTAACTACAATATTCGAATTAGCACAGGAAATTTCTTTACAAAAAGGTCGTACAAAGGATCTTCCCGTTAGTTTTCTAACGGGGTCCAAAATAAGACCTCTAAAATTTTTTAGATGCTGGCCAAATTATCCAAGAATGAAATGAATAAAAGAACCGGCGGAAGAAAGGTAGTTACAACTTATGACAAGCACAAGTATACTACCGATGTAAGGGTATAAAACAGTGCTAAAGATGGAGAGAGGATTGGTCCCCAGCGGAGACGCCAGAAAAACCTTGGTGGGAAAATTTATGTCACCACTTAGATTTTGATTTCTCCTATTTTGTAATCGAATACTGCATTGAGAATAAAGTACAATATCGAGAGACTAACACAATATTCTACAATGGATTCAATATCAAAATAGGGTTTTGAAAATTGATATTTCTATAATCAAACATAGTTCAAAGAATAACATATCATCTCAAAAGATGAACATGAAATTCTATAGAATATGTTTAAAAATAAAAATACGTTTTTTGAAAAAATTTTATTCATTCTTTTATTTAGATATGACAAGAAAAATATTTTATCATCTTAAAAGACGAACATAATATTCTTCAAGATATCCAAAAGCAATAATAAGTTTTATAAAATTCATTATTTCTAAAGTTGAATATAACAAGTATAATATTATATTATCTGAAAAGATAATAATAACATTCTACAAGTCTATTCAAAATTAGAAATAAAGTTTTAAAAATATCTACGTTCCCAAAGATTCTTCCCTTGTTTTATACGAATAAAACAAGGTTTATTTTAGTCTAGGGTTCTCAAATCCCTATAGGAGCAAGCTCCTATAGTTAATTACATCTTAGGAGAGAATCTCCTAAGAAAACTCTCGATTAAAGCAGTGATTTCATACCCTTTTGAGTACAAAGTAAAAGACAAGGAAATAGAAGTAGGAATTTTTCAAGGAGAAAGCTCAATGTTGAACATTTATTAGCGGGTCAAAGAAAGAAAAGTAGGAGGCATCGGATTTTGAGAAGCTCAGAGACAACCTCAGCCTACCCTATGTTAGGCTTTTCATTTTAGGAGAAAATTTTATGTTTAAATTAATATTTTATTAGAAATTTGGGATTATATTCCTGAAGGGCGAGGACTTAAGATCTAAAAAGAATTTGGCTCAGAACCTAAATCTAATTTGGGTACTATAAAATAGTGACCCGAACCTAACTAATGAAATACAAATATGGGACTTACCCAGGCCTGGATTGGGGAGCCAGCTAACCACCTAGGCGCTTTAAAACCATATATCCAGTCTCTTATGAAAGATAGGTAGGGTTGTTGTTTAAGTTTTAAGGAATTTGGGGCTGACATCTAAGATAATTCCTAATTAGCCCCTCAACTTATGTAGGGTGATAAATGTCTAGAAATGCAATTAATATTTTAGACTCTTTTTAATTTGTATCTAATGCAATGCATGCTAGTTGACTCAAATGTATAAAATGAATATGAAGCAGTTTAAAAATTAGGCTTAGAAAATAGGTTTTTTCCTAGAGATTGCACAACTTCCCCTTGACAGAACTGCACCCTCATAGGTCAAGTGGTCTGCCAGAACCCGCAGGCGGGGAATTGCCTAACAAGGAAGAGAAAATATTAATATGCTTATGCTGACTCTTGGCGATCCCGAGCTTACTTCTTAGATCGTTAGAGTTACTATGCGAGCCTAAAAATTTTTATTTAAAATTACAAGTAGAAGAATTTTAAGCGCACCCTTACGAAAAAAGCACTCCGATTTATATCCAGACTAAAACAAAACACGACATGCAAGAGTCCTAAAAAAAATTTACTGCACAAACAATGTAAACAATCAATTTTAATAATCCAAATATAATGTCCAATGTCCATATTACACCCAGAATTTGCAGAAAAAGTAAAGTGGCCGGGTACCACTGACAACAAACCCGGATTCTAATTCTAAGAATGACGCAAGGGATTTTTAAACTGGGATATACTATTCCTTGAATCTTTATTTCTTCGTCTTCTTCCTTCAATCTTCTTGTTCTATCTTTTCTTCTTCTATGAGCTTCTCAGGTCTGCCGGGTTCTGGATATCCAAATGAAAAGAAACTCATCCCTAAGAGGGGTATTTTCTTTTCTATTTGGATATTGAATAATCCTAATTTGGCTTTCCAAATAAAAGAGAATAATCCTTTGAGGTATATTCTCCTTTCTTTAGATTCCAAATTGGATGTAATATCCCATTTTTAAAATCACTTTCACATTTATGATAATTTTCAAATACATTTACATTTACATTACATTTCACAGAAAAAGAAAGAAATCTAGACCACCTGCAGGGTTATCCTAAGAAAAAATCATCACAAGCAGTTATATATATATGCATTTAAATTAAATCAATTAGCCACACTTGGCCACACTCTTCTTCATTTGGGGGCTAAGCACCTGTAGCATTTATTTATTATTAATTAATTAGCCCCCTTTTCATCTGCCCTGCATGAGTGTGGCCACCTGCAAAAAATCGTATTAACTATCCAGATCGCTCCTAACCTATGGGTAATCTAATCGTTAATCAAATCACAACACAGAGTGCAGTAAAAATAAATAAACAAACACACCAACATTTTACAACCAGCATACAATAAAAACCGAGAAAGCCCGTCACAATGCAGTAAGGAAATAAACACCGGCCTAACCTAAATCTAGAGTCAGTTGTCCTAACAAACAATTCTAAGTGTATGCAACAGGTTGTGTGGTTTTGATATGTCCTATATAGGTTAATTATTGACTAAAGTTTTTTTTTTATTTGATTGAATTTTAATTTAAAGATGTTCACTAATTCTAAGGTGAGGTGTTACTAAGTTTTCTATGTTATACGTTTCTATTCTAAAGTGTGCATGCATCATAAGTCTAAGTTTTCTAAGACTTAGTCCTTAATTTTTGTCCTTAAGTGTCACTACTGTTATATGGGGTTAAATCTTTGTTATTACTAACCCTTAGGACTTTTCGTATGTAGAAATAGGATTTAGGGATCTACGATAAAATTAGAAAAAAATAAATCCAATAAATTGAAGTTACTACAAGAACATAAAAGGGAAAGGTTAACGCAAATAACATCAAGGGGTCCCTAAAGGTTTTCTAAGTTTAAAAATACTCACAGTCACCGGGGGCTACGACCCGATGGTTCCGCCCGTAGCACCTCTACCCAGTTGGATAGAGGCGACTGACGTCATTAGCTCCTTGTCCTTTTGTTCCCTCGACCGGTACCATTCCTCGCAATTTATGCAAATAAAACAGGAAAAACAAGGAAAAACAGGGATTAGAAGCAAGTTTAATAATTAATAATAAAATATTTGAAATTTACTGAAAATAAAGGACATACCTTTCTTCGGACTTGAACACTGGTTCGTTGATTGTACTTTTGGAACCTTTACTTTGTAAGCATATTGTATACCTTTCTAATATTTACTTCCACTCTTCTAAACTTATATAATTTTCACAAAATAAACAATTTTCCTCTTACACTTGTACACTTCTCTCATTCCTAAAATCATGCTTTACACTTCCCTAAAGTCATACACTTCTTCCCATTTTCACTTTTCAAACTCAAGCACAAAACTCATTATAAAATTCACTTCTTAAACTATACATCCATTTTCACTATTTAACATACAAACACTTCATTTTCCATACCCTTATACACTTCTCATTTTCAACTTTCTATACATTTTACCTTCCAACACATAAGCACACAATTCACCTTTCAAGACATAAATCTTTCACTTTTCTAAATCACACAATTTCCACTTTTATATATAAATGCAAATCAATTTTCTTTACTAAATCAAATACTTTAATTTTCATAATCTTCACACAAGATATTTCTAAAATACATTTTCTCTTTTCGATATACTTTTCAAAACATTTTTCTTATTAATGCCAACATTTTCATTTTTTATAAAACACACATTTTCCACTTTTCAAAACATATAAAACACTATTCCTTACCAATCCAAACATTTTACCTTTCATTTTTGCTTACACAAAATCCTTTCAACATATACTTCTACTTTTAAAACCTACCATCTCTACTTCTTATCTTTAATAAGCATCACCTTGAGTTTCAATTTTCAAAACACATTAGTTCCAATTCTTAAACTTTCAAAATCTAAACACTTTCCAATATGTACTTTTCACAAAAACACAAAATTAATTTCACTTTCAAAACATATACCTTTTGTTTTCAAAAATCCCAAAATTTAATTCTCAAACCAAATATACTTTTCTCTTAACAACCACTTCTAAAAACGCTAGCCTAGGTAGTGTGAAGGGTGTCAAAGAGAAATTTTGGGACTTTAAAATTCAACTATTTTGATAAATCGCAAGGCAAAACTGAGAGTACTTTCTTTTAAAAAAGAATTGATGAAGTTAGTTCTAAAAAAAAAAAATGATATCAAACGTTCTTTTTCTAACAACAATTTCTATGCAATAATCTATATATTGTTATATAAAAACATTTGCCAAAAATAAATTAGTTTGCAGTTAAGGCAAACGCTCATTTTCATAACACAAGTTCTTCTATGTATTGTTTTAAAAAATAATGCTAACTAAAGAATCATCAAGCCGGCGACAATCTAAAGTCAGATTTCAGAGATTTTTAATTATCATTCAAAAACTCTGCTTAAAAAAAAATTATAGCCACATATAGATTAGATTCCATATTGAGCATAAAAAGAATTGATTGTGTGTGATAAACTCTTAAATGGATCGTCATCACCAACTATACCTTCTGATTTATTCTTCTCACATTTGTTTTTTGCTTCGTTCTCTGTATGTGAATCAGACCGAGAGAGAGCAGGAGTTGCGAATTAAAGGGGAGAGGAGCAACTGCGAAATGGAGAGAGCGACGAAGAGGAGATTGGTTCGCGAACTGGAAGGAGGCGAGAGCTTGAGGATGTTCCGAACTGCAGGCGTGAGAGGGACGGTCGGTTTCTGGGCCTCTTGCGACACAAGGAGACAATGGAGGAGGTTTTGTGAACGGCTCGGAGGAGTCGGAGCGGGGGTCGTTCTGTACGTGTGAGTGAATGGAGAAGGGGTGTTTGTGAACTGCAGAGGAAATGGGCGGTGGGGTTTCGTGAATGAGAGCAGAGGGAGACCGCAAACTAGGTAGTTTCGCCTGGATTGTGCGAACTGGAGCCAGGAGGCAAAGGGGCTTCTCATGCGAATAGAGTGTGATATCCTCTATGAGAGGAGCAATTCGGGACTTCTCGCGGGCAGAGAACCGGAGATGAGGGAGTTCGGGATTACAGAGAGGAGCGAATATGTGTGTGAGATGATTTCGTTTTGTCTTCTTATGGGCTGGGAGAGGGAGTTTTCGGAACTGCAGGGGAGAGGGATGCAGTTCGTGAATTGTAAGAGATGGGGTCGGTTTTCTATGTGTATGGGGAGGAGAGGAGTTGCCAACTGCAGGAGAGGGGATTGAGAGGGATTTCGGTTGATTAGACCGACTCAATCAATTTCAAAAAAAAACATTTTTTTTTAAATCAACGGCTAGGATTAATCCAATCTTTAACGAGGGATTTTAGGGGTTGATTCTAATTTGATCAAAAAATTAAATTAGAATTTATTAGCAAGAATTTGGTGTTTGATTGATGAATTGATTTGAGCCCAATGATGTATCAATTTGATCGAAAATAAATTAGATCAAATTAAATTGAGTCGATTGAGATCAACGAATTATAAATCGAGTTTGATTTGAGTTCACTTTGGAGTTGAATTGAAATTGTATTGAATTGATTTTGATTCGAATTGAATGGTAGGTTCGAGTCGACGCTACGTCATTAGGAATCCACCTAAGAGAAATCCTGTGGGCGATGTCTACACTAGGCTTCGAATACCTATGTGCTAGAATTGGATTTGGGAAAATTGACCTCGAACAATGAGGTCAACAGCATGCACCAAGGTATATATCTAAAAGTGGGAGCCACAGAGGAAAATAGGCCTATCAAAATAAATGGTGGTGATAGATTAACCTCAACAGGGAGAACATTTGAACCAAAAATCAAGGAGTTGCTGATGAGTGCATAGGGAGGATCGAGTTGCGAGAGGAGCAAGGAGTTAGGTCACTTATATGTACTATTCATATTGTATTGAGCAATCAAATAGAGAGAATTTTTTAAGAAATCATATATATGAACTAATTGTACTATATGATCTATATCGTTTAGTCTAATAGGATAAAGATGATTTTTTTTTATCTTGCTAATGAACTAATCTACTGTATGATCTAGCTAGCTTTAGTTAAGAACCATAATTTAATGTTTCTAAACAAAGTCCCTAAGTATAATTACTCTTCTATGAACCCTAAAATGTGATTTTTATGTCAGACGTTGTTACCTAAGAGATTTGAAGAAAGAGTTTGTTCTTGCTACCTTTTCTATTTCTTTTTATCCAACAAAAAAGCATGCACCAAAGTACATCCTCTAGCAAATGTCTAGTGCTAACAACCATGACTAAAGCATAAAAAAATATGGACTTAATCCAATCGAAATAGCAAAAAAAATTGAGAACAAACCTTCGGTTATCTCCTCGACGGCGCGCGACTAGGGAGAGAGGCGGCGGCGCGCGACTAAGAAGGAAGCTCGGCGAAGTCCGGTGACCGTCGACGGCGAAGTCCGGTGACCATCGGCGACGTCTAACCACGGCGAGCGACGAACGGCGACGGAGGGTGACGGGCGAAGCAGTCGAAGTGAGAGAATGGAAGGAAACGAATGACGGCCAGAGGGTTTCGGGTTCGGGAAATAGGGCTTTTACCGGCGGACGTTCCACCGGTATTGACACTAGTGACGTCGGTATAAGTTCCGACGTCTGATCCGTCGGATATATTTCATTGAGTTTAAATATGCCGGCGCAATGTCCGCCGGTAACGTACGCCGGAATTTTTCCGCCGTAACGTGCGACAGAAATGGTTCAGGAAACCCTATATCGTCGGATTTGCCGGCGGAACCGACATCGGTAAATTTACGACATATTTTGCGTCTGAAAGGTTGACGCAAATTTTCCGTCGAGCAAATCCGCCGGTACCTGCGCCGTTTATTACCGTCCAGAATTTTCCGCCGGAAAATCCGACGGTAATCGCGTGTTTTCCCGTAGTGATTATATCTGTAGATATGTAGTATCAGGGGTATAGTAGCAGCATAAACATGGATATTGAAGATTGGGTATTGATATTGGTATTATTTGAATGTTTGGGAATTTTGGTTGAAATATTTGAGAAGTTTGATATTTAAAATAGAAATTTCACCATCTTGCATTTAAAGTGGATGGTGGGGGAATGGATGATGGACCTGATCAAGATCCCATGGTTCAGTCGTCTTGGGCCTTCATGATCCATGGTCTACTTAGTCAGAGGACGTAGCCGACCCAACCTGACGGAAGGATCCTTGTCGGCAGCCATGGGTTGCTTCATCTACGGGGACCTTATAGACCTGGGGTGAATATTTGTCTAAGGGGATAAATTTGAATCCACCTTAGTTAACAGAGGGATTTGTGCCCTATCAATCATATCCTATTGATTCATATCTTAAGGATTTGATGCCACTATGGAGTGTATTGGCTCTAACCATAACCGATATTGCGTGGTGCCAATTGGCAGCAAAACGGCTCGGTTTAGAGGGCCTCGGGTCATAACCTTTTATCATGCGGAGCCATTTGGCGATAAAAATGTTGGTTAGAGGACACATACCACGTCCTTACTGGCATGAAACTATTTGAGAATGGATCATAGTGGTATTTTTGACCAGGCATTAGCTCTATGCGAGCTAAAGTAAATTTTAATTTGTCCACCTCGACGAACTGTTATAGTGGGTGGATGGATTTTGCTTTAAGTGATTTGACGGATTATTTCAATTTTAAATATCTTTTTGATTTTGATGATTTTGAGATTTTTGGGTTTTCGACTTTGTGGAGTTTTGGAATTTTGTGGGTATTTGAGTGGAGCTTTGGAATATTTAAAATAGACCCCTCCGGTTGAGATATGCAATCAACACGACTATCATTGGGGTGTGGGGTCATTCATTAACTAAACTTTATCGACCCTATCAACTTGTAGATAGGGGATCGGGTTTCGTAGGCTTCATACCCTTATTAGTGAATTCTCTTGACTATAGGCCTTGAAGGCCTAATATGAATATATTAAAACAAATATACTGGTCACCACATCCTTATATTTATTTAATGGTTCGAACCTTGTCAACTCCTATTGATCTGTATAGAAGGATCGGGTTCGAACTTGAATTCACTTATTAACCCGCACTTCATTCCTAGACATCACGTGTACCAATAACACACTCGCCGGGCCCATGCGGGTGTTTGGCGGCATTTTATAATTATTTGATAAATCCTGTCGACTCCTATTTACTTGCTTAGGAGGATCGGTTTTAGATTTATTGACCCGCACAACATCCCTAGATTTCACGTGTGTACCAATATCACACTCATTGGGGCCCATACAGGTTTTATGATTGGTTTTACCTCTTTTAGTGTACCTGTGTATACAAACTACAGTGCACGTGTAGGGGTTCTTTGAAAGTATTTGTAGATGCCTTCTATCTGCTTGCATAGAAGTTGCAGATCTGGTGGCATAGCATTGTAGTCTTGTGGACGCCTTCTGTCTGCTCGTATGAGTGTTGCAGATTCGGTGGCGTGGCGTAGCAGCTTTTGAATAGAGTTATTAGCTTCTTTGTACATGTAGACTGTTGTGCACTACTCTTTTCTTTCTGCAGGTGGATCGCAGTGCACTAACTAATCTCCTGCCTTATCATATAAATAGTTATATCTATCGCAGTTCTTTGTACTTTGCTTCTGGAACGTACATGTTGAATGTATAATGGGTCTTCTATAGCACCTTGCATGAGCTCATATCTATTACAGTTCTCTTCTGTATTTGTTCATAAATGAAACTTTGTGTATGTGATAGGTCTCTTACGGTGATTCATAGGAGTTTGCATTTACCACCAACCTCTTCATGCACATTGATTGGTAGGTTGCTTTATCCACTTGCATATTGGTTGCTGCATATATATAAAAACCCACAAGTATTGATTGGTGGGATATCGTTGTATTCATTGCATATCCTTCATTTGTGCGTTAGTAAGAGACTTTGTTGTTTGGAGGGACTACTATGTTTTCTTATGAAATTGTCATGAAGGCTACCGTCAATTTCAATATTCATTGCTTGCAAGTTTGAATGCATTTGCTCATGTCTTGACGTTGATCGTAGAACATTGTCACATTCACCATATACTTCTATGCTTGTATGTATATGCTCATTATACATTTATTCTTCAAGAACAAGTTATTACCTTTGCACGAATATCACATACATTTTTTTGTCTTTTGCATGTCATTGATATTCTACTTGCTTACTAGCATTGGGTTAAAAATTTAGAACCTTGTCATTCAAGATTTTATTATTTTGACCTTGTTGTGCAATCATAGACCTAAGGGTCCCAATTCCTTGTATTCATGGCTTTGTAATCAAACTATCCTTCTCATGATATTCTTATAACTTACAAATAGGTTGATTGCAAGTTTGTTGTCTTCAAAGACGATTCGCAAAGGTAACTCACAATCTATATGATGGTCTTGATATTGAATTCATCCATCACTTCATCACAATTAAGATGATCAACACAAGTGGCTTGTTGTTCAAATAAATTACCTCCCATTGGAACTTTGTAGAGATCATTCAAATTAAGCATCATATTAATAACTCATTTATGTTCAAGATCAAGTTATATTCATGCTCAATTTGGTTCCTTTGTGCCCAAGTCAAATTCAAGTATGAGCTCATTTCAATTTCATTTGCAAGTCCAGTGCGTATGCACTGTCACATTCAGGTCCAAGTTTTACTTAATTTTGAATCAATTGAGATTCAAAGTACAAGTTCAAGTTTCAGTAAAATGTGTTCAATCAAGTCCAATAAAAATCTTTTATGATTGTCTAAATTTTGCTCATTTATTTGAATTTGAACTCTTTTGCAGTCCACAAAATACAAATAAAAACCTTTTAAGTTCTCATTTCAATTTCATTTTAATTAAGTTCAAAATTAGTCATTTGTATTTTGCTAACAAGTTCAAGTCCAATTACAAGTCCAAATACAAGTTCCAGTTCGAGTTCAAGTTCAATTTGTCCAAATTCTGTCAAGGTCCTTGAATCTCTAGTCAAAATTTTGGCAGCCTCATGGCGTCTCCCCAGTTTAGAGGAAAACTACAAGAAACTAGTCATTCCCATCACGCTAAGAAAAACATGTATGGTAGGTGTCCTCGAACGAGGACACCGCGGCCGAATTTTTTTTCGTTCCCCCACCACACTAAGAAAAGCGTGTATGGGTCCTCAGCAATTGTTACAAAAGAAAAGCAATTATTTTCCCGCAAGCGGGTGCTTATGGGTATCTCTACTTCGTCGTACGCGTCGAACCGGATTCCCATCCCACCACGCTAAGGAAAGCGTGTATAAGAGATTTTCCGGTGTGCCACAAACTCCGAATAAGAGATTTTGGGTGATTACCTGCTTCGTCGCAAGCGTCGCGACGCACTTCCTCCCACCACGCTAAGAAAAGCATGTATAGGTGGTCGTTTTGTCGCACCACATGCGTCAAAACGAGTTTTCTAAAATTTGAAAAAAAAATTCTTTTCTTCACAAAATAAATCCCTCATTTTTTTTTAAACTTCTTTTTTGCTATCTCTTTTTTATTTTTTTTTGAAATATTTCTCTTTTTTTTTGCATCATTTCATTTTTTGTTTTGAATAAACAAACTTTTTCCTAATTCTTCCTGAAGGTGCATGAAGCACTTCTTCTCCAATATCCACATTGCCACCTTCACGTGCCATATCTTCAATGTATTGGGCTTCATCAAGAATTATAATGCATCTTTTGATATCAACCTCCATAGCTCTCTGAACAATTGGATTTATGATGTAGCTATATGGACAAAAGATTACTTGTTCTTCAGCTGCAAGAGTTTGAGCAGCAAGGTGTGAACAACCTTTTACATGTTGACTAATCCTCACTAGATCCTCTATATCATGAACCTCAAAATGTCCACCAATCTGAAGAGAAGGATGACTTTTGACTTTATTAGCATTTCTGTTGAACTCAAGGCAACCTCCAGATGGATCCTTCAGGAGCAATTTACATACTTCATTTTCTTTACCGCATACAAGCTTATTGGTACAATATTGCTTGCTTTCTTGACGCCAGAATAGCCATTGGCATGCGGTAAGATGTCTTCCTGTATTCCTGAATCACCTGACTGATCTGAAAGTATGTCCTCGATGCATAATAAATGTTGGGAGCCGTGAGCCTCTTCTGAGGCTTAGCTTTTGTTCCATGTCGAGGCTTCTCTGGATTCTTAGATGCATCATGATCAAGGATGAAACCACCACCGTGGAGAAGGGGATCGGCTAGCTAATTGGAGTTATTAAAATGCTCTTTCTGAGAAATAGATCCATCATCCAGGAGACAATAAAGTAGCTGTAGCTTCTTTGAGAAAGCAAGAGGGGTGGAGTTCTGGATTGGGACGTGGGGGATTTCATGTTGTTGGAGTTTGGTGCAGGCAGTGGAAATGAAGTGGGAGCTTGGTGAGCTAGGTTGCTTCAAGAGTCATAGAAGGAGGATTTGAACAGGGATTTGAACAGTTGGCATGAGGGAAAAGGGGTCGGCAAACTGGGACGGACAGGGGGGCTATTGTGGCTTCTTGGTATAGGGGAAAAACAATGGGAAAGGGGAGTTCGACTGTAGTGGAAGAGGAGGAAAGCAGAGAGTGATAGTTTGAACTTCGTTTGCTGGAGTGTGAGGTTCGTTCCATAGCTTGAGCGGAGGAGGCGGGTGAGTAGGCTGCTTGCGTCGAAGGGAACAGGCGGCTTGAAGCTCTTGGCGTCGGGATAGGTTAAGGAGGCTGAAGTTCGGTAGGAAGGAAGGTTTTGAAATGGAGTTTGGACAGGAGCAAAGAAGTTTGGTTATCTTTATGCGAAGCCACGCAATGTCTTCAAAGCTGGTGGTGAGCAGAAGTTGGCCGTGGAGGAGAGGAAAGCTTATGCGTTTGGGGAAGGAATAAGGGAAAAAGTGTGAACAAGAAGAAACAGAGAGTGGATGGAGAACGAGACAGAGAGATGTGTAAAGAAAGAGTAATTTCATTAAAGGAATGTTAACAAAGGTCTCTATTAATAGACCTGATACAGGGTAAATAAGTAATAACAATGATACAGAGGTCTAATATGACCGTTACATGCTAATAGCCTCCCTCAAGTTAAGCGGTCGTAGTCTGAGTGGTTAACTTGTGTCGTAGTTCATTAAATCGAGCGATCGAGAACGATTTGGTGAGAATGTCCGCAATCTGATCTTTGGAGGAGATGTGTGTCAGCTGAATGTTGCCGGAGGTGATTTGCTGACGAATAAAGTGGTAGTCGATCTCGATATGTTTTGTTCTGGCATGAAACACCGGGTTCTTGGCAATAGCCATTGCCGAGGTGTTGTCACAGTATATTGTGGTTGGGGAGGATTGTGGCATGTCCAGTTCGGCCGTTAGACGTCGAAGCCAAAGCACATCCGATGCGGCAGCGGAGAGGGATCTGTACTCTGCTTCGGTGGAGGACTTTGCAACGGTAGCCTGCTTTTTCACAGTCCAGGAAATGAGATTAGGCCCGAGAAAAGTGCAGAAACCCGAGACGGATTTTCGGTCAGTGATATCTGACGCCCAGTCGGCGTCCGAGAAGCTCCTTAGTTCTAGTGTCCCGGTTGTGATGGGCAGTCCGAAGGAAGTAGTCCCCTTGATGTATCTGAGTATGCGAGATGACAGAAGTTTTTGAAGGTGTTAAGAACTTCATTTTTAGATTGTAAAAGGTATAGCCAGGAGAATCTAGTGCAGTCGTCGATAAAGATAACGTAGTAACGGTAACCTTCCGGAGAAGGGTGCGGAGCGGGACCCCAGACATCGGTATGAATAAGATCGAAAGCATTGTGAGTAACAGACAATCTTTTATTAAAGTAAATTTTGTGGCTTTTAGCCTGGTTACAAGAATTGCAAACAAAATTGCTAGGTACAGATGTAATTTCGGGAAAGAACCGAGCAAGAACTTGAATGGTTTCTTTGCTGGGATGTCCAAGGCGGGAATGCCAAACATGAGGCTAGGAGGTGGTTGCAGCGAGCACCGTGTGCTTATCTTCCGGAGCTTTGCTAATATGGTACAGACCGTTCCGAAGGTGACCATGAAGCAGCGGACGGTGGTCCTGAAGGTCCTTGATAACAAAGCCGTTAGAGTCAAAAGAAATGGAAACGAAGTTGTCGGAGGTGAGTTTGGAGACCAAAAGAAGGTTGTGGGTGAGAGATGGAACATGGAGGAGATTGGAGAGGTGCAACTTACGAGTAGAGTCGGGTAGGGGAAGGAGACCTTGTCAGGCGCTGTTGATGGGGAGAGAGTTTTCGTTGGCGGTAGTGATTGCTTCAGCACCGTGATAAGGAGTTGGATATTGAAGATGATTGACGTCCGGCGTGAGGTGAGTAGAAGCACCTGAGTCAAGAATCCAGTCTTGACTAACTTGAGCGTTTGGATTTGCATAAAGAGCCCGCGGTTGACGAGTGTCGGTGGGAGCATATTTGAGATTGTTACGGTGCCAGCAATTGAGCGCGATATGACCAGGTTTTCCGCAAATCTGGCAGATTGGTTTGGGACCGGACTGCGGAGCTGGAGCGTTGGTTGGATAGGCCGTGACAGAAGGGGTTGTCGTCGGATTTTTGGGCTTGTTGAAGCGACGATTGTTGTTGTTGCGATTTCGTGTAGAGTTAGCCGAGGATGCATAAAGAGCGGTGGGCTGGGTTTGATCTTGTAGATTTTCTTGCTGAAGATGTATTTCTTCATTGCAGAGAAGAGCGTAAAAGGTGTCAAGGTCAATAGGTGACAGCGAATTGCGTATGGTGGACTTGAACGGGTTGTAGGAAGGCGGAAGACCGTTGAGAATGTGAAGTATGATATCTTCAGATTCAATCTTGGAACTGGACGCAGAGATGTTGTCCACAAGAATCTTGATGCGAGTGAGATACTGTTGTACCGTAAGATCCTTCATTTGAGTCCGATATAGCTCATTCTTGAGCTGAATCACACAGGAGCGACTGGTCGGTTGAAGGCGCCGCTCAAGAACGGTCCAAGCCTCGTGGGTGGTGGAAGAAGAGATGATGTAAGGTAGAATAGTTTGAGAAATGGTACTGAAAAGGGCTG
Organism: Dendrobium officinale; assembly: GCA_019514585.1. Taxonomy (NCBI): domain Eukaryota; kingdom Viridiplantae; phylum Streptophyta; class Magnoliopsida; order Asparagales; family Orchidaceae; genus Dendrobium; species Dendrobium officinale. The sequence continues at coordinate 60,429,194 of CM033686.1, read as the reverse complement.
AAAGAAGATTGTTATCCACGATCAGCCACTGGGCATAATCAGGAGAGGTATTGTCAAGAGGAGCCTGAACAGTGCCGAGAAGATGACCGGCAAAACCATTCGCAGTGAATTGTATGAGGATTTGAACACTCCATAGATGGTAGTTTTCGGGTGTGAGAGGATGAGGAGAAAGGTTCTTGATGTTGGAAACAATAAATTTTAGATTTGGCGGAATGCTGGGTGACGTACCGGTGTTGTTGGTGTTGGTGGAGGCGGTGGAGGAGGAGGCGGGATTAGGCGAGTCCATGGAATCTTGATTTTCCTTAGTGGCTCATGATACCATGTGAACAAGAAGAAACAGAGAGTGGATGGAGAACGAGACATAGAGATGTGTAAAGAAAGAGTAATTTCATTAATTCAGGAATGTTAACAAAGGTCTCTATTAATAGACCTGATACAGGGTAAATAAGTAATAACAATGATACAGAGGTCTAATATGACCGTTACATGCTAATAAAAAGGACCTCGACCAAGATGATCGTGAGGGACTAAAAAAAAAAATTGGACCCCAGAAGCGAGCTTTGTGTCGTCTTTTAACGTCCAGGGAAACCTCAGCTCAAGACGAGAACAGTGGCAGTCGAGGCGAGCATTTTCTGGGATTTTGCCAGGATTTGTACCGAGGATACGAGGTTAGTGTTTTAAATGAGATTTAACATTTCATTTGACTATTACGCATTTGATTTTTTTGTTATATATATATATATATATATATATATATATATATATATATATATATATATATATATATATATATATATATATATAATCAAATTAATGAAAAGGGTCACTATCATGCTATTATTTGTCCACTTGAAATGATATATACACTCGTCAGAATTTTTTGGATTTGCGTGTCACCTCGTTTAGCGTGTACAATTTGTCAAATATAGACATTAGACAAATTATAGTGCATTTAGAGTATTGCTGATGTCCTGGTCACAACGGTGCTGTCCGTTTTGCGATTGGAGATCATTTGAGCATCGTCGAGGCCTCATTTCTCTCGTAATGTGCGCCTTTGCATCATATTTGAATTGCCTCGAGAGATTTTTTTTAACACCTTAGATGATCCAAAGTAATTAAATAAAATGTATATTCTTAATATCGGCGATGCTTTGGATGCGATGACGCTATCCGTTTGTCGATCCTATGTCATTTGATTAGCACGGTACTTTAAATTTGGATGTCAGTCGTCCTTTTAACCGGTCTCATCCTATTCGACTGCGAGGTGCCTCGACCTAACAGAATTTGACGTCCTGATCGCAATGAGTCATTTGTTTGGCAATCGAAGGTTTTTTGACCCTTCAAGTGATGCATGGCGCCAAGGTGCGTAATGCTTTATTCACCAATTGGGGTCCTTTCTTGCATGGTTTGAGGTATAGGGGTCAAAAAAAATGTTTTTTAATTTGATAAAAAAAATTTATTATGCTAAAATTATAAAATGTTTTTCTATAAAATTTATAGGAGATTTTTTTGAAATTACCAATTCACCCCCTCTTGATTAGAATTAGAACAATTATGTTAGGTCTAACAACATATACAGACTTTCAAGTGATATCAGAGCCTACTTTTGAAAATTAAGGTTTAGATAACTTTTTAAAAATGATCATGGCTATTTTTGGAAATTATAACATACCTAAAGGATTTTCGATCACTAGACCCCAATTGTTTGATAACATCCCTTTTGATTTTTGAAAAACACGTATGTCTAGTTTTTTTAATCACTCAACTATCACATGTGCATTTTAGTAGATGAAGAATACACTAGGTGTCACAACCCGACCCAAGACGGATCCCGCCCGCACCGGGCCGCGACTAGCCAAACGAACAGATTAACCAGGATCTGGCTTTGGAATTTGCTTCAGAACTGATTCTTCCAAATAGTTGAACTCAAAACAGACGCACAGAGCTACTATGAAACATCAAATGCAGCGGAACAAAACATCTATATTTTTTTCTTTTCCTCAAAACAATCATCTACAACTACAGGCCATGGATCAGACAGAAAGAAACAGAGCAGATGAGCCATGTCTGTACAAAAATCAAAAGTACAAAACAATACCTACAGATCAGACTCTGAAATCTAGTCCTGGACTTCCTTCCCTTTCCCAGAACCTGAAAACCACCAGAAAACAAGGGTGAGCTCAACAGCTCAGCAAAGCGACAAACCCCCAATAAAAACTCTCAGAATCCAAAACTAAACACATCAGACCAAAATCCAATCAGAAATCAGAACAGAATCGTATATCGAATCAGAATAGAATCAAATCATAACTTATACGGACATATATCAAATCAGAATCAGACAAATCAGAACAAACAGATCAACAGAATCGTACAGATCAGAACAGAACACATACGAACATATATCGAATCAGAAGCAAATCAGAACAGATCAGAATATCTAATCAGAACAAACAGAACTGTACGGAAAACAGATGTCATATCAAATCAGATATCAGATATCAGATATATAATTAATAGCTAAACTAAACTAAACAGAATCATTACGGATTCTGACCCTTATGTCTCCCTTGTGCTCACGGCACCAGAATAGAACAGATGTGCTTACAGCACCAGAACAGAATAGATTTCATCGGATCCGGAACAAAATAGATATTTCTCCAACTTGAGCTCATCTAAGATTTCCCCAGACACTAACTGAATCTCATAGGATCCAGGCCCCTTATAACTCCCTTTTTATAGCATATACAGATAGCATATCAATTCAGAAGAAATCCGGACGAATTCAGAAATCAGACAAAAATCGGGCAGCACAACGGCTGTATACGGAATTTACACAATTTTCTTGAAAAATCACAGAATACCAAATTTGCACATAATATAGATAACAATATTACAAGACTTTAATTCTACTGCTCAGCAAATTTTAGACTACATAGAAAAATCCAGTCGACGAAAAACACCGTCGAATCAAAACTACCCGGACAAAAATCTCCAGAAAATAATCAAAATGTGCACACTCGGCACGTCAACAACATACAGAAAGTTACGCGGTAAAAATTGAACCAATCGGAAACTACGGACGAAAATCACGAATAAAAATCAATTCCGGACAGAGAATACCGTCAAACACGACGGTTCTGAAAATTGAGAAAGGCGGAATGTGCCTTACCTTGCGTACAACAATTTCCTGAACAGTATCTTCGGATGAAAACAGAGCCGCATCGCTCGAAAATCAACTTTTCCCAAAAAGCCCTCGACTTTCTCTCTCCTCGGATGATATTTTCGTTAATTTTGATTTTTCTCTCTCCTCAAAGTGACTGATTTCAGCTTTATAATACACAGATCGGCCCGACCGATCGCAATATCGTCCTGGGACGATCTGAACAAAATCCATCGTCCTGGATGGTTCCCAGGGCGATGCTCAGGACGAAATGATGCACTGAACCGATCGGCCTGGACGATGTCCCTATCGGCCCGACCGATACCTACAGGAAAATCACCTAGAGCAATCTGGACACATTCTGGAGAAAATCCTCAACGGATCGTCCCAAGACGATCCCAGATCATCCTGGACGATCCTGGAGCAAAAACAGCACTTTACAATCTCCCCAACTTCAGAAAAATGTCGTCATCGACATTGTCCAAACAAAAATCAGTCAAAACAAGTACGGATACGACTTCCTCATGTCAGACTCTTTCTCCCAAGTCGCTTCCCGTGCAGTTCGGTGCTTCCACTGGACTTTAACCATCAGAATCTCTTTATTTCGTAGCTTTCGGACGTTGCACGCCAAAATTAACTCTGGCTCTTCCTTGTACGCCAGATTCTCCTGAATCTCAACCTCATCAGCAGACAACTTCTTCCCAGAATCTGATACCCACTTCCTCAAAGTGGATACGTGAAACACGTTATGCACGTTAGGCATCAAATCAGAAAGCAACAGTCGGTAAGCAGATTTTCCAATCATTTCCAAGATTTCAAAAGGTCCAATGTACCTTGGACTAAGCTTGCTCACCTGGCCAAATCTGCTCACACCCTTCATCGGGCTGACTTTGACATACACAAAGTCACCAACTTGAAACTCAACAAACCTGTGCTTCTGATTATAATACTTTTGTTGTCGATCCTGAGCCGCTTTCAATCTTTCTTTTATCAAACGGATCTTCTTAACCGTTTCCTCAAAGAAAGTGGTACCCAATTCCTGTCTATCTCCGACCTCAGTCAGAGTCAAAGGAGTACGGCACTTCCTGCCATACAGAGCCTCGTACGGTGCCATGCCAATACTGGACTGAAAACTGTTGTTATAAGCAAACTAAATCAAAGGGATATGATCTTCCCAACTTCCTCTAAAATCCAAAACACAAAGCCTCAACAGATCTTCTAGCACTTGAATAGTCCTCTCAGACTGTCCATCTGTTTGAGGATGAAAGGTTGTACTGAAATGCAATTTTGTACCCAAGCCTTGTTGAATGCCCTTCCAAAGTCTGGAAGTAAATCGTACGTCTCGATAAAAAAACTATCACTCGAGGCACACCGTGCAATCTGACTATCTCCTTCACATATATCTGTGCCAAACGATCCACCGGATCGGTCTGTCTGATCGGAAGAAAATGGGCGGATTTCGTCTGTCGATCTACAACCACCCAAATAGCGTCATGCCCTTGTCTAGATCGAGGAATACCCATCGCAAAGTCCATCGTTACCTCCTCCCACTTCCACTCAGGGATAGGCAACGACTGCAACAGTCCACCTGGTCGCTGATGCTCTGCCTTCACCAACTGACAGGCCTCGCATCTCGACACAAACTCAACTACATCCTTCTTCATTCCAGGCCACCAGAAGAAAAGCTTCATGTCAGCATACATCTTACTACTGCCTGGATGAACAGTGTAGCCTGAATGGTGAGATTCGTACAGAATCTCCTGCCTCAAATCTCCAAACACAGGTACCCACAACATGTTCTTACAGAAAATAGCACCAGAATCAGAAATTCGAAGTTCAGGAGTCTTACCGAATCCAATCTGAGCAATCAACTTCGAATAATCAGAATCTGACTTCTGGGCTTCCTGAATCCTTGCTTCCAAAGAAGACTGAATACTCATTTGAGCCAAATCCAAATCACTGGAGGAAATCACCTCCAACTGCAAACGCTCCATATCACGAATCAGGAAATCATCAAAAGTAAGCTGCAAACCTGTTAGTCCAGAAGATTTCCTACTCAAAGCATCGGCTACCACATTAGCCTTACCACGCTGATACTGAATAGTCAAATCATAATCCTTAATCAACTCGAGCCATCTTCTCAGCCTCAAGTTCAGATCCTTCTGAGTGAAAATGTACTTCAGGCTCTAATGATCAGTGAAATTCTCACATCTGACGCCATACAGGTAATGACGCCAAATCTTCAAAGCAAAAACAACAACAGCTAACTCCAAATCATGTGTCGGGTAATTCTTCTCATGTGGTTTCAACTGTCTAGAGGCATAAGCAATTACCCTTCCATTCTGCATCAGCACACATCCCAAACCTTTCAGTGAAGCATCACTGAACACCTGAAATCCTTCCGTACCTGACTAAAGTGCTAACACTGGAGCTGAAGTCAGACAATCCTTCAATCTCTGAAAACTAGCTTCACACTCCGGTGTCCAAACAAAAGGTACTGACTTCTGAGTCAGTCTCGTCAAAGGCGTCAAAATCTGTGAAAATCCTTTCACAAACTTCTTGTAATACCAGGCCATGCCCAAGAAACTACGTACCTCAAATACCGTAGTCGGCCTTGGTCAATCAGCAACAGCCTGAATCTTCTGATGATCAACAGAAATACCTTCTCTGCTCACCACATGCCCCATAAAAGAGATGTTCTTCAGCCAGAATTCACACTTGGAGAACTTGGCATACAGCTGATGCCGCCTCAAAGTCTCCAATACAATCCTCAAATGTCTGGCATGATCATCTTCAGAAGCAAAATATACCAGAATATCGTCGATGAAGACGATCACAAACTGATCCAAATACTCCCTGAATACTCGGTTCATCAGATCCATGAAAATCGCAGGCGCATTGGTTACCCCAAAAGGCATAACCAAGAACTCATAGTTCCCGTACCGAGTACTGAAAGCTGTCTTCATCACATTAGCTTCCTTCACCTTCACCTGATAGTATCCGGATCGCAAGTGAATCTTCGAAAATACCGAAGATCTGGAAAGTTGATCAAATAAGTCGTCAATCCGAGGCAAAGGATACTTGTTCTTGATCGTGACTTTGTTCAAATCTCTGTAATCCACACACATACAAAGTGTCCCATCCTTCTTCTTCACAAACAAAATAGGTGCTTCCCAGGGAGAAACACTAGGATGGACAAAGCCTCTGTTTACCAACTCCTGAAGTTGAACTTTCAACTCAGAAAGTTCTTTCGGTGCCATCCTGTACGGAGCTTTTGATATCAGAGCTGTACCTGAAAAAATATCAATAGAGAACTCCACATCTCTATCCGGAGGTAAACCAACCAACTTCTCTGGAAAAACATCAGCAAACTCTCGTACCACTGGGATCTCAGAGACAGAACCAACCTCCAGGTTCAGATCCCGCACCGAAGCCAAAAAGACTGGGCACCCTTTCTTCCACATTCTGCTCACCTCCAACACAGAAATCAGACTGGAGAGAACACCTCATAATCCCTGAAATACACATCGCTCTCCAGCCATAAGCAAACTCACTTGCTTCTTCAGACAATCAATCTGAGCCTCATATAGACTCAGCCAATCCATGCCCAGAATCACATCATAAGAAGAAATCGGCAACAGAATCAGGCTTGATTTCCACTTCTTGCCAGCAATGTCGATCTCACAAAAACAAAACTTCCGAGCAATCAAATTACTTCTAGCCGGTAAAATCACGGAAAGAGAAAACGGCAACAAAACTGACTCCAAACGTAAAAGCTCAAAACATCGCTCGGACAGAAAAGAGTGACTAGCTCCAGAGTTAAACAAAACACGACAGGGCTGATTAGAAATGTAAATCGTACCTTTCACAACATCTGGAGCATCACGAGCCTCCTGCTGACTCAGGCTGTAAACTCGTGGCTGAACTGGAGCTAGAGCTGAAGCAACAGAACTACTCTACTCCCTCTAAACAGTAGGCGGTCTCCGTGGTACAGAACTAGAACCACCACCTCTACCAAAAAATCCCTCAGGGCGTGGAGGAACAGTCCTCGGTCTTCTTGCTGCTGAACCGACAGGTCTAACAGAGCCCTCTTCTCGGAACTCAGAACGTCGATCAAACCAAGCCTGTGTACACTCTGCAATCCTATGTCCTGGCTGACCACATCGAAAGCACAGACTAGCCATCCTGTAGTACTAGCCAAAATGTCGGCATCCACAACTCTGGCACACAGGTGCCCCACTCACAGATCGAGAACTCGTCGTACTGGTAGCAGTACCAGACGACCCTCCACTCCTCCTGGATTCACCAGATCCAGAACCAGCTATAAATCTCCTCTTCTCATAGGAACCACTGCCTGAAGCCTTGCCTCCAAATCTCTTCTTACTCGTAGTCCACCGCTGCTGAGTAGCCATCAGGTCGTTCTCAATCAGACGAGCTCGCTCCACAAGCTCAGAGAAATCAGAAATGTGAAAAGGTACCAGGGGCTGCCTCAGACTATCTCGTAATCCTCTCAGAAATCTGTAGCACCTCTCAGCAGAAGTACTAACCAACTACGGAGCATACCTGGCTAATGCAGTAAACTCAGCCTCGTACTGCATCGCCGTCTTGCTCCCCTGAACAAGTCTCAGAAAACTCTCCTGCATCTGCTGTCATGTAGAAGGGGGAATGAACCAATCTCGAAAAACATCAGTAAACTCTTCCCCGGTAATCAAAGAGTTCAATCTGCCCTGAAACTTGGCCTCCTGCTGGCCAACCCACCAATGCTCAGCTTCACCATCCAACAGAAATACTGCCAAAGGTACCTTCCTGTCTGACGGACACTGCATGCCATCGAAGGTCTTCTCCACTCTCCTCAACCACTGCTCAGCAGCTCTGGGCTCAACAGCGCCCTCAAACCTCGGAGGTTTCAACCTCAAAAACAACTGCAGATGTCTATCAATGTCCTCAGATCTGGTAGTAGAAGCTCTGCTCTGAGTCTCGCTCATCATCTGAGCAATGAGTGCAGCAAACTGAGACAGTGTATCAGCACCGGCCACAGGGGCTGTACTCCCCACTGGTGCTGCCTAACTGGCACTCTGCTCGTCAGTCATGTCTGGGTCTGCCTGATCCATACAGAAAATCCAAGAAAATCCAGAAAACTATCACAAAAACAACACAATAAAAAGCCAAACAAACCAAAACTACCCCAGACCGACTCACTACAGATCACTTCCTATAGCTCTGTTTTACAATCCAACCAAATTCCAAAACCAATGCTCTGATACCACCAAAGCTTGTCACAACCCGACCCGAGACGGATCCCGCCCGCACCGGGCCGCGACTAGCCAAACGAACAGATTAACCAGGATCTGACTTTGGAATTTACTTTAGAACTGATTCTTCCAAATAGTTTAACTCAAAAACAGACGCACATAGCTACTATGAAACATCAAATGCAGCGGAACAAAACATCTATATTTTTTTTCTTTTCCTCAAAACAATCATCTACAACTACAGGCCATGGCTCAGATAGAAAAAAACAGAGCAGAAGAGCCATGTCTGTACAAAAATCAAAAGTACAAAATAATACCTACAGATCAGACTCTGAAATCTAGTCCTGGACTTCCTTCCCTTTCCCAGAACCTGAAAACCACCAGAAAATAAGGGTGAGCTCAACAGCTCAGCAAAGCGACAAACCCCCAATCAAAACTCTCAGAATCCAAAACCAAACACATCAGACCAAAATCCAATCAGAAATCGGAACAGAATCGTATATCGAATCAGAACAGAATCAAATCAGAACTTATACGGACATATATCAAATCAGAATCAGACATATCAGAACAAACAGATCAACATAATCGTACATATCAGAACAGAACATATACGAACATATATCGAATCAGAAGCAAATCAGAACAGATCAGAATATCCAATCAGAACAAACAGAACTGTACGGAAATCAGATGTTATAACAAATCAGATATCAGATATCAGATATATAATTAATAGCTAAACTAAACTAAACAGAATCACTATGGATTCTGACCCTTATGTCTCCCTTGTGCTCATGGCACCAGAATAGAACAGATGTGCTTACAGCACCAGAACAAAATAAATTTCATCGGATCCGGAACAGAACAGATATTTCTCCAGCTTGAGCTCATCTAAGATTTCCCCAGACACTAACTGAATCTCATAGGATCCAGGCCCTTTATAACTCCCTTTTTATAGCATATACAGATAGCATATCAATTCAGAAGAAATCTGGACGAATTCAGAAATCAGACAAAAATCGGGTAGCACAACGGCTGTATACGGAATTTACACAATTTTCTTGAAAAATCACAGAATACCAAATTTGCACAAAATGTAGATAACAACATTACAAGACTTTAATTCTACTACTCAGCAAATTTTAGACTACACAGAAAAATCCAGTCGACGAAAAACACCGTCGAATCAAAACTACCCGGACAAAAATCTCCAAAAAATAATCAAAATGTGCACACTCGGCACGTTAACAACATAAAGAAAGTTACGCGGTAAAAATTGAACCAATCGGAAAATACGGACAAAAATCACGAATAAAAATCAATTCCGGATAGAAAATACCGCCAAACGCGACGGTTCTGAAAATTGAGAAAGGCGGAATGTGCCTTACCTTGCGTACATCAATTTCCTGAACAGTCTCTTCGGACGAAAACAGAGCCGCGTCGCTCGAAAATCAACTTTTACCAAAAAACCCTCGACTTTCTCTCTCCTCGGCTGATATTTTCATTAATTTTGATTTTTCTCTCTCCTCAAAATGATTGATTTCAGCTTTATAATACACAGATCGGCCCGGCCGATCGCAATATCGTCCTGGGACGATCTGAACAAAATCCATCATCCTGGACGGTTCCCAGGGCGATGCTCAGGACAAAATGATGCACTGAACCGATCGGCCTGGACGATGTCCCTATCGGCCCGACCGATACCTACAGGAAAATCACCTGGAGCAATCTGGACACATTCTGGAGCAAATCCTCAACTGATCGTCCCAGGGCGATCCCAGATCGTCCTAGACGATCCTGGAGCAAAAATAGCACTTTACAATCTCCCCAACTTCAGAAAAATGTCGTCCTCGACATTGTCCAAACAAAACTCAGTCAAAACAAGTACGGGTACGACTTCCTCATGTCAGACTCTTTCTCCCAAGTCGCTTCCCGTGCAGTTTGGTGCTTCCACTGGACTTTAACCATCAGAATCTCTTTATTTTGTAGCTTTTAGATGTCGTACGCCAAAATTAACTCTGGCTCTTCCTTGTACGCCAGATTCTCCTGAATCTCAACCTCATTAGCAGACAACTTCTTCCCAGAATCTGATACCCATATCATCAAAGTGGATACGTGAAATACGTTATGCACGTCAGGCATCGAATCAGAAAGCAACAGTCGGTAAGCAGATTTTCCAATCCTTTCCAAGATTTCAAAAGGTCCAACGTACTTTGGACTAAGCTTGCTCACCTGGCTAAATCTGCTCACACCCTTCATCGGGCTGACTTTGACATACACAAAGTCACCAACTTGAAACTCAACAAACCTGTGCTTCTAATTATAATACTTCTGCTGTCGATTAATTTTTGCACTTGGATTCAGAGGAAATTAGGGTGTGAGATTTTATCAATTCAAAGTGATCATAAAGGTGAATTTGAAAATGAGAAATTGAAGATTTTTGTAAAGAGAAAGAAATTAATCGCAATTTTCTAGCACCTAGAATTTCTTAGTAGAATGGGATAGTAGAAAGAAAGAACATAATATTAATTAAAGTCACCAGAGCCATGTTGGAAGAATAATCACTTCTAAAATATATTTGGGCTGAAGTGGTTAGTATAGCTTGTTATGTTCTGAATAGGGTGAATATTAGATTTAAATTGAATAAGACACTTTATGAACTTCTTAAGGGAAGAACACCAAATTTTTACATTTATATATTTTTGAATGTAAGATATTCATTCATAATAATAAGAAAACGTCTTTTGGAAAATTTGATCCAAAATCTATTGAACGAGTTTTCTTGGATACTATAATATTGGAAAATCTTTTAGAGTTTTTAATAAAAAGGCTTTGGTAGTTGAAGAAACCACACATGTTGTGTTTGATGAATCTGATATTTTGGAAGATCCAATGTTGAAATAGGATCATATTAAAAATAACTCCCAAGGAATTAAAAAAGATAAATTTGGAAGAAAATATGGAAAAAGAAAATTCTTTGCCTAGAGAATAGAAATTTTCTAAGAATCACCCTAAAAAATTGATTTTAGGTGAATCAAGTGAGGGTGTGAGAACTAGGCATGGACATAGCAAAGAGATGAACCATTTTGCATTTATATAGATGGTTGAACCCATAAATTTAAATCAAGTACTTTTTGATGAATTTTGGATTTTGGCCATGTAAGAAGAGTTGAATCAATTTGTAAGAAATAATGTTTGAGAATTGATTGAAAGACCAAATGATTAAAGTGTTGTTGGAACTAAGTGTGTATTCAAAATAAAATAAATGATTCAGGAGTTGTGATTAGAAATAAGGCAAGTTTAGTGGCCAAGGGCTATAATCAAATAGAAGGGATTTATTTTGAAGAGAATTTTGCCCCTGTAGCCAGACTTGAAGCATTAAGGTTTTATTAGCCTTTGCCTGATTTAAAGATTTTAGATTATATCAAATGGATGTCAAGAGTGCCTTTATGAATGGGGCGATATCATGGGATGTTTATGTTGTGCAACCTCTAGGTTTTAAATTTCTAAATTCTCTAATAATTTGTTTAAAATAAAAAAGATATTGTATTGACTGAAATAAGCAATTAGGGTTTGGTATGAGAGGTTAGTCTCTTTCCTATTAGAGAGATATTTTTTTGAAAGAAAGTGTGGACACCAATCTCCTTTTTGAAGAAGATAGGAAATGATATACTCATTGTTAAAATATATGTTGATGACATCTTATTTGGATCTACAAATAAAAATCTTTGTAATGATTTTTCAAAAATAATGAGTAGTGAATTTAAGATGAGTTTGATGAGAGATTTGAGTTATTTTCTTGACTTTAGCATAACAAAAAATGAGAAACAAACCTTTCTTTGTCAGTTAAAGCATATTAAGGACATCATCAAGAATTATAAAATGGATAATACTAAACCAATGACTACACCAATAAGTTCCTCAGTTTAATTAGATAAGGACCCTATAAGAAAATCTATTGATCAAAAGAAATTTAGAGGTATAATTAGATCATTGCTTTACTTAACTACTAGTAGACCAGATATAATATTCATTGTTTATTTGTGTGCTAGATTTTAATCCGATTAAAAAAATTACATTTGACAGTAGTAAAAAGAAATTTGACATTTTTTTTTGCGAACTCAAAACTTAGGGATTTAGTTTCCTAAGCACAGCTCTTCATTTGAAATTGTTTGATATTCTGATTCGAATTTTATAGGCTGTAGGGTTGATCAAAAAAGTACATCTGGAACTTATCAATTTATATGAAACTTTTTATTTTCTTGGTCGAGTAAAAAGCAGAATTTAGTAGCCTTATCTACTGCTGAAGAAGAATACATTGACTTAGGTAGTTATGTGGCATAAGTTCTTTGATTGAAATAATAATTGATTGATTTAGGATTTTTAATTGACACATTCCATTTTTTTGTGATAATACTAGTGTCATATGTATTTTAAAGAATTATATATTCAACATTCTAGAACTAAGCATATAGTCATAAGAAATCACTTCATTAGAGATTATGTAGCTAATGGAGAGATTGAATAGAATCACGTTACTATAGAAAATTAACTTACATATATTTTTACAAAATCAATGGCCTTTGAGAATTTTAGCACCTTAAGAACCAAATTAGGTGTGATTGATCTTAATGCAAAATTTGAAAATTCTGCTAACTTGATGTGTTGTAAATATGTGTTTGTTTAGTTTATTTTAGTTTATTTAATTTGTTCATTTTTGTGTGTTTAGTTTTATATTTTTCATTTTTATTTTTTATTTTTTAACTGTGAAACATGTCACTTAATGAAAAATGATTGGTTTTGAGAAAAATTTCTTATTATCATGTCTTTTTTTCAAGTGTTATGTTCATACTGTACAAAATTTGTTTCTTCCTATATGAATTCTATAGCATGTGTATGATAGGTTTTGGAGTTGAGCACGCGAAACTTAGTTTTTCATAGGGTTCATACTGTACGTTGACATCATCATATTGTATGATATGTATATTTTTTTTTATATATGTGTGGACGGTTTACTAGTTAGAGTCAATTATTAATTGCTGATCGTACATATGAAATCATATTTCATTTATACGATCTAGTTGTCAGTTTCAATGGGGGACAAAACTAACCATATTTAAAATGATCTTTAATATTTTAATTATCCCGGATGAACACCTATTTATCTGTACGATTGTATGGTCAAAATTGTTGTATGAAAAGATGTTTTGAAAATGGTGTTTTACTTAAAGCCATTTCAATTGTGGTCATTTTCGTTCATACATATGAAAATATTTTTGTCCCGTACGATTTTAAAATCGTATGTACGATCCAAATTTTGTACTATATGATAGGTCATTTTCCTTTAAATAAAAGGGTCTTTAAAATTGTTTTCATTCACTTTTAGATCAATTTCAAAACTCTCTAGAGCCCTCGTCTTAGGAATGACAATTTCTAGCAAACGTCCATATCTTTCTAAGGGTTATTCTTCTAGAAGTAGTAGGGATGATAACTTTCTATATAAGGAGAACGAGGATGCCTACTTTAGGTATTCTGCTGCCAAAATCACCTTCTCATTCAGGGTGATCTTCACTTTTCTATCATGCACTTATTTGCTTCAACTCAATTTTCTTTCATCCTTTCTCTCATATATACATACCACAAAGAGACTTTTCAATACTTCTTGGCCAACATGAGAGTTAATGAGGATCACTCTAGGATTACTTTCTATATTAAAAAATAATGAGCATAAATTATCAAAGGAGATTTAGGCAACTTTCTTCATTTGAGAACCCAAGGGATTCAAACCCACACTTTGACCTCAAGAGCTAATTTTGATTGGACTGAAATTAATCAAACTCTTAGAGGTGTCTCCTAAGTGAGTCATTTGTCCTGGGTCTACACTCTAAATCAAAATGCCTAGGTCATCTAAAATATTTTAAGAACTTCAATTATCCCTAAAGTTGGTGATCACATAAATATGACTCCACTTTTGTCCACAGTCACTTATCTGATTATGACTGAAAAACCCTTTGATGAAGCCTAACTCATCATGGACTACATTTACAATCTTTCTAAAATTGGACTTCATCATCATAAAAGAAAGAAAAATATGGCTTTAGGAAATCTAGTTGCCTATATCCTAGAAAAGAAGTAAAATATGATCCATCCTGATCCTCCCACAGAACATTTTATTTACTGAATCAATGTCTCTTTTTGGGCACTTTTTTGTGCAGGATCAGAGTTCTGAGAATGATGATTCAGCGAAAGAAGGGGGAGCTTCATCTCCAGCACCAGCACCTGAACTTGACCAGAAATTCTACCAGGAAATGGTCTAATGCTTTGATAGAATGGAGACTCATTTTGATCAACACTTTTATCAAATTGAGAATCACTTAAATCAGTAGAATATGAGATATCAGGAAGATATGGGTTGAATCCGTGTTCAATTTTACATTTTCAACATGATTGTAGCTATGATGAACAGCTACTTTTCAATATTCAACCAAACAACTCCTTTAGATCAGGGCCCCAAATATTTTTAATTTTACTTTTTTGTTGTTCTTACTTCTGAGTAGTGATGTCTGTTGTTGAGATATATTTCTTTTAATTTTAGTATTATCATATGTTATTATTGTCATGTGTTGATCTTGCTTTTATATGAACTTGAAAAATCAATGCAATGTGATTTTTTTGTTGACATGTATTATTTCTTGAAATATTTGTGTCTTTAATGAAAAAACCTTTTGTAGTTGATCGTTGAAATGGGTTATCAATTACTTTGCTCTACAAATTAATTTCCTTACAAAATTTAATATTTCAAAAAATTTAAATTTAAATTATAACTGGATTTAAACAAGGAGATCAATTTCCTGTTCTTTTAGATAAATATATCTAAGCTATAATTGTTATAAGATTGATATCTTGTTATTATTTATTTCTTTTTCAATATGTTTATTTTTGTTATTAGTTAAATTTTAATTTAGATTACTTATATTGGAAAGACCCAAAAAGTAAAAAAAAAAAATGAACAAAGCTTGTAAAAATAAAAAAGATGTGCAATGGTTTGCAATGTGAAAAGAGGCACAAAATTAGCCCAAATAGAAAAGATGCACAAAGAGTGCCACAAATATTTGAAAAGATGTGTAATGTCACCAATTAAAATTTTTATTATGTTCTTTCCATTATCATTCAATTTCTAATCCAAATCCATCTAATTAACAATCATATTGAATATTGATTTTGAAGTTAACTAATCTTCATTTTATTATTTTTACAATAATTATTTTTATTTAATTTGTTTAGAATGAATAATGACTTTGATTGAATTTTCTTATCTTAGTTGTTCTTTGATTTAAAATTTTGATTTTTTTTAGTTTTATGAAATTAATATTGTATTTGCATTGGTTTAAAATGTTTTTTCTCCTTCAACTCTTTTAGTTTATCTATATAAACCTTTATTTCAAGCTGTACTTCCCTTTTTATTGTTGTCAAAAGGGAGGGTAGGAATATTATTTGATGATTAACGTATGTGTGTAATGTTTATTGTGTGTGTATTGTGAATGTGTGTGTGTGTGTGTGTGTGTGTGTGTGTGTATGTGTATATTTTGAGTAAATGTGTGTATGTTTTGAATGTTTGAATGTTCATTCATTTTTGTATTTTTGTTCAAGTTATTTTTTATTTGAGTAGTTATTTTTTGTTGTTTCTTTTTTATTTTTAGGTTTATTATTTTTTATCTTTATGGGAACCCCTTGTTGTTTAGTTGGCCATTCACTTAGAGGGAGCTAAGGAGAAAAAAATATTTTAAATGTTAATTGAAATAATAATTATTTTTTCCATCATAAAAAAGAGGGAGTTGTTGCAACTTAGTTTTCATAACTATGTTTTCATATCATGTGTATTTTTACTGATTCCAAAATATTATTGTATTGACTACTGTTTCTCCTAACATATATTGAAAATATTACTTTTGTTGTTTGTCTGTACTAATGTTTTAGAAAAATCATACTCCATACTGATGAAGACTTCAATTCAGATTAGATTAAGGTTTACTATTTTTGAAGTATGTACTTTTTATACTTTTCTTAAGTCTATGAAAGTGTGATTGAAATTGGGTAACCATGCACACACACACTAAGAGAGTGCAAAAATTTGTAATTTTTGAAAACTAATCATACTGTATGATTTTAGATTGCACGGGACGATTTGACCTGACGTGTAAAATGATATGTTAGGGGGTGCGATCAAGCTATAGGAACGAGTTGCTACTTGATTAAGTTCAACCTTAAGCAGCTATATAAATAAAATGAGTTCATGAAAGGGTCTTTTAGCTCCTACAATCAGAGAGGATCAAACATCCTCCAATCTAGACATACAACCTATGTTGAAATATACTTGACAAGAAACCAGGTGCTAGTTATTCTTTCTAATTTTCAAAATTTAAGGGAAGGAACATGCCCCCATAGCAACACCCCCCCCCCCATACCCCCCCCCCCCCCCCCCCCCCACCCCCCCCCCCCCCCCCCCCCCCCCCCCCCCAACCCCCAACCTCACTGCTCACCATTCTCTGCTTCTCTTATCTTATATACCTAGTTGAACTCATTAGTAAGGTCAATGTGCTTTCCATAAATAAATTTAATTCAAAAATTAATATCTAAAAAAACCTTTAAAAAAATAAAAAAATTATATATATGTAGAAAAACCTAAATAATTATATTAATTTTGCATTAAGCACTTATTATCACTGTTGATGGACTAATTAATATCCATATAATACAATTCAAAATATTTATGATATATTTCTATTCAAGCATGAAACTTTCATTGATCATGAAACTATTATATAAGGAAAAAAAAAAAAAAAAAAAAATATATATATATATATATATATATATATATATATATATATATATATATATATATATTATATATATATATATATATATATATATATATATATATATCTCTCTTCTCTCTCACTCTTTCCTTACTTCTCTTCTCTCTTACACTCTCCTCACACTCTAAACATAATAGAAAGTCAACTTAAATAACACCAAGGGATGCCACCCTTAAGAAAAATGATAAAGAAAATAGTCTAGTCTGCCTCCCAACATTGTGGCTCCATATTGGAGTGTTGTGATGCTTAGACATCTTATCCCAATTTGCATGTTGATGCTGTGGAACTCAAACCTAAATCATTGTGGCACTCCATAGCTTTGTCTTGCTGAATCTAGAGAACAATGGTGCTATGCACTTTATTATTTATCCCAACAAACTTTACGGCACTAGGTCTCCTAGGTATATAGTTTTGGGGCATTTGGGTGCACATCATTGAGGTGTCCGGGTGCAGATTGTTGGGCTGTTCTGGTGCACAGTGCAAGGGTGTTCAGGTTCACAGTGCCATGGTCATAACTCAAAATTTTTAAGAAATATATTCTAACCTATAACATTCCAAAATTACTTCAGGATTCCTTCAAAGTCTAAATCACAAATTGTCTTAGCCATAAGATAGATATTATTATGTTTTAGTTTCACTAATTTTTTCATAATTATTTAGCACTAATGCAATTTTTTAAGAAACTAACATATGTTGGCACATGTGAGCTTCCTAGGACCGTTAGGCGTTTTTAAACCAATTTTTCCCAATCATTCTAGGCAAGCTTAGCTAATTTTTGAATATTTTTTACATAACTTTTGTATCTCTAGATTTGAAAATAGAAATAATTTATAACAAATATTTACTAAAAAAAAAAAAAGATAACTGATTAAATTACATGTTTTTCCCTTTGGGTATTTATTTTAAAATCTATTTCCACTTAATAAAATTTAAGTGTCATTTGGTATTTCATTAACAAAGAACCCAAAACATGGTTTGGGAAGAAATCAAGATAAAAGAGAAGAGAGAGAGAGAGAGAGAGAGAGAGAGAGAGAGAGAGAGAGAGAGAGAGAGAGAGAGAGAGAGAGAGAGAGAGAGAGAGAGAGAGAGAGAGAGAGAGAGAGAGAGAGAGAGATAGAGAAGAAGAAGAAGAAGAAAAGTTTAGGTTTGGTGGTCGTAGAGTCATTTAAGTATGTCAGTCAAGTTGGAAAACTTTCTCATCTCTGTGTAGGTTATATTTTTGCCTGTTTCATTTTTCAACAATTTGATATTTTTATAATTTTTTTGATCAAATTTGTATTTTTGTTACCAAAAAATAAGGATATTTTTTTTTGGTAAAACTTTTGTCAAGTAACTTTTTATATGTTATAGAGGTTGAGATTATGAATATTTTGAGTATATTTTAAATTTTTTTCAAATGGTGATTTTGAAAAAGCTATGATTTTAAGAAATTATTTTAACATCTAAAAATAGTATTTAAGTTCAATTAAAGCTTCGGAAGCTATTATACACGATCTTTGATAATTTGGTTAATTTTTGAAAATGTTAATTTCTACTAAGTAGGGTATTATTATGTTGCTTAGCTTTGCGGCATTTTGAAAAATTTTTGAATTTAGTTATTTTATGCATTATTTAATGGAATGCATAAAAATTGTGAAAGAGATGTAATGTAATTTTATATTGGTACTAGTTGGTGACCAAGGTAGTATCCTATTATGTCGACGCTAGTGGGCGATCGTCTGATCAAGGTAGCATTCTATTATGATTGCACTAATGGGCAATCAAAATTTGATTCTTTTATACTGACACCAATTGGCGACCAAAGTGGGATTCACTTAATAAACATTTATGAAAATTTAGACTTGAGAGCCATCTTGATAATCACTCTGATATCACTTTGAAATGTTTACTCATACTTCAGTTAATTTATGTATTTTTTTTAAGTGCATTTAGTTCATCACACATTTCAATTTTAGTTTTATATACAACACTTCAGTTTGTTATTACAACACCGTATTTTCAATTCTTTTAGATTCAATTATTGATATTTTTTTAAGGCTGTGATAGCCTACTTAGCCGTGTTAGCTCACTCATAATTTTATTTTCATTTTTAGGCCAAGGGAATGGTAAGGAGCAACCTTAGTAGTTTTGACAGTTGTCTCTGATTTATGTTGTAGGAATGATTTTTGATTTGGTTAGTTGATTTTTGCATATTTGACTTTTATGTTATTATTTTCTTTGTTGTCAAGTTATGTAGTATATACTTCATATTGTATATATGTTTTTTGATGATATATAAAAAATCATTTTTTGAGTTTCAGTAGTCTTTCATTTTATATTACATTCAATATTGACTCTATGTAATATATATATATATATATATATATATATATATATATATATATATATATATATATATATATATATATATATATATA
Organism: Dendrobium officinale; assembly: GCA_019514585.1. Taxonomy (NCBI): domain Eukaryota; kingdom Viridiplantae; phylum Streptophyta; class Magnoliopsida; order Asparagales; family Orchidaceae; genus Dendrobium; species Dendrobium officinale. The sequence goes on along the minus strand of CM033686.1, from coordinate 60,409,483 downwards.
TATATATATATATATATATATATATATATATATATATATATATATATATATATATATATATATATATATAAAAAGAAGGTTTTAGACCAATGCTTATGTGACCAAATCTGGAGTCAAACTTTCTAAATGATAAACTAGTTAAATGAGTCAAGTTTATGTTACGTGGGTTTGGGGTTGAGTTGATTTCTGGTCAAACTTTTTTACTAGTATAATAAACTAGAAGATTTTGGATAAGATGAACTTCAGGTTAAATCCAAACATGACCTATTAATACAAATTAACACCCCTAAATAAGCCCTTCACAGAAAGTCTAACGTCACAGTGGTAGTTTTTTAGTGCCATTGTGCTTTCAAACTTAGCATCACAGCGCTCAAAAGCACAATGCCACAGTGCTCAAAAGCACAAAAAAGAAATTCAAAATTTCATATTTTAAAATATACTTTTCATTTTCGTGTTGTTACAATAAGTTCAAAAAACAGAAGCCTTATTAATGATGTGCAAATTTGGTCATTTAAAAACAATCAAATATAATTCAATTTAGTGAGTTTGTTTTCAAGACTTAATATCTAGGTACTTTGCATTAGAAGAAAAAAAATATTTCCTAACAACCCTATGCAAAAAATCTAAGATTAGTATTTGATATAATTAGTGAAAATTAATTATATTTTTCTCAATGTAAATCCTACTAAATGTTGGAAGGATAGCCTTACAGAAGAAGAAGAATAGGTTATATCATGAAAACATAATAAAATAAAATAGTTGAAAAATAATTTTTTTCTTTGTGACATGCTTGGCATGAATGATAGTCATAAGACATAAATCCTTATATCATAAAAGCAATAAACAACCAAATAGTACATCATACTAGCATACTATATAAGAAAAATAAAATGGAGCCAATTTCATATTAAACAAAAAATATTTATAAAGACAAAAATTTATCTGCAACCATATGTAACTTAAAGTAATTTTGAATTCATATACAATTTCCTTCCTTTTGATTCCCACTTATCAAATTGAGCAAAAGGTAATTATGTATTTTCAGCCCATAGCTCATAATTAAAATATTTAATATTCTAACATGTAAATTTCATATTTTAATTGAACGTGCAAATCTGTTACATTGAAGTTTGTGTCTAATTTTAATCTATAATTTAATAATTTAATAGTTTAATATGAAGTTTGAGCTTTCTGCAAGATAAAAAATTACAACTTCTAATTATAATGAAGCCGATGAAAAATAAACAAAACAAAGCAAAACATAACAACAAAGAACTAACTAAATTAATCCATTCTTCTCAAATAATACCATTTGTATATTCTAAAGGTTCAAACAAATAGATTGAGCAGAAAATTCCAAAAGATATTTGAGGGGAAAATCCAAAATATAAGCTCGACAACTACAACTTGGCATCCTTTTAATATTTTGTATGTTTTGATAATGACTTGTTTCTTATTATTTTTAGTTCATCGCCTGTTAAGTTTTATTATAGCCTTTAAACTTCTTATGGAGTATTTTGTATGTTATGATAGTGACTGGTTTCTTATTAATTTTGGTTCTTCACCTGATATTGTTATTACTCTCTTTAAATATAAGGTAGTTAAAGCTTTAAATTCCCAAGAGGATGTTAATGCTAGATCGACCTCCAAATAAGACAATTTATTTGGGATGGTTGTAGATTTTATAAAGTTGGCTATGAAGTTGTTGTAGAGATAGCAACTTAGTAATGCTTTGTTTGGGATGGTTTTCTTACTACATCTTAAAATAGTATTTTTAGTACAAAAAATTTATTTTTTATACTTGAAAGGTGCTTTAAGAAACATAAAGAAACTAGTCTCAAATGTAGCTAAAAAGTTATTTTGAGAAGAAGTAAGAAAGCCATCTCAAATGATGCCTTAGTCTAGTTGCAAAAACTAGCTTTCAACCACATAAATTTCTGAAATATTGTCAAAAAATAGTAAGAAAGTAGTAGTGAAATAAAATTATAATTCTATTATGTACAAAAATTCCATTCCAATGAATGAGTTCCTTATGTACAGAAGATTAATGGATAATAATGCTTACTCAAGCGGTTGTCTTTCTGTAGAAAATTTGGATCGTATTGTTGCTGGTTGTCTGAAAATTATTAAAGTTATAGACTTTATGAATAAATGGGGCATTTTTGTTCATTTTTTCTCTTCATTAATTGAATGTGTTAAGTCTTTGGAAAGATTATCTAATGTTAATCCATTTATTGCAAATATGTATTATTCAATTGTTTTCTTTTCTTGGAAGAGCATGAACAAATTGAAGCATGGAGGTATTGAAGATGTTTGAGTTTTATAGCTACTAATGTTATTTCTAGGGCAACTAATGTTTCTCAATTCAATCTTTCAAAAAATCGGGGTGTTAATCAGCTTTCAAAGCTGCTTGTCAACTCTTGGCACCCTCCTGCTTCCGAATGAATTAAAGTCAACATTGATGCAATGTTATTAAGATCTAATAAAGCAAGAATTGGTGGAGTATTTAGAGATCATCAATGCGAATTTCTTATGGCTTTTAGCTTTAGTTGCTTGCACTAGATATAACTCAATTGGAATTATTGGCCGTTTGATAATTGAAGAAAGCCATGGAAGATTGGTTGTTTGAAGCTAAGAGTATTATTATTAAAGGTGATAATTTTAACATTATAAAGTTACTTCAATGCTCTTTGTAGAAAGCTAATTGGAATAATGAAGATGTCGGTTTGAAGGAGTTTAATAAAGTACTATTTATTTTTTTCAATAGGGAGTGTAATAAGTTAGTTGATTTTTGTGCTAACTTGACTTTGCTTAGTTTTTTTTGGATGATATTGGTTGTAATAATATTTCTCCTTCTATTTCATTGTTGAAGGAGAAGTATGATAGGATTACTTTCTTTTAGTATTTTGTATTAGGTTTATTTTTATAATGCAAATTTGTAATCTTAAAAAAAAATTATAATTGTATTAAATATGATACCTTGGTAACATTCAAGTATTATGTCAGATATGTAATGATTTATGAAAATTAAAAAGAATTAATATGATTATAAATCTTTCTAGATGCTAGCTATATGAATCATTAAAATAAAAGGTCTACTACACATCTAAATTAAATTATTAACTTATAAATATATTTCAAATTATATTATTATTCAAAATTTCATCTTATCACATAAAAAAACAATTTTGATTGAAATTGTGCTCATCATTTATTAAAAATTAAATATTTACTTATTTATATGTTTAATTAAATATTTCCTTATTTATATGTTTAATTAAATATTTCATGAATTCTTACTAACCCCCTTACCAACACACTAGTAACATCAATGCTTGATATTTACTAACAATGCCACTACCAATCATCAGCTTTGGGGTCTGTCCTAGTTGAAATGGTTCCACTAATATTTGTGGTCAATTACAAATGGTGCCCTTCCTCGGGGTAAAGGCCTTGGCTCATTTATATCATACATAGCACATTACATAGTTGGTGTTGAAAGAATCAGTTGATAAGGGAGCCATTTTCAAGAGAAAGTTTGCCTGTTTATTTGGTTTGGCAGGAAACAGAGGTCGAAGAAGGGACTGTCGTTATCGTGCGATAGAGGTCAGAGGGACCATAGTCGACAGGTGACGGTGGTTGGTTGGACAGTAATCGGCGGGAGACGGTGGAAAAATAAACTATAGTTGGACATAAATAAAGGTTGGAGGGACTGTAGTTGGAAGACCATGGTGGTGAGAGGAAACATAGTCGACGGGCAATGGTGGTTCTAGGGAAATATAGTTGACAGGCGACGAAGGTTAGAGGGACTATATTTTGTGGGAGATAATGGTCAGAGTGATTTCAGTCGGCAAGAGATGGAGGTTGGAGGGACTGTAGTTGATGGATGAAGGTGGTCAAAGGGGTCATAGTTGGCAGGCAATGGTGGTCAGAGCGACCTTAGTTAGTGGGCCATTGTGGTCAGAGGGACTGTAGTCGGCGGGCGATGGTGGTTTGAAAACTATTATTGGCAGGTGGTGGAGGTCATAGGGACCATAGTTGGCAGGCCACAGAAGTCGAAGGGACCATAGTCGACTGTGGTCAGAAGGGCCATAGTTAGTGGGCTATAGAGGCCACATGGATCGTAGTTGACGGGCAACAGAGGTCGAAGGGACCTCAGTTAGCAAGCGATAAAGGTCGAAGGGACCATAGTCGAGAAACGAAGTAGGTCTAAGGGACCATAGTCGATTGGTAATGTTAGTCAGACAGACCATTTTCAATTAGTGATGGAGGTTATAATGACTGTAGTAAGTGAGCAAAGGAGGTCGGAAGGACCATAGTTGACCGACGATGGTGGTTGTTGGGACCATAGTTAGCAGATAATGTTGGTAAGATGGACCATCAAAGGGACCGTAGTGGGTGACGAGAGAGTTAAGAGGGACTGTAGTAGATGGGCCATGGTGGTCGGATACAAATTTGATGAGTGTAAGTAGTCGGGTGATGGTCTAATGATGGTCATGCAAAAGTCCAGTGACATTTGGGGTTGGGTAGTGATCAAACGATGATTGGATGGAGGTCTAATGGCGATCGACAATCGGGTGGTATTCTAGAAGAAGTCTATAGTCGGGCCGTGATTCAATGGTGGTTGGGTGTAAGTCTGATGAAGGTCAAAGGTCAAGTATTGGTTTGGCAGTGGTCGACGATAAGGTAGAAGTTTGACGGGGGTCATCGACCGAGTGCTGGTATGGTGGCTCGGTGGAAATTCAACAATGATCGATTTAGGTTTGCTGGCATTGATGTTGTTGAGATTCGTTCACTTGAATTAGGTTGTTAAACCTAAGCTTATGTCCCAAGGCTATCCAAGAGGGGGGAGGGGGGGTGAATTGGTATTTTTTTTTTAAAAAAATATCCCTCTTGAGTATGTTCAATCGAAAATAAACTTTAATGAATTTTTAGAAAAAGTTTTTCAACCACAATTTTAGGAACAAAAATAAAATGCGAAAAATAAAAAGCAGTAAAAATAAAAGACACAAGATTTATAGTGGTTCAGTCTAAACCAGACCTATATCCACTCCCCGGAGGCACCCTCTGAGTATTGCACTAATACCAATAATGTCTCTCCTTTTGCACCCACATCAAGGCGGAGAAGCCTTTAGAAACACTCTTTTCACCACTACTCGGTGCGGCAGAGAACCGTCATCTTTTTACACTTATCCCCAGTGTTGGCAGAGAACCGTCTGTCCTTTCACACTCTCCTAGTGTGGGCAGAGAATCCTTCATCCTTTCACACTCTCCTAATGTGGTCAGAGAACCCTTCGTCCTTTCACACTCTCCTAGTGTGGGCAGAGAACCCTTCGTCCTTTCATACTCTCCTAGTGTAGGCAGAGAACCCGCAGTTGTTCACACTCTCCAAGTGTCGGCAGAGAACCAGATCTTCTTGACAGATCTTCTCATAAGAATTCTAGAAGGAAGAAAGAAAAGAGTGAAGAAATCCCAAATCACAAGTAGAGATTCTTACCTTTGAACACAAAGCAAAGCCTTCACGCTTCAGTAGTAGGAATTCTCCTTTGAATGCTCTCTCACATTTTCTCCTTGACTATTCTTTCAATAGGCACGAAGATCAAATGGCAAAAAGATTGGATGGCAGTCTAAATTATACTATATATAGGAGAGACAAGAAAAATCGTCCAAAACTGCAAATTTTTTAAGTCAAGATGAAATGAATCATCAAGTACGATCGTGGATCGTCCTGGACGATTTTACTTAAAGTGTTGGAAACTATCCTTATATATATATTGGTACGAACTATGTTCATACACGATCATCGTCCCATACGAACTAGGTTCATCTGGTACGATCCGTTATTCCATAGGTTGGTTCCCAAATAACTATATGGACGTAACCAATTTTGGGAAGTCGATTCACATCGTCCTGGGACGAACAGGACTTTGTCCGGATGAAATTTTTACAGAGAGAAACTCGTTCTGGCATGATAATGAACTTCGTTTGAACAAAATTTTTATAGAGAAGAATTCGTCCTGGTCGATTTGAATTTCTTCTGGATGAAATTTTTACAGAGAAGAAATTGTCCTGGCACGATTATAGATTTCATCTGAACAAAATTTTTACAGAGCCTATTTCATCCTGGGATGAAAATAATTTCTTCCGGGACGATTAGGACTTAGAAAAATTTCCTCCAACTCTTGTTCATTCCATTGCTCTTTCGGAGAGAAAACTGACCTGATCGTCCCGTACGATCAATACAAATTTGTAAGATCTCCTTAAGTAAGTGTGTGTGTGTGTTTTAATTCACTCAATTACAATCACTCCCTCTCAATTCAAAGAACGATTTAAAGCTTCAATTTGCGAAGAATTGTTTGCTGAATTTGATTTGAAGTCTTCATAGTTTGAAGTTCAATTTTCCTGAAATATTAGTATACACAAGAGCAAAAACAATTCTTCCAAAAAGTGTTAGAAAATAATTGCACATAAAACAATAATATTTGAAATCATCAAAATTATACAAGTTATAAGAATGTAACATATGCAAATAGCAACTCTCTTAATAGATGTAGGATCAATTTTGGTGTCATTAGATTCTTCTCTTTTAGATGTTTAGTTTAACTATAAGTTTGTTGAAATTGGAGTTTATATGGTCCCCAATTTAATTCTGGAGTTCCAAAACATAAATATTACTCAAGATTCATGCATCAAGATGATTTTTGGTAACATATCAATAATGTTGATATATACATAAAAATTTGCAAATTTATATTTACATATGCATATATACTAATACATATTTCTATGTGCAAGTGTACATACATACATACATAAACACACACACACACACACACACACACACACACACATACACACACACACAAACACACACATATAATTAAGATATGAGTTGCATGAATTAGTATATTTGTAGCTTATTACTATTTACTTAAGTTAAGTGATAATTATCCTTGTTAAACTAGGTCCATGAGGTTTATTTCACCCTCATTGTGGCTATGTTAATAGCCTCGTAGGCTCGGGTTGCTAGGTAATCATTTTGTTATTAAGTTTTATGTTTGTTGTTTAATGAATTTTAGTGAAAGGTTATCATTATAGTGAGTTCATTAATGATTTAAGATTAATTACAAATCTATTAGTGTATTTTATTAGTTGATTTTGTAACTTTTAGGAGTTTTTTGGAGCAAATGAAAATCAAAAGAAGAGGTGCTACACTAGGTTCAAAAATAAGAAAAAAAGCTTAAATATATTATTTCACAGGGAGATCCAACATATGAATATCTAACCTAAGATCTTCTTTAACCATACCGGAGCTCAAATATTTTTATTCTTTTTTATTTATTTTTCTTTACATGCTTATGGAATACAACTTTTTTAACGGCTAAAAAAATCATTATAGAAAAATATCTTTTAGAGTATTTACATTTTTTAAATCAAAAAAATCGCCTAATGAATGCCCTCTTCGTGTGGGAAAAAAACGTATGCATAGAAATATAGATGGCCTACACTACGACCTAAATGAACCATTATGGTTCGCTAGGTTTTAGAGACATAGGGGCAAGCTTTGGGGCCCACAAGGCTAAGGCTTCATTAGTTGAATAACTATGTCTAACTAAAATTAAATCATATACAAGAATATTTGTGTGAGAAGTAAAAGCAGTCAAATGGTGTGCTATTGTGTAACGTTCGGCAATGTAATGAGAAGTCTCTACACGGGACTATCATTGGTATACCTGTCCCGGGATGACTCAACAACCATTGCTACACAAAACTCAAGGAACCTCGCAAGATTTAAAACAAAAGAGAAATATAAAGTGTGAGCGTAGTTAGCCATTCATAAATGAGAAACAAGTAAGCAAATTTGTTGACTTTGTATTCGATTCTCTTTTGATGTTCGAAGAGATTAGGAGGAAGTACATGCAATCAAGTTTCAAGTTTCAAGTTTCAAGAGAGAGAGAGAGAGAGAGAGCTTGATCCTCACCATCCTGGTTGATGCTTCTTACATGTGAAGCCAATAGAGTTATCAAAGCTAGGAAGACAAGAAAAAAAGAAACAACATGGTGGAGTAAGAACAAAGAAGTCCTTGCTTATTTTGACAAGATATGATTAGGTGATATCCTTACTTATTTTATTTAATAAATTTATGTTTATTTCAAGTTTATTAATTAAGATCTAGAGTTTGTTATTACTTTTGTACCATGTTGTGTAATTAATGTTGTGATAGCCATCTCTATCTCCACATAGATGTAGACACCCTTTGCTAAATCACGTCGATTATGTTTTTTCATTAATCTTGTGGTTTTCTTACTATTTTTTTATGAATTTAGTTTGAATTTGTTGTAATTTTCAAGATTATAGCCTTTTTATGATTTATCTAATATTATTGTACTATTTTTAATCAAATGTTAATCAAATTTTAACCCGTGGATGTAGGCAAGATTATAGATTATAGCCTTTGTTTGATTAATCTCTACATTATTGAAGGCCTTAAAAAGAAGTTTTCTTGCATAAAATTGAGTTATTAGTCTGTCGGCTGCATAAGGCTATTGTATCATTACTAAAGACAGCTATGGAGAGGTTCAATTGCACTTTTTTTTATACAATCTTGAAGTGTGTTCTTTTCTTTTGACCTCCGCTATAAAAAAAATACTGCAAACTAGACTTACGAGTAAAAAGTGCATTATTCCTTTTATTACAGCTTTACCACAATTTTTTATTATTTTTATTTATTTATTTTGGAATATCTAATGATGTTTCTCAGCATAGACATATTATATATCATAAATTAAATAAATATGATATGCATGTTTTAATAAATTTAATTCTTCTGAAAGAGACATAGAAAAAATACAAATTACAAAAAGTGATATTTTCAATAGGATAACTCTTAGGATATAATTCAATTATCTGTATTAAAATTAGAAGCCTTTTTATTAGTTTTTTTGACTCTTTGTGATTCTTTTATTTTCAACTTTTTATTTTACTTTAACCACAAAATATACTTAATGCGCATGTTTTTTTTTTTTTTTATTAGTTCATTAAAAGAATTTTTTTTGACATGTTATATACAAAATCATATAATTTAATGTTATAAAATATTGATATATCTTAGTTTATCAAGTGTCAATTTATATTTTTGTGTGCTAGAAAAATTGCATCGAGAGAGTCGAAGTTTATGTACTAGTTTTGAACAAAAAACCTGTACTTGTATAAAATTCCTAATAGGAGAAACATTTTACATGGAAACCACAAAAAGGGAAAAAAATTTATAGGTAGTTGAAAGATCCATTATAAATAAGAGATACAAGCTTAATTCCTCCCTTCCTCAAGATTAAAGAAAATATCATAAAGTTTTCTTTTAATGATTATAAAATTCAAGTGTCCAAAAATGAATAGTTAATACCCAACAATAAAGCTTGATTTTGCCTATCAAGATTACAAAAGTTAGATGTACATAGGTTGAAAACTAATACCCTAAAAGCTTAAATCTTGTCAGGATTCTGGAGATGATGGTAGTGATTGCTGGTAGTGGTTGTTGGAGGCAATACCTGGCGGTGGTCATATATTTTGATAGCTACTAGTGATCATCAACGATGATAGTTGGTAATGGCCAACAACAGGGATAGCTAAATGCAAGAAAACTCTCAAGTTCTCTCTGCTCTTCCTCTCCCCCTCCGTGTGGATAATAGGCCTCTATTTTTAGGCTTTTAGGGATTGATATTTTGATAATTTGAACCGGAATAAAAAATACTCCATCATCCGGTCTATATTGATTCTCTTAATCATGAAGTGTTTATTTAGCATTTAAGTGCCTTAATGATGTTGATCTCAAGTGAATCTTGGGCTTGTTCAATTTGTCTCGTTGAGCTTCTCAATTTGACTATAAGTATGTGAAATTTTGAGATCATTTAGTCATCCAATTAATGTCTGATGGTTCCAAATATGCTTTAAGTATTTGATTTGATCTCATATAACTTCGAATTAGGTCACTTTTGTTATGTTTGGGTTCATGTTATTGAGATGTTTAAGTCAACTATACATTTGTTGAAATCAAAGTTCATATGATCTTGGATTTAGTGATCTTGAAAGTTTCTAAATTATATGTTTGCCTCAAAATTCATGTTGATCATGCCAAAGTTTTTTAGATATATTACATGTCAATCTAAAATGTAAGTTTATATATGAAGTATAGTTTATTTTCTTTTAACTTTTTGTTTGTATTTTAAATCTTAGAAAAAACATAGTTTCTACTTAAGCGAGCTATAGAGCCACAGGTAATAAGGGACTAGCTATTGAGAATTAAAAAGATATTTGATAATATATAGTGCCCAAAGAATAGGAGAGTACCACCGTTAATGTTTAAATTTAAATATGAAGCTGAGAGATAGTGGATAGGACAACAATAAGAGAAAATTTAGGGAAAGATGAATGCTGAGATTACTTGGGCAGAGTTTATTATTATCTTTAGAGATTAGTTCGTAGCTCTGTCAGCATGACAACAAATGCCACGGGCTTTTATGAGACTAGAACAAGGAAATAGGATAGTGATGTAATAGAAATTGAGTTTATTGCACTTGCAGGTATGCATCTAAATTGGATACCACTGTTAAGGAAAAAAATATCATAGGCTCTTGAGGGGATTGAAAGATGATTTGAGGCACCCACTTGTACCACAAAGATTTTAGAAGTTTTCGAGTTAGTTTGAGAGAGAAAGACTAATGGAAAAATATTTGGCTATTCCTAATTTCAGATATAATTAATATTGGATTCAAGTTAATTTATTTTTAGAAGAAAAACTGTGCACCAAACAACAAGGAAAGATAATAGTGTAGACAAGATTATAATAGCCATAACACCAGGGTTTAGAGAGCTTTGGTGCTCCACTCCTAATCACTCAAAACTTGTAGTATCGTGGAACTAAAACCTATATATAGCACCATGGAGTCAAGGTATGATGTTTCATAGCATATCAATCTCCATCTTAAGCCAAGTCTAGAGCGTTGTAGCACTCTAGCATACAGTGCTGAGGCACTTATATGAGAAGTTTTTTTTCTCATATATTAATAGGTATTGATTTATCTTCAATTTACTTTACATAATTCTTCTATGATTCTATTCAATGCATGTCACATGATGAGTTAGTTATACATAATAGTATAGTATTAAGATTCCTTTTAGGATGTTAAAGTATATATAAATAGAATGAATCTAAATATGAATGATATCATATTAAAAATAAAATAATCAATTGAACATAAATTAATAGTGCAATGTCAAGGATGATATTTTTTAAGGAGATGAGATTATAATAACAACTTTTATAGTGATTAAAATACTTATTCACATGAATAGAAACAAATAAGAATTTTTAATTATGATTAGCATTTATTAAAATTTAGAAGATTATTAAAAGTCATGTCTATGTTTAATTAGATTTAAAAATGGGGACATACGAATTAAACTTGGAAGAAAAATCTATGATATTTTACCTTAACGATGTTATGACATTGGGTGTGGGAAGCACTATGTTGTTGAACTTTCTGTATAATAGAAGAAAAAATTGAAGCTCTTGGGAGATCGACGGTTGTAGCCATGAGGTGCTACCTTCTTTATTTTTTGGATGGCTCTTAGGAGCACTATGATCCTATTGCGCTAAGGTCTAAGTTTGAGGGAAATTTCTGGAAATGAGAATTTATTCGGAGCATAGTGGTGCCGAGTAAGGTAGTGTCACATTGCTATGCACATGTAGAGTTTTTATATAAATATCTTATTCCAATTTCAAAATACTAACCTTTAAGACATTGGTCTGGGAGAGAAAAAAGAGAGAAGAGAGGAGGAGAGAAGAAGTCAAGTTTGAGGTTGTAGAGCTAATATTGTCCATCAGGCCAATTAAGAAAAGTGTCCATCTTCTAGTATGTTACCATTACCCTAAGTTTGTTTTTAGTTAATTAGATTTACATATGATTTTTCATATTTTATTTGGTATAAAGTTATAAGAGATCTGATATCTTAAATCCCAACAAATTTTAATTTTATAACTTCTAGTATGTCATTGATCTTATTATTATTAACATTTTGATATAAGCACATTGATGTTTTATTAGGTATTTCTTTATTTGATGCATACTCTCTAAGAAAAGTATGATAAATAAAGTATAAAACTAATAAATGACTATTGCATAAAGATTAATTAAAAAGATTGACACGCATAGTAGATTGACATTACTTGCATATAAAGTTGATAAGATATGCATCTTTAACATGACATGACTTGATTGATTACAATATGTATATTTACTATGATTCACTTATTACATGAGTATATGTGAAAATGAGCATATTGTATTTATTTATAAACATGGATATATGATTCACATATTATTTCCTATCTAAAAGAAATATGATGGTAAAGTATATCTATTATAAATGTGTGTATTTTAGAAATACTGGCTACTAATTGACTTATTTAGGTTGGTAGAGATATGATATGACATTCTACATAGGATGGTGGGCTGATGGTCATTCCTTTAAATAAAAAATAATACATACATAATGTGATCAGAGGCATAAGGAATCCTAATTTAAAAATGATTAGAAAGATAACTCCTACATTTGATGCCATTTGACTATCACTATGAATGATGTGATATGATATGATTGATATGGTATGATATGTGATATTGCACAAGGATGGATACACATGATACACTTACCCAGAATCTCTCCTTACTATTGATATATATATATATATATATATATATATATATATATATATATATATATATATATATATGATATCTTACATAATATGATATGAATTAATATGACGATGTAAAGAAAACACCCTATGATAACACATGATTATTATACTAACATTGTATTGTGTATGGTTGTTATATACATGATGGTTTTAGATAACTTATAGAATTAGCATACATGATAATGATATATGCCTATGATAACACATTATTGTTTTAACAGCTTTGTTCTATGTAACATATTCTTATACATGATAATATCATATGATTATCTCTTAGCAACATATAATGATGATCCCAATATGAGAAGATGCATAATACTTGTGTGTGTGCATGCGCGTATGAATGTGGATTGAATCTCTCAAAATGGTTGTGTGCAAACTGAATAGGGTTCAAACTAAAGCTGTTCCTAAAAAATCCTTTTGAGTTGAGGAAAGCTTAGAAACCAAGTTTATGACATGTATGCATATAGGGATATACGTGTGAAGTGAGAATTTATAATCCATAAGAGAAAAAGTTACACCCAAGGACTATTAGTAAGTATTTTAATAGATATGATGAAATCCAAGGATTATAGATTTTACTATCTATATATAAGTACTAAAATTATGAATTAAAAAAGATGCAAAATTTCATGTGATTAACCTAATTAGTGGGAGTGATTAATTATAGTGCTTATTTTCATAAAAGAAATGTATAGATGATCAAACTCATTTCAAGTGATGGGTTGATTATTTTTTATAACCCTCCTTAAGTTTAAATGTGTGATGCCTCTTATGTGAAGAGAATATTTTACTTACAACTAATATAAAGCCTTATTGTGTGAGGTTAAATAATTTCTATTGTAAAATTTTTATGTGAAGGATAGGGGTGATGCCTCTTATGTTTTTGGCATTAAAATAAAAATGCTACATGAAAAACTCATATTTCAGGCAGCCAAAATCTATCAGAAATGAATGTTACCTGCCAAATCATTGAATTTTTTGGCAGATTTATGATGGAAAATGGGTTGATGGTAAAACACTCACCGAAAATACATTTCCAATGGAAATGAGTCCACTTAATATTTCTAACAGATTTATCAGCGGCATTCTAGAGGAAATGTATTTCTAGAAATGATGTTACTAGGCTATTATTTCTAGCGGCCATATTCTGCTAGAAATGCCATGAAAAAGATATTCTATAAATAATTATATAGTTTTAAAAATAAACATCAAGGTTGTTGCACAATAAAATAGACCATAAAATGTACAAAGATATATTAATAAAATTTCTAGCAATAACAAAAATGTCTAACAAGAATCTATTTTGTCATTCTCCTTCTCTGCCGATGCCGGCTGCTTTCTGCTGAAGTGCTCCTTCATTCTCTAAAACTCCTTCAATATCTAACTTTTCTACATCTGCATCTGCATTTACATGCTAGTTTATGAGTTTTGGACTTGATCTATCTCTCTTGTAAGGGTAGCCACTTATTGGCTATATAAAATATTCTGGCTGCTTGTTTAGATTTAGAGCGACTAGTGGTTTGCCACTCGTATGTGTAGTCTTGCGAGCTTAATCCATAAACTCATCCTTTATGCATTCCACCTACCACTTGTGACCAAGTGCAGTAGTTAGAATAATTTGCAGATCCCCAGAGAATCTGTCACCTACTCTAGCGTGGCTATCTCAAAGCCATGTATACTCTTCCAATAAAAGTTAATATAAGATTAATTAATTTACACATGACACTTAAAGTATTAAAACTTATATACTTATGTAGGGTCTCCTCGCTTTCTTATCCACCCATTGCCAGACCTACTTCCACTTATGGGTATGACTATCCAACGTAATAGTAGATAGTTCTCTACCAAATATCTCTTTTTGCATTATACTTATATTAGCATACATAACAAAATACATTAGTAAAATATATTAAACTTTTTACCAAATGTTGCCTATGCTCAGTATTTGGAATTGAGTTTCTAGTATGCAATGAAATACCCGTACCCCCTAATATTAGAAGCGCAGTTTCATCTATTATAGTCCCTCCTCTTAATATAAAATGGGCTGCCCTAAGCACTAGTTAGCTCGACCTATACACTCTCGGCAATCACGAGGGGTTGCTCTCTCAACATCATAATGTCCGTAAATATGTCTCATAGATGAGTTGAGATGCGCTTCTCAAAATTTTTTTTAATCTTATCATTGTACGCAGGCAACTAATAAAAGTCTTTTTTCATATAAATATATACGATATAAAATTTTTTTATTAGCTTAAGTTAAAAAAATAAAATATAAATTTTTTTTACTAATAACTAACCTCAAACTCCCTGAACCATAAGATGTGCATTTCCATTAGGAATTTCTTCCAAGAAATATAAAAAATGTTAAACCCGCTCCATATGATGTCTCGTATCATATACATGGGTTGCTTTAACGGATAAAACCTACAAAAATGTGTTAGGAGAAAAAACATTTCTCAAATTATCATAATAGTGTTAAGAATGTTGTAAGTACATATGTGTCACCCTCAAATAAAATTAATTTGTGCATATCTGATGTGTGCTCTAGTACAATCAGGGTGGAAGGTCCATCTGCAAAGGGTGGAGGGGGTAGTGGGTGGTAAAATGATGGGACATATGGTGAATATGGATAAGTGGGAGGGACTCCATAAGAAGGTGGTGGCGAGTAGTAAGGGTGGAAGTGAGTACTATATGTGGGGTCTAGTGAATAAAAGTCGGGGTCTAGAGAGTAGAACTGAGGACTACCAGCTAGAGGAGTAGGTAATGGCTGGCTTGGGTGGCATGGAGTGACAAGCTGAGAATAAGAGGTCCCCTTAGTACATATATGCGTACCGGATGAGCCACTAGTCACCTTCTTTCACCTCCAAAATTGTTCTTCATCGATATCAATCATCGAGGGGCCTCATCACCAAAAGCCATATGTAAAATATATTTTAAAAAAAAATATTAGCAACATGCACTTTATATAAATTATAAGTACTGCTAAGCTGTGAAAACAAATAAATGCAATGGCAAACAAATGTAATTAACTACTGCTATGTTATTAAAATGAAATCATGCACTTCATATAAATTGTAACTACTGCTATAAGATGTAACAAAGTAAAGCAATGAAAAATTGTGCAATAACTATTATTATGTGTTAAAAAATCATGCACTTTATATAAATTATAACTAATACTATATGATATAACAAAAAAGAGCAACGAAAAACAACGTGAAGTAAATATTTCCATGCTATTAAAAAGAAATTTTTGCTAGAAATTATTCAACGGGTTTTAGTAGGATGGCTAATATTTCACCAGCCTTTCCCCCGAAAACTTTCTTACAAAATTTTTGCTAGCTTATTTCATCAGCTTAAAAAAAAATGGTGGCAAACCCAATGGTATATCTGCCATAAAACCTGTTGGTTAGTTTTTTTTTTTTTTTCTTGAAAATACCATCAATTTAGTTTTGTTGCTTATATGTTATGTAGTGAAAGTGATAGACTTCAATCTATTTTAGGTTTGTTTTAAAATTTCTATATCAATAAAAAAATAGTGAGACTTAGAATACAAGTTTTTTCACCTAGCATAACTCCCATTATTAGTGGGTGATAGATTAAGTATGAGTTGGTGCCCAAAAAATAATTTTGAAAGGGAGAAAATGAGTACTACTCCATATACTTCAATTATTAGTAGCCTAATATATGCTCAAGTTTGCACAAGATCTGATATAGCATTTATAGTTGGGATTTTAGGGAGATATTAGAGTAATCCAGGCATGTACCACTAATGAGATGTAAAGAAAGTGTTAAGGTATCTCAAAGGAACCAAAGATTACATGCTTATGTATAGGTAGATTGATATTTTGGAAGTAATTAGATATTTAGATTTTAACTTTACTGGTTGTATTGATTTTGGAAAATCAACTTCAGGGTACATATTTATGTTTGCTCGTGGAGTAGTGTATTGGAGGGTGCTAAGCAAACTCTTACTACTACTTCCATCATGGAGGCCGAGTTTGTGTCTTATTTTAAGGCCACATTGCATGGTGTATGGTTGAAGAGTTTCATTTCTAGGTTTAGATTTGTAGATTCAATATCTAGACCATTAGAAATATATTGTGATAATTCGGTTGTCATGTTTTTGGCTAAGAAAAATAAAAATAGTAGTCAAAGCAAGCATATTGATACTTAGAAATAAAGAATATGTTAAAGAGAATATAATGGTTATTGAGCACATAAGCACTGAATTGATAATTGTAGATCCATTAACGAAAGGCATACCAAAACGAAAGTTTAAGGATCAATTGGGCCATATGGGTCTTTGTTTCTTTAACTAATTTCAATGTAAAATGAATATGATTATGATATTCTTTCATTTTTATTTAGTTATTTATGTGTGCATATTTATGTAATGATAAACATCATTAAGTTAGACAATGAATAAACATAATGTTTATTCATCAAGTTGAATAAACAAATATATAATAAATATTATCATTGTGATGCATGAGAGATAATACTCAAATTTATAGGAAGTTTCACCATGATTTATGATTTCTATTTTTTAATTTATTTGTAAGGAAATATTTAGATCAATTGAGAGATTATAAATAATTTATTTAAAATAATTATCATTAATGGTTCAAATTATTCCTAATTATTTGATTTTTCTTTCAGTTTTAATTCATCTTTCAAAACTGAACATTTTTTATTTTAATTTAGCATTTAAAACTAATCGTCTCTCAGTTTATTCAGCTTTTAAAACTGAAATTTCTCTTTTGCCGTGATGAGCAAAAATTAATTCTAAATTTCTATATATTTTGGGTCCCTAAACCTCTCTATCTACCACATCTAAGAAAAAAAAACATACAGCATTATTTTGGGAGAGTAAATATTTAGAAGAATTCAAAATTAGTGAAGAACACGATCAAATTTTAATGTTCAAAGCTATATGAAATTTATTTATGAGTTAGCTTTTGCATCTTTTACTTATTTAATTTTATATTTTATAAATTTACCTCAAATCAAACATGTGTCAATGAAATTGAGAAACCTTTATAAAATAAAAATTAAATTTTCTAATAATTCCTTTTTTTTTTTTTTTTGGACATTTAGGCCATTTAAGGCAAACTCACACACACAACGCATACACATAGATTCGAACCCTGGACCTCTTAGTTGGAAGCCTAAGCTCTCAACCAATAGGCCAAGGAGAGTTGTGTTTCTAATAATTCTAATTGGTGAGAAAGTCTCAGACAGATCACGTAGGAAAATTCATTAACATGACTGACAACTTATGCATCGCCACAGAATCTCATTGGAAATTACATCTATGAGATTGACGACATGTGATGATGCCGAGACAATTACTTGGAGCTCAAAGACTTCTTTTTTGCATCTTCAGAGCTTCTTCATAAAGGCCTGCTACCCCCTACGCCTTGGCTGCACCACCTGAGTAAGTCTCATAATACGAACAATAGAGGGGAAAACAGGGGGAAACATACAAATAGATGGAAAAATTCAATGATCCATTTTATTCGTGAATGTGGAGTATTTATAGATACATGGATCTTATCCTAACAGATACATTATAGCAGCTTATTCAGACATAGAAGAAGTATTTAAAGTGTTTAGTGGGTAGCTTCAGCATCATTCTACTGGGGTGGGGGAGAAATCCTACACATCATTGTGGGGAGTTAGATCAGACACATTGAATATAATAAAAACATTATAGTCTTCAGGAAGGTTTATCTAGTAAGCATTGTCATTGATCGTTCCAACAATCCGTAAAGGATCGTTGGCCTTGGTTTTAAGTGGCCTTGGTTTTAAGCTTCCTGCAAGCTCTTGGTGAAAATCGCTCCTTCCTCAATTTAATCCAGACGGTACCGTTCACTTGGAATTGGACGTACCTTTTATGTTTATTTGCTTGGGCTTGAAACTTGGCATTCTTCCATGTGATCGCAATTTGCACTAGTCGGTGTAGTTTTTGTATTTCTTTGCTATGTTTCTCCCCTTCCTCATTGTATACAAAAGTTATTAATACAATAATTAAATCAAAAGGTCTTAAAGGATTGCTGATGTAAACAATTTCAAATGGGTTGTGCCTCACAGTTTGGTTCATGGATCGATTGAAGGAGAAATCTATTTGTGCTATGATGAGGTCCCATTGTTTATATTCTTCCCAATGAAACATTGTAGTAGATTTTCCAAGCTCTTATTGATTGTTTCTATTTACCTGTCAGTTTGGGGGAAAACTACCAAGCTAAACGGGAGATGAGTCCCCATCTTTCCCCATAAAGGCTTTCAAAAATGACCAAGGAATTTGATGTCCCTATCGAATGTTATAGTCTTGGCAATGCCTTGTAGGATAACAGTTTCATTGAAATAGAGATAGCACATATAGGTGGCAGCAAGCATTTTATTGCAAGCTACAAAATGCACCAACTTTGAAAATCTATCAACAACGACCATGACAGAATTTTTATTTCATTGGGTCCGGGGTTACCCCAATATGAAATCCATGATAACATGCTTCCATAGTCTGTTGGGTATATGTAGGGTAAATACAATATGGAAATGCTGCCCGGAGTGTTTTCCATCTTACAGATCCAACAACCCCTCATATAATGGAGCACATCTTTATGCATGGCAGGCCAATGATTTTTTTTTTAGCAATGCTAAGGTCTTCGTCCAAAATGACCAGCTAGTTCTCCATCATGACATTTTGAAATAAGAGCAAGTATAACAGAATAATTGGGAATGCAAATATAGTAGTAGAAGAAGAGATACCCTTACACAGCTGATGCAAGTTGTTTTGGAAAAGTTTCCACACTTCTTGGATGTTGGGGTCGGTGGCATAAAATTCTTTTATGATCTCAAACCCAACCACCTTAGTTTCAAGTGTTTGCAAAAGAACATAACGTCTACTCAGGGCATCAACTACTTGATTGTGCTTGACAGCTTTATGCTTAAGCTAGAATTGAAAGCTGCAAGGGATTCAGACCAAGTAGCATGCCATCCCCTCAGCTTTTTCTAACTTTTCATAAATTTTAGAGAAGCATGGTCAGTAAATGGAATAAATTCCTTACAAAGGAGGTAGTAACTCCAATGGTGCAAGGCATGAACAATGGCGTAGAATTCTTTTTAATAGGTGAAATATCTTTGCCGAACATCATTTAGCTTTTCACTAAAATAAACTACAGGTTGACCCTCTTGGCTTAAGATGGTATTGATTCCCACATTGGAGGCATCACAATCCACCTACAAGACCTTGTTAAGTCAGGTAGTTGCAAGAAGAGAGCGATCGCCATTTTTTTTCTTCAATTCTTCGAAGCTGGATTGAGCTTCCCCCATATAGTGAAACCTATTGGCCTTTAGAAATTCTGTAAGGGGGACTGTTGAAATTTGTAATGAATTGGCAATAAAATGATGCCAATCTATGAAACCTTCATATATTTATGAAAATGCAAGGTTTTGGCCAGCTCACAATGGCCCCGACCTTGTCTAGATCCATCTCAATTCTATTAGCAAAGAGGATAAAACCCAAAAATTGATTTTTTTGATCCAAGAATTGGCTTTTTCACATATGACAATATATATTCTACTCTTTCAAATTTCAAGACTTGACGTGAATGCTACAAGTGGGTATGCAAGTTAAGGTTGTACACTAGTAAGTTTTCTGAATAAACAATCACGAATTTTCCCAAAAAAATTGTTAAAGGATTTGATTCATGAGGATCATTAATGTACTCAGGGCATTGGATAAGCCAAAGGGCATCACCATCCACTCATAAAGCATATCTCTCACTTTGAAGGCGGTATTACATTCATCGCCTTCCCGCACCTGAATCTGATGATACCAACTATGTAAGTCTATTTTGGGAAAAGTCAAAAAGACCATCTATACACAGAATTGGAAATCGATAACTTATGGTGATCTTTCTGATTATCCTTCTATCTATGCACATTTGACACATTCCATCTTTCTGGTGTACTAACAGAGTGAGTACCTCATATGGGCTAACACAGGGTCTGATGAAACCTTTGGCTAGTAGCTCCTCCACCTGTCGCCACAATTAAGTGTACTCATTAGGTCTAAGTCGATACAGGGGCCAATTAGGCAAAGTGGCCCCTGGCATTAAGTGCATAGTGTGCTGGATGTCACGAAGGGTTGTTAGACCTATGAGGAGCTCCTCTAACCACACTTCCTTAAATTCATGGAGAAGCTATTGCATTTTAGGCAATTTTGGGGGGGGGGGGGGGGGGGGGGGGGGGGGGTGGGGGGAGGTGGGGATGACGGGCTCTTGCTTCTTTTAATAGTACCAAATAACCTCCTTCAGCCTTTTAATGGATGTCTAGTTGGAATTTGGCCTTGCTGATCAATAGTTTGTCCAAGGATGATCCCTCTTGATTCATGTTTAGTGGCATCAGCATAATTTACTCCCCATCTTGAACCAATGTTTATGTATTGGTGGCTTCATCATGAATGTTCTTTCTATCAAACTGCCATGGTCATCCTAACAATAGATGATAGGTATATATGGGCAACATGTCACACTAAGCTTAACAATTGAATTTACTGATAGAAAATTGGTTGAGGAAGCATTTGGATACTTCTACTTCATAGCCCTGTTGAATCCAACAATGTTTGTAGGGTTGGGGATAAGTTTATGTTGGTAGATGAAATGGAAGTATCTCTAAGGTTTTTTCGATTTAGCTAAAAGGCCTTCTCCCCATCTTCCGCCCGAGATTTGATTTGGGTAGTTTTATAGACTTTTTGCTATCTCTCAACCTTGAGGGCCAAATTCACTACAGGAAATTCTTTTATTACCGACGGCCTAGACCGGCGTTTGTTTGGCCGCCAATAATAACGGCGGTGTAGTCGGCGGTTTAGCCGCCGGTTAATACCGGCGGCCTACCCGGCGATTATTCAAGTATTAGCCGCCGGTACTACCGACGGTCATAAGACCGCCGGGTTAACCGCCGGATTTAAAAATGACCGACAGTATATCGACTGTACTAACTGTCGGTGTTAAGTCATTTAATTACCGGTGACTAGAGCCACTGGAAAGCCGCTGGTAAAAGCCCTAAAATTAGACAGCCCGAGCCTTCCATTTCATTTCATCTCTTGTGTTCGATCTCTCTCTTAGGATTTTGCTCTCCCGTCGCCTCCGCTAGCCTCGCAAGACCTAGCGGCTTGACAACAGCCTCTGATGATCGGTCTCCGGCAGCTGACCCCACACCGGCCGCCCTCGATATCCAACTGCAAGTCTGCCGACTTCTCACCGGCCGGATCCCATGCGCGACGCCACCTCCGAGGCGAGCTTTTTTTATATGCTTTTGGTGATTATATGTTCTCACTTGACATTTGCAATAGGTTGTACTCTATTGTATGCTTTGTCGTGATTATATTCTTCTTGTTGATAAGACTAGAGAGGGAGTTGAAGGTAAACTTGAATTATGGAGGTCAACCTTAGAGTCTAAAGGCTTTCGTTTGAGTAAATCTAAAATTGAATATATTAAGTATAGTTTTAGTAATAATAGATATAGTGGGTGGATTGTGACTTTGAGTGATCAAGTCATTAATTAGAGTACATGTTCTAGATACACGTTGGAGTAGCTTTAGTGGAAGATATGATAGTCGCCTTAGATGATTTGGTCACATAAAATAACGCCCTTCCGATGACCCGGTTAGGAGAGTAGATGTATTATATTTAACCTATGTTAAGAAAGGTAGAGATAGACTTAAAAAGACTTAATTGGTTAGAAAACATTAGAAATGACATTCTTAGATGGTTTGGTCACATTAAACAGAGGCCTTCCGATGACCGGTTAGGAAAGTTGAGGTATTAGATTTGACTTATGTTAAGAAAAGTAGAGGTAGACTTTAAAAGACTTGATTAGAAAATATTAGAAATGATATTTCTTTATTAGATTTAGATGAGAATTTAACTTTTAACATGACACAAGGTGGTTTGCCCAAGTACTTTTCTAGCTTATTCGGTTGGATTACATCAAGGATCAGCCTTAAGTCCAAATATTTTTTGCTTTAGTCAGGGATGTTCTCACTAGACATTTGCAAGAGGATGTACCTTGGTGCATGCTTTTTGCTGATGATATTCTTCTTGTTGATAAGACTAGAGAGGGAGTTGAAGGTAAACTTGAATTATGAAGGTCAACTTTATAGTCTAAAGGTTTTCGCTTGAGTAGATCTAAAATTGAATATATAGAGTGTAAGTTTAGTGGAAATAGATGAGGGGATTGTGACTTTGGGCGATCAAGTCATTAATAAGATACACGTTTTAGATATCTTGGATCTTTTGTTCAGAGTGATGGTGAAATAGAAGGGGATATTATCAGCATAATTCAAGTTTGATGGTTGAAATGGAGGAATGAATCGGGCTTGTTATTGTGTGATAGAATAGTCCCCCTCAAACTTTAGTAAAAATTCTATAAGATGGTTGCGAGATCTGAAATGCTTTACGGTTCCAAATCGTGGTCAATAAATTAAAGAGAAGGATGAGTGGCTTGACCCTTAGAGATAGGATACGAAGTGAGCATATATGTGATAAGGTTGGAGTAGGTCCATTGGAAGATAAGATTAGAGAAAGTCGATTTACATGATTTTGTCACATTAAACGGAGGCCTTCTAATGACCTGATAAGGAAAGTTAAGGTATTAGATCTGACTTATGTTAATAAAGGTAGAGGTAGACAATGCACGCATTCCTATTCAAGTAAAGTATACCTATTTTAAAGTATAACACGTACACTTGTTAAGGTTTACAAGTGCTCTAATAAATGTTTTCATAACTATGTAGGGGGATATTTGCTTCAACGTCCAAATGACTATCCAAGAAGAGAGATATTGAATATATAATAGATTGTTGCTGGGTCGAAAAGGATTGACAGATGAATTTATACAGGGAGTTGAAACTTTCATTGAAGTTGCATCTAAATTGTCTTTCTTTAAGTTTGATAAAATGTTTAGATGTCTATGTTCGAAGCATAAAAATCTAGCATTCCTCAAGCCCAATGATGTGAAGCTTGATTTATATCGAAGGAGATTTCTTCTAAACTACTGGATTTGGACATCACATGGCGAGTACGAGCCATACAGAGATGCTCATGCCGGTTCATCTATAGCTTATGAAACATTTAATGAAGATCAAATGAGTAGACCATATAAAGAACTTATTTTTAATGTAGCAGGTCCTAATTTAAGGGCTAGTATTGAAGAGCCACCAAATGCAGAAACACAAAAATTCTTTGAGTTATTACATGTTGCTCAAAAACCTATTTAGGATGGTTGTAGTACCCATTCAAAATTATCCATTGCAGTGAGGATGCTAAGTATTAAAATTGAGTATAATATTCCCTGTGATTATTTCAATGATTTTATTGGTCTTCTCAAGAAAACTAATCCAACGGACAATTTAATCCCCTCAAACTTGTACCGAATGAAGAAATTAGTATCCAAGTTGGGTCTCACTGCTACAAAAATTGATTGTTGTATCAATGGATATATGTTATACTACAAGGATGAAGCAGCAGAAGTTTATTGACGCACCTGTAATGCTCCTCGGTTTAAGCCAAACTCGGGAAAACAACGTCGTCAAAAGAAAGATGTTCCATATTTCAGTTTATTTTATTTACCAATCATTTCAAGACTTCAGCGACTCTATGCATCAATGAGTTCAGCAGGTCATATGAGATGGCATAAGGACAAAATAGCAAAAAGTGGTGTTCTTTCTCATCCATTAGATGCTGAAGCATGGAAACATTTTGATCGAGTGCATGCTTCATTTGTTGCTGAACCCCGTAACATAAGATTGAGATTATGTGTCAATAGTTTTATCCCATATAGTCAAACAGCTATACCGTACTCTTGTTGGCCAGTTATATTAACACCATACAACCTTCTACTAGAGATGTGTATGACTACTCCGTACATGTTCTTAACTCTTATAATACCTGGACCACATAATCCGAAAGAAAAAATTGACATTCTTTTTACAACCATTAATTGATGACCTCAAGTTATTATGGGAAGAAGGAGTGCTCACATATGACATATTAATAAAATAAAATTTTCTCCTTCGAGCTGCATTGTTGTGGACCATTGGAGATTTTCCAGCTTATGATATATTGTCTAGTTGGAGCACAGAAGGAAAATTAGCATGTCCTTACTGCATGGAAAATAGTAAAGCTTTCACACTAAAATATGGAGGGAAAAATACTTGGTTTGATTGTCATCATATATTTCTAACTGCTAGTCATCGTATGTTTCTACCTGCTAATCACCAGTTTATTAATTATATCTATGTTATTATAACTATATCTTAAATTTTTAGAAAGAGTACCTTGGTCTGGAGCCAACACCACTTTAGTTGCATACAAGAACTCATCAACATAAAGCTGACCATCAGTGGGTTGATAAAAAGCAAATTTAGTTGCATACATCCACATGCATCTCCAGACAGCAAGGATACAGCCGAGGATTAGAACTTTTTTATGTTTGATGAACTTATGATGATTTGATTGTAAACTTATTGAATTTAGAACTTGTGAACTTGTGAATTTGGTTGAACATATTAACTTTGGTTACATTTATTGTTTTGTTTGGTTGTGCTTATATATATATTTATGATAATTGATTGAATATAGCAGCCTGTTGCCCAAAACTTGCTATTATTACTTTCTGTGCAGGTTTAGAATTTAGGGTAAATCTCCCTCAAATAGAGGGGAGGCTGTCAATTCTTTTTTCAGATGCTACAGGTTTCCGACAGATAACCAGCGGTTTAGCCGCCAAAAATGATGATACCGGATGGCTTATTTTACGTCGTCAGAAATGAACTAGAACCGCCAGAAGTTGCCGGTGGTCGATCGATGGTTACCGTGTTATGACCCCCAGAAAGAACGATACCGGACGGCTGATTGATGTCACCAGAATTATCCTTTAACCACCGGTATAGTACCGGAAGTTATCCAGCGATACACCGGCGGTGTCTACCGCCGGTAATACCGTCGGCTATAACCGCCAGGTAGCCGGCGGTATGTTAATGGCGGTATGCTGACGTTGTCCAGCAGTTCATCGGCAGCACGCCGGCGGCTATAACCGCCGGCT
>CM033686.1:59684363-59720427 GCA_019514585.1 Dendrobium officinale | reverse complement strand
CCTGAACAACATAAGAAATAAGCTAACAAATTCAGTCAAGATTGTATTGAAAAAAAGGACATACTCTTTAGAACTAATGTTGTGCACAGTGATATGTACAAAGCTCTACAGTTATCGTAGGAGCTGAACAGGGAGGAGGAGAATGGAGAAGCAAATGAAAGAAAAAAGAGAAACTATTTCCATTTGGCATACAGGTAATGATAAGAATTGTGACCCTGCCCTCTTGCAAAGTAGAGCACGGAGCAAAACAAAACCAAAATATAAAGATGCAGTATAAATAGAAAAGATACCCGACAGAATAATATTGGGTTAAAATATACAAAATAGCATAATAAAAATAAGTTAGTAGATATTTCATGCATCAAGTCTCTCCTATTTCTGGAGAACTCATTTCAAGTATCTGAAGTTGCACCACAGAATTATCTAATAGGTCGTAATCATAGATATTGGAGATCTTAAAAGTTGAGGAGGTGTGAATGACGGATTGAGTGTAGATGATGTAAGCATTGTCATTGATCCTTTTGACTATAGGGAACAAGTCAAGTTCCTGTGGACTCAATTTAGAATGGACTCAATTTAGAATATGTGTCGTATGAGGATAAATGCTCTTTGACATGCTAATGTGAGCCATAAAACAAGATCACCATAATCAAAAACCTTGTGGTGTTTGTATGAGCCTATGAAGTGTTTATAATTGGTGTTGACATGCAATGTTTAATTAAATTCATCTTCAGTGAATTTGCTATTGCAATTGGGTAGAATTGCAATATCAACGGCATGATTATGTGGTTTAGTATAAGTGATGCGGACATCCGACGGTGGATGTTAATCAAAGGAAGAGATGAAGATCGACAGCCAAGATCCCTCCATTTTATCTTAGTTTATTAATTATATTTTTTTATTTAATTATGCATTTTTTAGTTTTACCCTTACTTAAGGGTCTTGTCTTATGTAAGCCCAAGGGGTAAAGTTATCTTTTAGTTTCTTTTAAGGCCTTATATAAAGGACATTGCTCTTGTATTAGACAATGATGGATTAATAAAAGAAAATTGTTTCTAAACATTGTTCTAGAGAGCTATGGGAATTCTTAGGAGAGTGAAAGTCTCTATGTGAGGGCAATGAAATATCCACCAGCTATAGGATATGTCCGGGCTCATGGTTGAAGTCTTTAGATGAGGGCATCGCATCACCCGTTAGCCACAGGATGTGTCGGGGCTCATGGTTGAAGTCCCTTGGTGAAATGCAACGCAATACCCGTCACCTCCGAAACTCGCGGTTTATTTTCTTTCTCTAATCTCTCACCTCCTCCTTTAACTACCAGCTAAATCTTCCCCTAGCCGCTGGCTTTCTATCTCCCATCCTCTTCCCCACCACCGACCACCCACCCCCTTTCCTTTTCAACCATCGGCCACCACTCTCCCCTTCTTCCAACCACCGGTCTCCTCCCCATCTCCACCCTAAAACCCAACCAAACCACCACCTTCTCCACCAAGCCGCCACTTTCCTTAGCCCTCTCATCCTAGTTTCCTTCTATCCTATTTTGATTTGTTTTAATTTTGGAAAGCTTTTGAATTTAAATTCAAATGAATTTAAATTTCAAATCTTTTCCTAAATTAGCTATCTTATTTTAGAAAAGTATTCCAATTAAACCTATTTCAAATTCAAATAGGATTTGATTTAAATACTCCTTCCTAATTTAAGATTCCTCACTTGGCAAGCTTTAAACCACCTCCTAAGGCCCTAATCCCCTTCCTTTGGCTGGCCCCTCTCCCTCTCTCTCACCTAATTAAGAGACCCATTAATGCTCCCCAAATTAAGCCTCCAATCCCACCAATTACTCCCACCTCTATGGCTAAATTAATTTCAGCATTTTGAATTTTGATTTCCTCCCATTTTAAATTCAAAATTCTGAAATTGAATTTCCCTCCAAAAACTGTCGCCCAACCTAAACCCTCACCACTCCTCCTAGCGACCGGCTTTAGCCCCAACATTTTCCCTCTTAAATTTATTCTTTTGTAAATTAAGTCGTTTTAATTTTTGTAAGTTTTAATTTTAAATTCTTTCATAAATTATTTAGTTTAATTTTGGAAAGTCTTCCCTCAATCAATAAATGATTAAATCTAAAATTGATTGGAACTCGATTCAAAATTCCTACATCCATTGAATCTAGACACGTCTTCCTACATTCATCGAACATAAACACCTCTTACTACATTCATCAAACCTAGACACCTCTTCCTACATTCATCGAACCTAGACACTTCTCTCCCCTCCTTTGGTCGACCCCCATCTCTTCCTCTCCCTCATAAATTAATTAATTCCCCAATTGTACATCCACTTAAGAAAATTAATTAACCAAAACCCCCCTCCGTTCTACATTAGTTTGGTATCAGAGCATGGTTACCCGGGATGGGAACTCGACGGAGTCGAGATCTTTTCTACATTAGAAGTGTCTAGGTTCGATGAATGTAAGAAGAGGTGTCTATAGATTCGATGAATGTAGGAAGAAGTGTCTAGGTTTGATGAATGTAGGAAGACATGTCTAGGTTCGATGAATGTAGGAATTTTGAATTGATTCTCAATCAATTTCAGATTTAATCACTCAATCACAGATTTAATCATTCATTGATTGAGGGAAGACTTTCCAAAATTAAACTAAATAATTTAAGAAAGGATTTGAAATTTCAAATTCGTTTGATTTTGAATTCAAAAACTTACCAAAATTAAAACAACTTAATTTAGGAAAGAAAAAATGGTGGGGCTAAAGCCAATGTCTAGGAATGGATAGGTTCAAAGCATGAATCATAAATGCGCAACCTTCCAAATGCCTTTTAGATTGTGCGGTGTTGCCCAAAGCTAGTTTCTTCTTACAATAAAAACTCTCTACTTTCCTTTGCCCATCAGGGAGAATAACTACCTTAAATTCATCCCAAACTTTTCATGTTTTCTTCCTCTGCTTCCTCTCAATTGCATTATCAATATAATTTTCTTCATCCAATTCTTCAACATCATTTTCATTATTTCCAGCATTCTCTTTTCATATTCATTGCCAACATCATTACTATCGTTACAAAGCTCATTTTCAATCAAACCTCATTCACCTGCTCAAAAGCAATATAAGATTGAGTTTGAGGCTCAACACTTCTATTTTCAACATTCCTCTGTTCACTAAGTTCATGCATTGTGTCTCCTGGGATCTACATTCTAAGAAAATTCAAAGATAATAAAATTATACAGCACATCAAGAATCCAAAATGATTAGGTTACAGCCACAACGACATCAAACTCAAACAGTAAAGGAATTCAATGAATGTAACCACATTAAACAAAAAAGCTTAAAACATTAAATTCATCTAACAGCAAATGAATTCAACAACAATAGCCCTCTATGAGCAAATTAATTCATCCGCAATTCTGTTACATGTAAATTAAAGCGGAATAAAAAACTCATAAAAAAATTCAGAAAGAAATATATTGAAGGAGGAAAACCTAAAAGCTCTCCGCTCAAAATCTTCAGAGGCCGCAAAAAGCCTGCCAAGAAACATATCAAACGATTTCATTCAAAAGGAAATAGCAAAAATCACAAGTTGTGGTTCACAACTGTGAAAGGAAGAAATCAAACTTAGTAGAACATAAAAACGAAGGTAACGAACCACTAACAGGTGCTGGGCAGCGAAGAAGAGAATAAACAGTAATGATGGATATCCTTGCCGTCGCTAGGGCTCGCGATAAGAAGATGAATCTCCGCCCGCCTCAACTCCCAGACGCGCCAAACCTCTCACGAAATTAGTGCTGGGCTGCTGCGGCTGCTTTCGAATCGAGTCGGATAGGCGAATGAAGTGCCGCGAATCGCATAGTTAATTATATTGGATCACATCT
Source organism: Dendrobium officinale (assembly GCA_019514585.1). Lineage (NCBI taxonomy): Eukaryota > Viridiplantae > Streptophyta > Magnoliopsida > Asparagales > Orchidaceae > Dendrobium > Dendrobium officinale. The sequence continues at coordinate 59,716,548 of CM033686.1, read as the reverse complement.
AACCGAGTCGACTCGAAGGGGCAGTTTGGCAACAAGTGGGATTTAACTTTGATGGGATTTAGTAAATCTGAAATGTGTTAAATTCTGAAAATTGTTTGGTATGACAAATGTTAAATCCTATTAAATCATGAGAAATTGTTTGGTAACATATTTCAGAATTTATAGCAGTTAGAGATTTAAATGCGAAGAAGAAAATTATAACTTAAAAATAAATTTATAATTAAAAATAAAAAATATAACGTGTTATAAATTTAATAATATGTTAAGTACAAATTACTCATTAATTATTATTTACACAATTAATTATATATTTAATAATAGATATTAAGTTATATTAATTAGTCTAATTATATTAATATTTAATTACTAATTATACAATTAAGTTAAATTAGATAATTAATTTATGCACTAATTATACAATTAAATATTTAATTGATTTACTTAATTATTAATAATTTAAATTATATTAATTAAGTTAATCAATAATAACTTAGAGGCGCCTATGGGTTGCCTTTCATCTTCTCTTTTCGTCGTTGTTGTTCGGCTTCGTTGCTTTGAAGGTGTATAGATTGCATTTGTCGCTTCTTCGGCTCCTTCGTGACTGTTCGACTTCGCTCCTGCGACGACTTTCTCATCAACCCGGATCGGAAGTTACGACAATTTGATCGGAAGTAAGAACGGGAGCTCGCTGGCTGTGAAGGTAACTTTCTCCCTTTCGCGCGCTTCTTTGGATAAATCCCGTTAAATCCGGCTACCCCTCGGATTTAATAAATCCCGGATTTAAGCCGTAAATCGATAAATCTGAGATTTACCGAATCCCGGGATTTAATGCGCGCACAAAAACTGTTTGGCTGGATTTAGCGTAAATCCGACTTAAATCATGCTGTAAATCCGAACCAAACAGCTCCGAAGAGTTATCGAGTGAGTCGGCCTATCATCAAGCTCTAGCCCGAGCTCCTGCTCTTATAATATGCCAACTCGATTATAATCTAAACTCAATAAATTTGATTTATGAGCTCATTAACAAATCGAATTTGAACGGACTTAACTCACTCACAACCCCTAAATCAAAAGCACACATACAACAAAGAAATATATCAGAATGATAATCAGCAAAAATTAAGTGTCATTGAGAGAATAGCAAATAAAGAAGGGTTTATGTTAATGATTAGAATACATAACAGTAAAAGATTAGTAGTGCGGGAGAGCTGAGAAATGCAAAAAATCTCAAAAAGATGCTAAAACCAGTGTCCAAAAAATCATATATAACCATCAACAGTGTTACAATTCTCCAACCAAAAATCACATAAAGTAAAAAATATATTGTAGTAATCCATAGGCAGCCAAGAACCATATAACATCCCAAAAGTCAAAACCACATAAACAAACAAAACCATTTAGAAAGCAAACCTAGCAAACAAAAAAAGTAAATACCACTTATTATGCATTAGGTGAAGTATAGTTGTATAATACAACTAAGGAATGCTTGCTCCATTTTCCATCTTTTGCTTTTGAGTTTTATGGCAAAAAGAATTTCTCAATCAAAGTTTTTCCATTAATCATCTTTATTCCAGAAAATCTTGATATTTTTTTTTCAAATGTAATAAGTCATAATATGAACAACAAGAAGAAAATATCTTCTTGTAACTTTACAATTAATTAAATTATAATTATTCAAAACTTGATTTAAGGAGCCTTCTAAATGGGTCAAAAATTTCCATTATGGATGCATTTCTTAAGAAACCTGAATGAGACTTCACGGTCCAAAAGTGTAGCTTTCATTATGTTGCTTGCATAAAACACAAAATGTGATTACCCATAACAACTCTATTAAGAAGGTAATCAATAATTTTGAGGCCACATTTAATAATTTTCCAGCCAAGAAAAGCATAGTTAATTGCATAACTTTTAAAATAAATATGTTTGTGCTACAAGGTTAGGAACCCTGTGAAAGATATGACAGTATACTTGCATATGAGATATAGCATCTCTACCAAGACAAAAACAATAGGTGGATGAGTCAAGAATGTTAATATTGAGGATATATTCCAAGATGGAGACATTGTGGCTTTGAGGTAGGCACTATTAAAGATGGTTAATGAATTCAGGTAATCTTGCTTTCTAATTACATTGAAAACACTTATATACATATTGAATAAAAGTAAAGAATGGGAAAAGAAATTAATATAAATTATAACTAAAAGCATGTATGAATAAATGAGAATAAATAAAAATGAGAAAAGGATATGCATGCAAATTATAGGAGTCACCCCCGTATAGTATTGGCTAGGGAAGCAACATAACCATACCCGTTAAATGGAATGGAAAAGGAAATATAAATATTTATTGGTACATTTAGATAGTGCTCCTGACTAATTAAATTATAAAAGAAATAAATATTGAAATAAATATGCAAGGAATAAATAAATGAGTGAATGAAATAGAAAATTATATGAAAATACATGTATATTAAATGTCATACGACTATCCATATATCAAATGTTATATATGTTTTAATATTGTATAAGAAACGAGAAAAATATTCATGCATTATATTTTTTATACATGTTTAAGTAATATATATATATATAAAGATTGCCCACTAAATTTACCATGTAAACTTAGCCTATTAAATTAAACTTTCAAATAAGTCTCCAGGTAAATAAAAATGGCTGAAAGAGAAGATGAATACATCTACAAAAAAACAAGCACAAATGCAAGCAGGTAACTTATGATTTTTTTATTGTTAAGTATTTGTGAAGACCTTATTAATAGTTTGATGACAATTTTTATCAGTGGTTATTCAAAGTTTATGGATTATTAGTGGTTATACAGTGTTTGTGTATTGTTAGAAATTATTATTAAAATTAAGAGTATTAATTGTCTTAATCGTCCATCTTTCAATTCCTGCCTCATTAGTTCGAGTATCCGGGCTGGGTCGTGACACTTTGAGCCTAATCATATTTATGAACTTATAGGTAATCTTATGAAGATATTTTCCAAAAAAGAAATAACTACTAGAAGGTTTAACCCATACGAAGTCATAGAAGTTGTAGCACCAATCAAGAGGTGTAACGACATTATAAATTCTCTCAATAAAATTTGCCTTATAGAAATTATTTATGATGTTAATAGAAGGAAGGCCAATCCTTCCCTTATCTTTAAGTAGGGGTATAAAGTTCAAGGTTATCATGTGAATCTTATTGGTAATCTCATTCTAATAAAGAAAGTTATTGATTAAACTTGTGATTCTTTTTTACTATGAGCTAGTAGTACAAATAGTTTCAACAAAGGATAGAACTTTTTGCTTCTACCCATCAAGCCAACCCATAAGTTTATTCATCATATTAGAGCAATTTGATTAATTTAGTCAGATAAAAAAATGGGAATACTCAGGTAATGTAATAGCCCTCATTTGCATAAGATTAATGATCTTATAATGATATTTATTAAAATCCTTTCATGCATGAAATTTGTATTTGGAGGACTTTTGGAGATGTGCTTTCGAGCATAGTAGCATTGCCTCCTCTGTATGAAGAGTTATGGGAGATTGAGCACAACAGTGCTAGAGTTGGGAGATTGAGCACAACAGTGCTAGAGTTGGGAGATGTGGAGCTAACCTATAGGAGGATCAAGATTAGCATTGTGATATGAAGCGCTAGGTGCTAGCACAATTAAAACCCTTGCCAACCACCATCCATCCCCATATCTTATTTCTTGGCTGGGAAGGAGAGGAGAGAAGGGGGAGACGAAGAGGAGAGAAGGGGGAGACGAAGAGGAGAGAAAGGAGATAAAAAGCTACTTCGGGTCATTTTCATCTGTCACTCCAATTGTTAAATTTGTTATTATCATAGCAAGTAACATGAATCTTATTTATATTTTTTATGATTTTGAATTCCAGACTTCTTCTCTCTCTAATCTGATTTAAATACATTATCTTTTGATTTAGCAAATTTTTGCAATGTAACTTTTAATGTATGATATATCTTTTTATTTAGAGTATTTTAGTATAATCATATTGAAATTTTATTAGGTAATTTTGCATGTGTAGTATGTCAACTGAACTGGTTATAATGAGGACACACATTTAGAAAATAAGACTATTGCAATAGTCTCATGCAGATTGACATGAAATGCATATAGTATAATTCACATGACATTCAAGCATACTAACATGTGCACATTATTAAAAATATATGTTTACCAATTGTATTGTATAAGCCTCTACATGTTAATTGCATTATATACATATAGGATATATGATGCATGTTATTATACATGATGTATATATTATTATTAAAAAATAATAATATATTTGTAATTACAAGAAAGACTGGCTAGTTATTGACAAATTGGTTGGAACAAAATATCCTATATAGGAGGGTGTGTCGTGTAACAATCCAAATTTGTAAAAATAATTGAAAATGGAAAGAAATATGAATTTATGTTTGAATTGTAGCGCATCGGAGAGAGAGGAAAAAATGGATTTTTTTTTCTTCAAATAGCTTTGACGCTTTTACGAAAGTTATTCATATCAAGCTAGGTGACTCTAATCCTATCTCAGTTTCAAATATTTCAATTCTGACATTTTGATTCTCCTCATAATTAATTTTGTTGCATTTTCCCTGAATTTATCAAATTTTTATTGCACAATTTTTTATATGTTATCGTATTGATTATCCATAATAATTTGGTTATGACATTTATGAATTTTCACTAGGAAAAATGAAAGTTATTGAATATTTATAATGTATAGAGATTGGATATTTTTATTTAAGCAGATTATTGAGAATGAAAAAGTATATGCGATTGGGTAATAGTCGGTCGCTATTGCTTTTGTTGTAATGTGTCTATTAGGGCATGCATATCATCATAGGTTATTGCTTTTACTTAACCTTTTAAGTTGTTTCATCTACATGCAGTCTTGAAACCTATGATTCCCATTCCTATTATAGTTTCTAAGGGGATCTCTCCTAGATGGATAAACAATCTAGGGCTTTCTATAAACTCTTCTCCTATAGGTTTAGTTGCAAGTAGGTTATGGGCAGGTGGTTCAATAAGTAACTAAGTATTCAGAGCTTTCATGTGGGTAGTCAAACTCATAATCATCTATTATAATTTTTGGAAGATTTCTTGATTTTGTTAGATAACCTCCTTTATTTGTTGACAAATTTCTCACTTGATCTATAATAGCAATTTGTTGTGGCATGTTGTTTGCAATATGGTTACAATGTTGATGCAATATGTGATTTTTTTAAAAAAATTAAAATATGCAATGAGTGTTTATTATGAAAATAAGAAAACTTAAAATAGTATTTTTAAATTTTTTAAAACCTTCACTCTATTTTATTGATCAATTAAATTTGGTAAAAATAGAGTTTCTTATGAAGATTTCTAATAAAACCTATGTTTATAATGCATATATTTATTATTGATTAAAACCTAAGTACAATTAATTTTTTTAGCATATCAATCACTTTCCAATATGAGCTCACTCAAGGAACATAAATGGGAGATTGCTTTCTATGGTAATTGTTTTGGCACGTAAAAGTAGAGGTAACTAATTGACACATTTACACTACTTTATAGGATTGACTTAAACATACAATCTGCCTTAAGTTTTGTAATAAGAAAACAAATTATCAAAAAAATAGTAAATAAAATTTTAAAGTTAGATAAATGACATTTTAATCAACTCCAATTCACCATTTGCAAGTACTTTTTAAGCTTGGTGGTGATGTCTCAAAGTCTCCTATGTAAACTAGGCTTTAGTAACAAAATAATGGGTTGCCACCAAGGGTTTAGCCCTTGGTGGGTTGTTGATTTAGCCTTGGAAGGGTTCCAAAAAGTTTTGGGGTTGATTTGTAAGCATTGGTAAGATTTGGAATTGAGTGGTGTCAAGTTTCATGTAATGATAGGTTGATATATATGAGCACAAAATTTCTGGCCGAATTTTGACTAGTGAAGTTTTTTGGCCTTTAAAACCTCAATTAGTGGGCATTTTAGGACTTTTCAAATGCATGACGATGAAAATGGAATACCTTAAGAACAATTATGAAGATTTTCACTATATTTTAAAGTGGTTTGGTTGGTCAAATGAAGGTTAGAATCCAACTAGATTGGAATCAACCTAGTTTTGGTTGAAAGCTTTAATAGGGATTCTAGATAAGATGTTGCGGGGTGAATGATAAGAAATTGATAATTGAGAAATAACTCTAATGAAAAAAAAATCAAATAAAGATAAAATAGACTTTTTACTCACTATATTAGTAATATTTAAGAGATTACCAAACCTCATCGTGCAAGGCGTCAGGCGCCATACCTCCTTTTCTTAGATGAAAAACCAATTTTTTTGAGAAACATAACAACAATTTTTTTTATTCCATAATGCATAAATAGTTACAATAAGTTCATATGAATTACACATAAAAAAAGGGTGGGGGCAAGGAGAGATTGAGGGGCCAACCACTATAATATAGGAGAGAGAGTGAAACCACATATAACAACTCCCTCCGTATTATATTGACCAACAAATCAAGCATGTGCCCATATTTAAATTAAATTTATTCATTCAATTAAACATTTACACTTAAGGAAGTAACAATTCATACTACAATTTAAAATTCAACAAACAAAATTTCATAATATTGAGTTTAAAAAATTCAAATTTAAATTTTTTTGAAATTTTCACTTTCACTTACTAAGTAATATTGCAACTTAAATTCACCATGGCATAGTCTTTTACAAAATTAAACACATACATAAACATAAAATAAAATTCTATTTAATATATTCACTCCCAATCTTTGGTCTTCACATATTTTCAATGTGCTACTTGCTTTAAGCTTTGATTGGTCCATATATTCTTTGATGGACATCTTGTGCCACATCAAACACTCCATTAGATGATTTATGTTAATTCATTTGACCATATATAATTCTTTCAATATTTAAGTGCTTTAATGACCTCAAACATTATATGATAATTTCATTAAACTTTCATAAGTGATAATTTGTAGGACATATTGCTGAAGGGAAACATTTGGCAAAGTAGGAATATAATATCAAATTCACCCATAAAACCCAACAAGAACCCTACAACCCATGCTTTCCTGGTACCTCAATGTTCTCTGTTCGACGCAACCTCTTCTCTTGTATCAATTTTTGGTTCACTTGATGGTAGGCTTGCCATACCAATTTCTCATCCGAGGTACACTTAGGGGCTATTTGGCAACAAGTGAGATTTAACTTTAGTGAGATTTACTAAAGCCTGTAAATCTATATTTAGTAAATCCCAAGGGCGTTAAATTCTTAAAACTATTTGGTATGATAAATGTTAAATCCTGAGAAACTATTTGATAATCTATTTTAATATTTGTGACAGTTAGAGATTTAAATGTGAATAAATTATTAAAAATTTCAAAATAAAATTTATAATTAAAGATTAAAATCAATGTGTTATGAATTTAATAACATGTTAAATACGATTTTCTTATTAAATTTAATTTTAATTATAGTTAATACATTATAATGATAAATAATTTAATTAGAAAATAACTTAATTATTAAATTACTAATTATAATATTATTTATTAAATTACCTGTTATGTGTTAATCTAATAAGTATTTGATATCTAATTATATTAATAAGTATCTACTTAATAAGTTAAAAATTTTAAGTAACTAATTAATTAACTAATACTCATACTAATAATTTAATTAATTTTAAAGTATTATCTAATTAGTTTTAATTATTCATTATATTATTAATTATTTCATTAATCATTTAAATATCTTAATAATTTTTTTTAATTATTATTTATAATAGTATATATAGTAATTAATCTATTTTTAATTATATTTAATCCTACTAGTTATTTTGAAATGAGTAGTTACTTAACTAATAATTTATTAATTATTTAAGTATTATTTAGTTAGTTTTAATAATAAATTGTATTATTTATTATCTTATTATCACTTAAGAATTCTACTACTCATTAATTATTATTTAAACTATTAATTATATATTTAATAATATATATTTTAAGATATATCAACAAAGATAATTATATTATACACTAATTATACTATTAATTTTTTAATTAATTTACTTAATTATTAATATTTTAATTTATATTAATTAAGTTAATAAAAAATAACTTAGAGGCGGCTAGGGTTTGCCTCTTTTCGTCGGCTTCGTTGCTTCGCAGGAGGTGTAGAGATTTCACGCGTCGCTTCGTCGGCTCCTTCGTGCCGTTCGACTACGCTCTTTTGACGACTTTCCCTTACTGTCGGATCGGAAGTTACGACATTTTGATCGGAAGCAACAACGGAGCTCGCTGGTTGTGAAGGTAACTTTCTTCCTTTCGCTCGCTTTATCGGCCAAATCCCGTAATCCGCCGAACCGAGGGATTTAGGAATAAATCCGGGATTTATCCATCGCCGGGATTTAACGCGCGCACAAAAAGCGTTGGCTGGATTTAGCATAAATCCGCTGTAAATCCGATACCAAACAGCCCCTAAATGTTATTGTTGCATTTTATTGGATTTCTTCTATAAAACCCTATTTTTCACTAGTTCAAACGGTTCTCGACGGAAATGAAGTTGTCCGCATTTTTTGTAGATTTTCTTGATTGATTTCCATTGCTAAAGTTGATTCAATCGAGCTAGGGGTGGGATGGAGCAGAGGCTGGCTAATACCTGGCATATGACCATTAATGAGAAGAAGTTCATAGAGAGCGCTCTCAGTAAAAACATCCGAGTTGATGGCCGCAGTCCCGTCGATTACCGCCAGCTTACTATCAAGTTTGGAAGGCATGCTTCTTTAATTTCTTTAATTAACTTAACGCTGTTTTTATTTCATGTTTAGAAATTTTCTGTATGTATCTTTGATTTAATCATGCGTTTGTGGAAATTTGAATGGTTTTGTTACCATATACTGCAGCATATGAGCAATGTCAAAGGATTAGTTTTTCTTTACGGAAAAAGATATTGGTGCATAGGTTGGAGGTCAATATAGAAAGCTTGAAGGTGTATAGTGCGGGGGATTAAACCTATAAATTATATGCCTGATAATAAGTTGTTCATACTCTACAAATCCCGATAGAGTTGATTAAATTTATTACTGTTTAGTTAAAGAAATTAAGACATCCCACCTATTCTTACTTTGACCTTCATGAAAATTTTATTATAGGTTTCCATCTTCTCTCATTTAAAGATTTATAGCTTTAGAATTATGTGCGACTCTCTGCTTTGTCCTTAATTGCTATAGTCGCATGTACAAAAAAAACATATATGAAAAACCAATTATAATAGCGCAAGCTAGTATTGTTGGTAGTTAGCTGTTCATTTTTAGGACCAACAATACCAACTGTGGATATAAGCTGTAATATAATATTTGTTTTAATAAATAGTTGAGCTTTTTAAAAATGTTTTCAGAGAGTTTAATTCTTGAATATTTAAAACAGTAGTAGTTAAGTTTTCATTTTAAGTTATTAGCCATGGAACCATCTTAATCTCTATGAACAAAAATCTATTGAGAACAAAATAATTTTTTTTTTAATAATAATTTTGGGTGAATTTTTTATAAGAAACATAAGTGTAAGAAGTGATCTTTCAAATCAATGAGTTTTTGGTGAATTCTTTTTTAGTTGTTGTAACTTACATTTAACTATTTGAAATAAAGCAGGTTAATGTTGCAAATATTGGGAAATTAGGGATAATGACTTGTGAATAAATTAGAAAAATATTGGTCACAAAGAATTTTAAAGAAGAGGTTAAAATTTTAAAATAAACGTACTTAGCTAATATTTGCGATAAAATGTTGCAGTATAGTATTGAGCAATACAATGGAAGCATTAAAACTTCAGAACTATTCATCCTATTCAACAATTAATTATGGTACCATAAGTTTGTTTGTGACTTGTGAGTTTTCCAATCTTTAGTTATTCATGTTTCAGTTGGGAGTAGGAGTGTAAACAAGTAAAGTGAAGGTTGAGCCATTGCTAACTTGAGTTCGACTTGCCTATCTCATGATAGAGTTTAAATTGAGCTCGAGAGTTGAGCTCATACATTAAACTCAAGCTCAACATGCTTGATTAGTTGAAGGCTCGAGCTTAACTCATGGGCTCAAGTTCCGTATTCAATTTCTTGAGTAACTTGACGAGCAAATGAGCTGAGTTTCATCAAGCTCAAATTTGAGCTCATATAATATATGAGTAGTAATCTGCTCTTGAGCTTGATCTCGTGGCTCGATAAGCTCTATTTGTGTCCTTATTAATTAGTTGAGCTCGAGTTGGCTCGCGAGTTTATTTTACTCACACCCCCAATTTGGAGGGCTAAAGCAACATATAATTGAGTGGAATTTTGCTAAAAAAATGTTGATATAAATATATAGCATTGATCTCCTTTTTATTTAACTGTTTTTGCAAGACTCAGTCAAATGTTTTCTCAATAGGTTAGATTTGTCTAATTTGTAGGGAAGATGGTTCATCGGAGGTTCAGCTTGGTGAGACACATGTCATTGGTCTTGTCAGTGGTCAAATTGTCCAACCTTATAGGGACAGGCCAAATGAAGGGACGCTTGCAATATTTACTGAATTTTCACCAATGGCTGATCCTGCTTTTGAGCCTGGGCGGCCTGGGGAGTTTGCAATTGAACTTGGGCGATTAATAGATCGTGGTCTGAGGTAATTTAGTTCCTTTTGCTTAGCAAGAATATTTGTTTCATTCGCCAATTTATTTACAGTTTAGGATGATCAAAGCTCTATTTCTAACAGATTAAAAATGTATTGCAGGGAAAGCAGGGCTGTGGATATGGAATCCTTATGCATTGTTGCTGGGAAGTCAGTGTGGGCAATACGTGTAGACCTTCACATTCTTGACAATGGAGGGTAATGATTTTCAAACTTAATTTTGCATTCATAGCGTATGCTTATTGAGGCATGAGCACTTTGCATCAAATGGTGTGCATGTGAAGCAAAACACCTCCAAGCATCTGTCACCTCTCAGGCATTTTATGTTAGAAAGTAGAGTGCATCATAGCGTCTTTTTGTAGATTTGAGGCATCTTAGGCTGATGCTTTCTCCATATCTAGCATTTACAGCATTTAGTTGTTTTCAGTGTTTTGGTATTGTGGTTGCTAGTTGGTATATATCTTAAAATGGTGTTGAACTATAATCAATGTAAGATATTTTCCTTCAATCTTCTTCATATGATTAGTATTTTTATATATTTTATTATGCCATACTTATTTCAATCTTCCCAGTTCATTTTTAGATGTAGCCAAACACCTATCTTCTTCATATGATTAGTGTTTTTCTATTTTTTTTGTGACCTAATTATTTTCATATCCCCTTTTCATTTTTTTAACGGTAGCCAATTACCTATCTCGTTCAGCTTCTACATTTGCTTTTGGCCATGATTTTCTTTTGACTTTACATGTATACATTTGTTTGTCCACTTACAATATTTACCGTTTGATTAGTAATTTGTGTGCTATTATTGTTTTATGTTATTTTGGTTTGCATGGAAATGATTATGATAAGTTTTATCTTATCATAGAATCAAAATAACAAAAGTGTATTATCAATGCTGGTCATAAGTGCTGGTTCTTAAATAATGTGCAGTATGTGCATCTTTCAGTTTTGGATTGTATGTGCCTTGAATTTGGTTTTATTATCTTTTAGATGACAGCATCATATATTAGGCCAAAACGCTTAATTATGTATTTTTTAGAACTTGGCGCCTTATTTGAATAAGATGAGTGCATTGCCTCGTTTTTTGCTCAGTTCAATGCCTTGATGACTTACCTTTATTATTATTGTTCGTGGTTATCATCTATCACATCTTCATTGAATGACCTAATGTGCCAGAAACCTCATTGACACTGCCAATATTGCTGCTCTGGCTGCTCTCTTGACCTATCGAAAGCCTGAATGCACACTGGGAGGTGAAAATGGTCAGGATGTTGTTGTTCATGATCCTGAGGTTTGTAGCCACCTCATTATCCTAATCTGATAATTTTTTGCATTGCACAAAATCGTTGTCCTTATTATTGCTAACAAATTTATGTTTTTCTTATTTCTTAAGCTGTTCCTGTGATTTTAGCTTTACTAAATTTGAACAATCATTTCATTTTCTTATTTATTTTCATGATCCATATAGGCCAGGGAACCACTTCCTTTGATAATACATCATATGCCAGTTGCAGTAACGTTTGCTTTCTTCAATGAAGGTGATGCCATGGTACGATTTCCTACACATTTGTTTGAGTTTTTTACTTACCGGCTTAATTCTGTTTTATCATTTCTTTTACTTTTTTATTTTTCCAGAAGCAATTTTTATTATGATATGTTCAGTAGGTTATCGATCCAACTCACAAGGAAGAGGCTATCATGGGGGGTAGGATGACCGCTACATTGAACTCAAATGGTGATGTTTGTGCTGTGCAAAAGGCTGGAGGAGATGGTGTCTCATTAAGTGTGATCACACATTGTTTGCGGCTTGCAGCTTTAAAAGCTGTTGATATAACCAGTAAAATTAAAAATGCTGTGAGTCCAATGTCAGAATGCAGTTGTTGAAGTATTATCATTTTTTTGCTTTTACAGTTTTGTATTCATGAAACTAAGACTATTCAACTTGAAGATGCTCCCTACACAGAAGCAGGCGATGGAGGTGTTTAGCTTTGAGATAATAAAATTTAAAATGGAGTTATTGTTTAGTTTTAAAGCACTATATACCCAGTGTTTTATGGTAGAAGTAGTTCAAATTCCTCAATTATAACATCAATTGGCTTCATGAACACAATAACTGTCTGCTTTAATGGGGAAGGTACATGTGTAAAAGTAACATGGGAAGAATTTTTATCTTTGCATGAAATATTATATCATAAACAATCATTTTCTTATAATTGAAATCAAAATTTATTTGGAAAGAAAATCCTAGTCATGTGACCATAAAGGCATAAACCACTGGCTATTATATCACACTATTTTTTTTTTTGGATTTGTGGAAGTAATGGCATACTTTTCATTGGTACCCCAAGTGTGGCTGATACGCCAACGAGGCGGGGTAGTAATAACACGAGCATGAGGAGCGGTAGCAGGAGGGGCAACAGCTGCAGCAGCATCAGGAGCAGGCTTGAACCAACCTAGCTGGTCAGTCCAGCCGGAGCTGAACCAACCAAGGCTGAGCGAAAGCAAGAGGCGAGCCGAAGGGGAAATTCTGCCATCTTTGTGGGGCCTAGGAGAGCTGTTATGCAAAGTGGAGTTGATGTAGGCAAGGGAGGGGGTCTAAGCTTCTTGGGTTCTTTGGTCTTTGTGCTGCTTGTTATCTCTCTGGTTGGGCCTTGGCTGCTTTGGTTTTGAGCTAAAGTCTTGGGAACTACTTGGTTCAAACTCATAAATGCTTGAGCTAATGTTAGCTCATTAATATGAAAATTTATTATTCTTGTAAGCTCATTAAGTGGAGTTGAATCCTTGCGTTTTCCCTTTCTTTGTGTCTCCTCGGTTTTTAAATGGTGCTACTTCCCGTGGATGCTCTTTTTCCCCTTGCTGGGTGCTGGTTTCGGTCTCTATGCTGCCCCTTCGGTTCTCCCCTGGTGCTATTTCCCATGGCTGCTTTACCTCCCTTTGCTGGGTGCTGATTCCAGTCCCATGTGCTGCCCTTTCGGTTTCTTCCGTGGCTGTTTTCCCATGGCTGCTTTACCCGGTTCTTGTGCTGTCTTTTTAGGTGATGTTATGGGATTATTTCATGCTTTAAATTGGTTTAAATGGGCGGTTTTTATGTGGCTGCCCTCTTAGGTTCTATAAATATGTGATGATTAATGAATAAAGATAGTTTTTCGATGATATGTGGCTTATTTTTGGAGATAAAAAAACCTGAGGGTTTTTTCTTCTTTGGTAATAGCTTGCGAGCTATGTCCTCCATCTCTTCTCCTCTCTATAGCTTGCGAGCTATATTTTGTCTCGGCTTCTAATCTCTTTTTCCTCGCCGCAAGTGACCACCCCACCTGTATCTTTCTTCTCGACGAATGCAAGCTCCTTTAGGTGTCTTTATTTTGTGTTTGTAAGCGTCGAAAGTTGTAAGTGTCCTTTTTATATGTTATAAAGTTGTTGTTTTTGTTATTTCAAGAGTGTCTGTATCATTTCTATTTCTTAGGAATTGTAATATTCTTGCAAGAAAAAATTAGATTTTTTCTAATTTCTTGATTGCATCAATTTAGTATCAGAGCAAGTTAGTAAATCCTAGGTTGGTGTGAGTCTTGGTGAGTCATAAAGTTGTCAAGATGGATAAACATCAAGTGGAAAGCAATCAAGAAAGTAAGCCAAATGAGCTTGAAGAATCTATTCCTAAAAGCCAATGGATCTCACAACAAAAAAATTATTCAGACCCGATACAGATCGAACTACTCAAGATTCAAGAATAACTGCAATTATATGATGAGAGATTCGAGTCTAAGAGGCGTTCACTTCTAGCAGAATTTGAACGAGAAATGGAAGCCATCAAATGAAAGAATGACATTATAATTCAAGAGTCTTAAATGCCGGATCTCAAAAATTTTGAGGACGACTCATCAGGAGACGAGTAATTTCAACCGGAGGAGAATTGATGTAGGCAGGGGGGGGGGGTCAAAATAAGTTGAGTTAAAGTTTTTGTAAGTTTCTTCTTGAGTCAGCTCATTAATGAGCTTCTACTTATGTTTCAGCTCATAATTTGGCTTTAATTAGGTTCACCCCCCCCCCCCCCCCTTGTGGCCCCTTGATTTCCTCCCCTTGGTTCCTTCCCCTTCCCTTTGTCTCTTCGATTTTTCCCTCCTGGTTCGGCTCCTCTGGCTGCTGGTTTCGGTCCCTATGCTGCCCCTTCAGTTCTCCCCTGGTGCTGTTTCCCGTGGCTGCTTTTCCTCCCTTTGCTGGGTGCTGATTCCAGTCCCCTGTGCTGCCTTTTCGGTTTCTTCCCTGGCTGTTTTCCCATGGCTGCTATACTCGGTTCTTGTGCTGTCTTTTCAGGTGCTGTTATGGGATTATTTCATGCCTTTAATTGGTTAAATGGGGGTTTTTATGTGGTTGTTTGGCTGACCTCTTAGGTTCTATAAATATGTGATGATTAGTGAATAAAGAGAGTTTTTAGATGCTATGTGGCTGATTTTTGGAGATAAAAAAGCATGAGGATTTTTTCTTCATTGGGAATAGCTTGCGAGCTATGTCCCCCATCTATTCTCCTCTCTATAGCTTTCGAGCTATATTTCGTCTCGACTTCTAATATCTTTCTTCTCGCCGCAAGTGACCACCCCACCTGTATCTTTCTTCTCGACGAATGCAAGCTCCTTTATGGTGTCTTTATTTTGTGTTTGTAAACGTCAAAAGTTATAATTGTTATTTTTATATGTTATAAAGTTGTTGTTTTTGTTATTTCAAGAGTGTCTTTGTATAATTTATATTTCCTAGGAATTGTAATCTTTTTTCTAATTTCTTGCTTGCATCAATTTGGTATCAGAGCTTTGGTTGGTGTCTTCCTAGGTTTTGTGTCCTTTTTAAGTCAAGATGGATAAACATCAAGTGGAAAGCAATCAAGAAAGTAAACCATATGCAATTAAAGAATATATTCCTAAAAGCCAATGGATCTCACCTCAAGAAAGTTCTTCAGACCCGATATAGATTGAACTACTCAAGATTCAAGAAGAACTGCAATTATGTGACGAGAGATTCGAATTTAAGAGGTGTTCACTTCTAGCAGAATTTGAACGAGAAATGTTAGCCATCAAACGAAAGTATGATATTCTAATTCAAGAGTCTGAAATGCCAGATCTCCAAGATTTGAAGACAACTCATCAGGAGATGAGCATTTTTAACCGGAGGAGAATTGATGTAGGCAAGGGAGGGGGTCTAAGCTTCTTGGGTTCTTTGGTCTTTGGGCTACTTGTTACCTCTCTGGTTGGGCCTTGGTTGCTCTCGGATTGAGCCTTGGCTGCTTTGGTTTTGAGCTAAAGTCTTGGGGACTACTTGGTTCAAGCTCATAAATGCTTGAGCTAATGTTAGCTCATTAATATGAAAAATATTCTTCTGTAAGCTCATTAATTGTAGTTGAATCCTTGCATTTTCCCCTTTGTGTCTCATCGGTTTCTTCCTGGTGCTGTTTTCCGTGGCTGCTCTTTCTCCCCTTGCTGGGTGCTGGTTTTGGTTCCTGTGCTGCCCCTTCGGTTCTCCCCTGGTGCTGTTTCCCGTGTCTGCTTTACCTCCCTTTGCTGGGTGATGATTCCAGTCCCCCGTGCTGCCTTTTCGGTTTCTTTCCTGGCTATTTTCCCATGGCTGCTTTACCCGATTTTTGTGCTGTCTTTTCAGGTGTTATGTGATTATTTCATGCTTTTAATTGGTTTAAATGGGGGGTTTTTATGTGGCTGTTTGGCTGCCCTCTTAGGTTCTATAAACATGTGAGGATTAGTGAATAAAGAGAGTTTTTAGATGCTATGTGGCTGATTTTTGGAGATTCTTCTTTGGGCATAGCTTGCGAGCTATGTCCCCCATCTCTTCTCCTCTCTATAGCTTGCGAGCTATATTTCATCTCTGCTTCTAATCTCTTTATTCTCGCCGCAAGTGACCACCCCACCTGTATCTTTCTTCTCGACGAATGCAAGCTCCTTTAGGTGCCTTTATTTTTTTTGTAGCGTCAAAAGTTGTAAGTGTTCTTTTTATATGTTATAAAGTTGTTGTTTTTGTTATTTCAAGAGTGTCTTTGTATCATTTCTATTTCCTAGGAATTGTAATATTCTTGCAAGCAAAAATTAGATTTTTTCTAATTTCTTGCTTGCACCAGGAGTAATCAAGGAAGAGGTATTTCAAGAAGGTTTTTATCCGGAAGGTTCCAAATATATTTATTATGTGTTAGGAAGGATTTAATGAGGGAGATTTTGATTATGAAAGTTTTATTTTGTTAGGAAGGTTTCCTAAATAATGTTTAATTGGTTAGGAAGGTTTCCTAAACTATATTTAATTTGCTTAAGAAGATTTCCTAATTTATTTTTAATTATTTATGAATGTTTTTTAAATTATGTTTATTTGCTTAGGAAGATTTCATAAATTATGTTTAATTGTTTAGGAATATTTTCTAAATTATATTTAAATTGTTTAGGAAGAATATATTTAGGTTATTGTGTTATAGAGCCATTTAAGGGGGAGTTGTCTAGGGTTTTAGGAGGATGCTATTGATGAGTTTTGTGAGTGTTTTCTATTTTTGTGAGCAATTCTAGTGGCATCTAGAATTTGGGATAGAAGGTCCTCTCAAGAGAGAACCATTGTATCTTGCTCGTTCGTATCTTGTTTCTTATCAATAAAAATATGTGGTTTGCTAGGTTTCTCTTGATTTGTTGGCTGTTTTTGATACCAAGGTGTATCAAATTGGTACATAGCAATTTCTTGGCACCGATGGCCGAGAGAAGAGTTGAGGCATTGGAAGAAAAGTTGGAGGGAGAAGTATAGCAGTTGCGAATGGATGTGGGATCGTTGAATGAGCATTTTTTAGCAATGGAAGGAAGGTTTGAGAATTTGGAAGATATGATGATGAAAGTAATCGAGATATAGTATGAACTATGAAGTTCACCAAAAATTTCTAGGGCTGAACCAAAGGGAATGATAATTCTGGAGGAGATGATGAGAAAGTTCATGGAGATGCGATCCAAAACCCCATCGATGATTCCAATTGCTAAACCTAATCAAGCTTTGATCTGGATTTCCTTGTTCGAATCTAAAAGGAAAGAGATCGGACAGGAAAAGTTCAACGAAGAGAGCTCTTTTCATTAAGAGCCACCTCCTAGGGTTCCGATAAGTGGCAGAGTAGGGTTTTCGGATGGGGAACAACAAGGAGGGAATTTTGTGGTGGAGGTGGTGGGGCCGACCACTATGGAAGGCATTTCATGCAAGGGGATTGGGCGGCCAGAAATGGAGGGGGTCGAGCTGAGTTGTGTGGATCGAGTCATGCATGGCGGATGGAAGAAATGTGGGATTCCCACCCTCGATACAAGGGGAGACATGGAGGGATCATGACAACCGTTACACGGTAGGAGGAGGAAGTTATTGGGGTGGTGGCGATGCTAGGGTGAGAAAGATAAAAGATGCGACATATGTTATTCAGGTTCATTAGGTTGATGAAGCATTTGTGGAAACGGTGCTAGCTAAGGCCAGATGTCCTCCCCAAGATATGCTTCTAAAAGTTGAAAGAGAAGCTAAATATAAGGAAGAGGCTAAAGGGACCACCCATTTTGTTTACAAGCTTGAGCTATCTAAGCTGCAGTGCTATCTATTGCTAAATAGTCTTGTACATGAGCCGAGTGAAGAATCCTCTCTAAGTGCTATGAGTGAAGAGCTTCCTAGGATTCAGGAGCAAGTTTACCTCAAATACAGATGTTTTTGAGAAGTTTCTCTCTGAAAGTCGTTATCACCACTGTAACCCTTAGGTCATTGATGGCGGGAAAGAAATAAACATTTATTTCACTTGTCAAATCATACATTGCAAAGGAATCTATACTACATGACATCACTTCTCCTGAAACTTTAGATGATTCAAAGCCAGTGGCACATCTTCTTGCTATTAATGTGACATCAAAATTGCTCTGTGAAGGATTACATTACTTGATGGGTGACCCTAGAAAAGCTCGTGTTGGAGTACTCACGAATGGAGATGGCTTGGGCTCATCTCTTGCTCTTCTTTTAGCAGGAATATTTGATAAAAAATTATTAATTTTTAGTAACAAGAACTTCTTGGTCCAAGTTTGCTCCATCTATTAAAATCAATTCATGCAAGCACACTCATCTGAAACTACCAGCCAGAACAAGGAAAAAGTTTGTGAGCTAGCTCTGGCAGATGAGTTACCATCGGGTGATCGTAGATCCAACCTTTCAAACTTCTCTGCAGCTATGATAATTAATCATTGGGAGAAGGTTTATTATTTTTTGCATGAAAAACTGGGGCTTGAATTTTGCTCAGATGCTATAATCCCTAATGGAAGGGTGTTTGCTTTTATGAACAAAGTTTCCTTTCAAGTAATGTTTTGGTGGTTCCGTAGTTCGTGGAATATCAACACCGAATTAGACACACCCATAAAAGATAGTTGTCAAATGTTGATTTCGACGAGTTAACGAGTAACTTTTACATCGATCTAATCATGCTAGTTACATCTACAATGTCTAATCATGGGAGAAGTCCAAATAGAGCCCATTTTGAAGTTTTAAATGCAAAGCACAATGCCATCATTTTGAACAACGGGAATTACAGTGTTAAGTTGCGCTATGCTGAGATAATAATCATTGATTATAATAGATATTTCATTCCCTGGAAGATGGATATTTGGTGTTTACATACAAGGGAAACTTGTCTTAAAGAATTTCAATATCAGAGATAATGCTAGTGGTTCAAACAAGGCAATTGTTAAAACCTTTTCTGTAGTTATTACAAGGAAGAGATTGGAGATTCGATTCCATTGGGCAGGGAAAGGAACAACAACTGTTCCTGTAATTGGAATATATTGAGGACTTTTAAATGGATAATACCTTTGTTCCATCTTGAGGATAAGGTGTCTCTTTGAGAGGGGAGTATTGATATGCCAACGAGGAGGGGCAGCAGCAGCAGGACTGGTAGCCGGAGGGGCAACAACAGCAAGAGAGGTAGCAACAACAGGAGAAGGCTTGGACTAACCCAGCCGGCCAGTCCAATAGGAGGTGAACTAGTCAAGGCTAAGCGGAAGCAGGAGGGGAGCCAAAGGGGAAATTCGGCTTGCTTTGTGAGGCCTAGGAGAGCTGTTATGCAAAGAGAGTAATGAAGGGAGAGGTGTTTCGGTAAGGTTTTTATTAGGAAGGTTTTAAATTAGGAATGTTCCAAATATTTTTATTGTGTTAGGAAGGATTTAATGAGAGAGGTTTTGATTAGGAAAGTTCTATTTAATTAGAAGGTTTCCTAAATTATATTTAATAGTTTAGGAATGTTTCCTAAATTATGTTTAATTGTTTAGGAATGTTTCCTAAATTATGTTTAAATTTTTTAGGAAGTTTTCCTAAATTATGTTTAATTGTTTAGGAATATTTCTTAAATTATATTTATTTGTTTAGGAAGGTTTCCTAAATTATGTTTAATTGTTTAAGGAAGGTTTCCTAAATTATATTTAAATTTTTAGAACGATCCTATTTAGGTTATTGTGTTATAGGGCTATTTAAGGGGGAGTTGTCTAGGGTTTTAGTAGGATGTTATTGATGAGTTTTGTGGGTGTTTGCTGTCCACTATTTTTATGAGAGATTCTAGCAGCGTCTATAATTTGGAAGAGGTCCTCCTCTCCAAAGAGGACCATTGTATCTCGCTCGTTCGTATTTAGTTTCTTATCAATAAAAATCTGCGGTTTGCTGAATTTCTCTTGATTTGTTGGTTGTTTTTGATACCAAGGCTTATCAGTGGCTTCCCCCATCTTCTAGAACAACTGTTTAATGTTAACGCATCCTAAATTTATGGAGCAGTAATTTTCTGTATAATCTCAAGTCATTTAGCTACACTTGTAAATTAATGCGGAAAATTATTGTGGTGGACATTGATATTTATGTTGTTATTTTTGAGTTATTTATGTTACGTATTTGAAAGATGATTTTCTTAAATAGTTTCAAGCAGTTAAGGGTTTCAGTCTATAGCCGCTCATACCAGATTATTTGTATTTATTTTCTATAACCATTTGGCTTTTGGCTTGACCTGTTTTAGGTAGATTCATACAACACTGCGAGAGCACTTCGGAAAGTAAAGCGCCATAATGCATTGGTTGCACCTGATATTACTGTACCTGATAGTGTCATGAAGGGTAATCAGATTGGTCAGCTTGCAGAACATCAAGCTCAAAAATTCAAAGAGGAATCCACAAAAACCTTTGATACAGAAACTGTTGTTGGCATTCCAAAAGAAACTGTTCTATTTAATAAAAAGAATATCAACTTCATCAGAAAAGATTCTGATTCATTTATTGGCGGCCCTTCAAATTGGTAACTTTTTTTTTTGGATAATTTCATCTGTAATTTGTGTTATTTTATTTATATTTAGGTTTGGTACAAAATTTATTTTGTTTGAGTTCAGATTGACTCTTAACGTACAGGGATCCGTACTCTCAGAGTATACCTCCAACTTTTGTCAGAAGTTCCCAGATTTTTCCAGGTCTTCATTCTTCTTCCTAAATTACGTGACACTTGCTTATTGTCTCTCTTATGTTTCAAAATTTGTAAAATGAAACGGTCCTAAAAATATGTATTATTGGATTCACGGGGTGTGGGACGTCATGCATTGGTGCTTGCTATCAGATGGATGTTGAAGCAAAAGTTATTAGATGTACATCCATCATTAATTTTGTTGCTGTATTGGCTTTTATAGTTCTAATCATCTGAAACATTATGTATTAAGAGACTGGTGTTCTACTCTGTTAGGGGCAAGCCGTGTTATGTACGACAAATGACCTGTTTGCTGTAACTGGGGTTAAGCGTTAAAGAAAGTTACTTTAGTTGAACCTCTCAACTTAATATTGATATTCAGTTATAAGATAGAAAACCTCTAAACTTATCCTCCATACTCTGATATAAGAATTGGAAAATAGAATCTGCCAGGTTTTTCATGTAAGAAAAAAATGTTAATTTGCAGTTATATGACATCTAATTCCCGGCCTTTTCCTTAATTTTCATGGTGCCACGATTAAGCCTTAGTAGTTAATTATTTTCTTATTGCTATTTAGAGCACAGATCAGCAATCCTTGGTTCACATTCAAACATGTTTCTAATGTTTATGATGTGTCTGCTGCACCAATGACTTGTCACAAGGTCATTACAACATCTGAAGATTGTACGTCGATTCTGTAGGATCATCAACAGTGGATCACAAAAAAGAAGCAAGGACAATGCTGATCGAATCAAATTCTGAGGAAACAAAGAGCAATAATGCTTCTTCTGGGTTATCCAGGACATCAAGTATGAGTCAGCAAAGAACTACACCAAAGAGTTTAAAAGATGCTGTAAAGCCGAAAAGTGAAAGGAAAAATAGACCGTCCTCTGCTAGTGCTGCGAATTAAATTGATTTATGGTTGGCCAAAACATCTGCTCATTAGGTACTCTCTTTTGCTTATTTACTGTTTCTTTTATTTTCATTTTCTTACAACTGGAGGGATGGTCGGGTGATATTGCCTTGTTGAAAGTGGTGTGGCCGAATAAAGTTATATTTTTTTCTCTGCTAAAAATAATACCCTCCTATTTAAACAATTTACTGTTTTTTCCATTAAAATCAACATAGCTACAATTAAGAACCACTCAGATTCCTGAATAAGAAAAAACAAGAAAACTGAAGTCCAATGCTATAACCAGAACTTCTATTCCAAATCTGTTTTTGCCTCGTAAGCATCCATAAATCGTTAAACTTGAGCCTTTCAATAACCTTCTGGAGATCCATGCGCTGATTTTCTAGCCAAATTAACTTCTACTTCCAATCTCAGCATCAATGCTCTTGAAATCCTTCTCATTTTATTAGTGTTTGGAAGTATGGTGAAGCGATTAATGCAGATGTGAAGCGCAAGGGAAGTGCTTCAGCACTCCACTTTGACCAAAAGCTCTACCAAGTGGTGCTTCACTTATTCAACTTTTTTTTACTATAGTATTTAGTTTCCTGCATCTTAGGATTTATTTTGTTTTCGTTTTTCATAATTTTGTTTTTTTAATTATGTTTTGATTATGCTTCATTATTCATCTCCATTGCTTTTTATATTTCTTCATTAATGTAGACTCTTAACAACCACCTATTTTTTTACTGAACATAAATTGCACTTTCAAATGTATGATTTATTTATTTTTTACTTGTTAATCTTGATCTATAGCTTGTAAAATGTTTCATATATTTTAATGATGTTGCTTGCCATTAAGTTTACATAAACAGCTAAATAATTAGTAATTATGCAAGTGTTCAAGCTCATGTTCCGTGAAATTTATGAAATACTTTTGAAATAATAATAAGATTTCCTAGCATTTTAATTGTTTGGTTTAGTTTGTTAGCATTTTTTTATTTGAAATTATTTCATATGTATGAAAAATGTAATTCAACATCAAATTGAGTTAAAAGTATTTTCGATGCTTACATGCATTCAAAACAGGTATAAAATAATTATCAGCTTGAGAATTGTAGATGACGCTATAAAATGCGCAAATTACTGTCTTCTTTTAGATATATGTTTAATGCTATTTACATACGCACATCAAGAAGATATCTAAATATTCTTCTCGTAAAAAAAATTACTAGTTGTTTTGTAAAAATGTTGGATAGGAAATGAAAAGTATGTTGGAAAATATAAAGCATTGGTATACTTAATAATTATATGAATTATTAAGTCTTTTGATATGAAATTAGCTAAACTAAGGGAAATCTGTATATGAGTAATTATTTTATTAAATTATATAATTGGTTGATAAGATAATTTAAATGGTTTGGATTGTAAGATCTTGGCTTGCCAGAGTTTTAAACCATTTTTTAATGATAGTGTGTTTGTGTGTTGTATATATATATATATTCATATTTTTTATTGCTAAAGTTTAAATAATGTCATTATTTTTTATTTGGCATAAAATGCTATTGATATTATGTACACATAATTTGACTTAAATAGTTTTTGTTAAACCTCGGCTGCATTTATATTAATTTATTTATATGTAAATGAAATGCGCATCACTTCTCTTTTCTCTGTATGCTGTGAAACGAAATGAATCCTTTTGGAATGCAATAACGTTATTTGTTTGTTATCCAGCATGCCAAAATGGCAGGTTTTGGCTGTGTTAATTTTATTGTAGTCTAAGTGTTGATGCCTGCTTCTAATGGGACCCTTAGCATTTGCCCAAAATGAAATAATGGTCGAGACAATAACGTTATTTGGTTGTTATCCAGCATGCCAAAATGCCAGGTTTTGGCTGTGTTAATTTTATTGTAGTCTAAGTGCTGATGCCTGCTCCTAATGGGATCCTTAGCATTTGCCCAAAATGAAATAATGGGGGAGACATGTTTAGTCAAGAAGAATTGGGCCCTCTTCTTCAATTGACGTTTTTAACTAGTGCTGTGGTGCTTACTATAATGCTTCCTATGGGCCCAAGAATTATATTTACATTCATCTAAAGTTTATGGGAGTTTTGTATATCTCAGCAGACCAACTTCACGAAATTAGGCTACTACTATGTTAAATATCCATAATACACAAAAAATGTAATAACTTTTATGTTTCCTTTTGATTAATGACAAATAACATTTTGTATAGTGGAAATTCAAATTTCAGCATTTTGTTTTCATTTTTTTGTACCAATTTGGGATTAGACTTGCACATTTCAAGGTTTCTATTTTGCACTCTATGGTGTTGGTAATCAGTTTAAGGGGAGGTTTGGCGGCAGTTTTAACGCAAGATTTAAGTGGGATTTAACTCAAATCTTGTCAAATAGTAAAAATGGCAAACTTAAAGCCTATAGAAACTTAATTCATGTTTCTCTCTCATTCTATGATAAATACCCTATTTACTAAATCCCGATTCTAAATCCCAAGAATCGGGAGATGGATTTTAGTGTTACTAAAAGTGTGCTTTAGGAGTGAAGGAAAACAATGTTGGCTTTGCACATTACTTGATTGTGAAATGCAAGCTCACAATGAAGCATGCATCTCGTTTCTCTTTGTCGCATCCTGTTGTAACATTCTGTGCTCAGCTCTTGCTCAGAGCAAAATCCTAGTACAGATTTCATAGTTTGGTTTAACATTTACCAAAACAACTAAGCATGATTATTTACTTTTCCTTGTTATTTCTCATAGTCATTAAGTTTTTGCTCTCATTGGTTCTGTTTTCTCTACAACTGGAGCTAGTTGCTCCTTGGTGTCTATTCTCTTCAAGCTCACTTGCTGACTAGTTCTTATACGTTTTTTGACTGTTCTTGTTGTTGGCACTATTAGTTTTTTGCTCTCGCAAACTTCTTCTACAAAGCAGTTCTCGCTGCCTTATTTTCACACACACACACTCTCTCTTAACATTGCCTCTTACTCTTTGTCTCTAGCTGATCACTCAATTTCACGAATATATTCTTAATTTTCAAGTATATTTTTTATACCCCTTTATTGTTTATATCATTTATGTCTTTGAATCTTTTTTTCTCTTTTTAATAGATTAAAATTGTTATATTATTGAACGTAAAATTATCTTTGCCGTAAAATTATTATCTGATATGGTTTTAAGTTTGGTTCATTAAATAATTATCGCTTGCATATGATATGTCCCTATGATATAAAACTCATGAATGCTTTAGTAAGTGCATTGCTTTGCTTTACACTTTGTGCACTAAAGCAATGCAAAATTCTTGCGCATTGATTGTGCTTAGTGCTTTGAAATTCCTGGCTGATTTAATTTATTTCATCACACATTTAGTAGGACTGAATATGAGGTATAACAATGCTAGTTTTCTATTCTTCATTGCTACTTCTTAAAAATTTCTCTGCTCATTCACACCCCGACGTTACTGTTGATATGTTTCCCCAACGAGCTTCTTTCCAAATTTCTCATCTTTACTTTTGTCTTTTAAGGGTTTGAAGAATTTGAGTAAAAAGAGGGGAGAAAATGAGGGTTTTGGGATTTATGTGTGTTAAGGTTAATTTATAATTGACAAGGGAAATTTGACTTTATATATGCCCCATAGTGTTCAAAATTGGAGAAATATGCCTGTTGTTTTATTTCTTTGAAAAATATGCCCGAAAGTTTCATTCGGACCAAAATAGGCTATACTCCTATCTTATTGTATACAAGTGGCAACATCTTGTCCTTTCCACTATGGCATTCTTCAATGCCATTGTTGTCTTATTTTTTTTCCTAGTTTCTTCGCTCAGGAGGGGCTGCGCTAGTGAAATTGAAGATATGTTCGGTTCATCGATAACTTGAGCATATGTGGGCACTAAAGTGCTAATTTTTTTTTTGAGCTTCCATCATATATTATAGATTATGCCTTTTTTATGGTGATCTGATACAAAGTTAGAATGAGTATCAACTATCAACGAATGTATTTTGAATTTTGATACTTGTTAAAAAGTGTGAGAATCATGTTCGGCTCTTGTTTGTATAATGATTGAAGATGATTCATTGTATCAAAGACTATGTCGTTCAATCTTCATTTGAGTTATGTTTGAACATCTTTTGATTGTTAATGTATGATTGTCTTAATTAGGTAGATGTTTTAACTCGGTCTGAATATGGTACAATCATGTCTTCAGATATAATTTGAATATAAATTGAATATATTTGACCATGAATTGATTATTATTTGATTACTATCTGATCAATGTTCGAACATGATCGAATATTGTTCGATTAATTTCGAACTATGTTTGAAGAACCGTAAATTTATAGACGACGACGACAACAACAACAATAATAACAACAACAAAACTTTATCCCACTATGTGGGGTCGACTACATGAATCCTTTTTAGGTCTACCTGATGCAAGCAAAAAATTAGGAAGACCCTAATTTTGCAAGCATACTAAAAGACTTCCTAGAAAATAAGAAAATACACAAAATACCACAAAATTAGACAAAATATGACATTTAAACAAAATACAACTTTTATAGATAAAGACGACCCTTACAAACTTATGAAATAAAAGACTCCTAAAACTGCTTTTCATCCGTCGTGAAGAAAGATACAGATGACGTCGAACTTGCGGAGAGAAGAAAGAGGTAATGATCCATAAACTTCAATCTTCTTCCCTGATCCTTGATCCTAAAGTAAACAAGTAGGGTTAAACATGACTTGATAGTTATGGTCATTGGTAAGTTTTTGTATGGAGATTAGGTTTGTGGATAATTCAGATATGTAGAGCATATTTTTGAGGGTGAGAGTAAGATAAGGGTATGTCTCATTGTCCTATTACTATGGTAAGAGAACTATCAACAATGATGATTTTCTTATCACTCGGGCAAGGAGTGTAGTTGATGTAGTGGGTAATGGAGTGTGTCATGCGATTTGTGGCTCCTGAGTCAATGATCCATAAACTTTTTAAATGATTTATAAAGACACTTAATCCGATGGATAAAAAAAAACTACCTGAAAGTGCAAGAGAAGAAGATGCATGCGATTTTTCAAGGGATACCAGGAGTTTTAGCTTATGAATATCTTCTTTGTTGAGCTATCTGAAGTTGGAATGCGTTTTTGGGTTAGGCTGACTTTTTATATTGTAGCTCATGATATCCTCTTTTGGCCACTCCTTTGTTTCACTCTTTACTTGGGGGCTCTCCATGTAATTTCCAGTAGGTTTGTTTTGCGTCTTGGTTTCTTGTAATAACTACACCAAAGTAAGTCTTTGTCTTTAGGTTTTGAGGAATCCTTTTCTTTTTCCTTCCACATCATCTCTTTGATTGTCACTATTACTGAGCCTTGAACAGTCTTTGGTTCCAACATTACCCCTCTTCTACTTTCCTAAGCACGAATGAGAGAAATTGTCTTATTTAATGAATGTATGTCCTCTTTGCCAAGGTTCTGAACTCTATTCTGATCAAAATCCGTATTTAATCCTGCAAAAAAATTATACACTATATTTTTCAATAAAGTTTTTCAGGATAACATCTACTGGACATTTGGTATCTATGCATTTGTAGTGATCAAGTTCTCGCCACAAGCTTTGAAGGAGATTGTCATATTTAGTCATTGTCTTGCTTTCTTATTTTGTGCTTTTCACCTTGACCTTAATTTTGAACATTTGAGCAGCATCCCAAACTTTTGAGAAGGTTTGTCTGGCAGCATCTAATATGTCCTTTGCAATAGATAGGAATATAAAAGTATCACTAATTTCTGGAGTCATGAAATTCCATAAACATGACATAATCATGGAGTATGCTTTATCCCATGTCCAAACATTAGGATCTCCTATTGGTCCTACTCCAAGGAGGTGATTCATCTTTCCTTTTTCTTTAAAGTAGGTTTTCGCAAATTAATATCACTTCAAGTAATTCTTCCCATTTAAACGACAGGAATGTTGCATATTTTGAAAGTCTCCTCTTCCTTGTTGCATCATAAAGTCCTCCATTTGGATATTGCGGCGTGTTGGAACCAAAGATCCCCATGCTGGTCGTGGGATCAAGGGTCAAGGGACGACTGAGATGCATGGATCCTCAAGTTGGCCTCAGATTAGGGGCCAAGGGAAGGCTAGGATTTTACAACTGCTTTCAATTTATCTCATTATTATCAATATTTAAAATTTGCTTAGCACCCATATTCATCTGTTATCAATTATTCTATTTAACATGTGCCAAATGTAAATATGATATGTGAAATTCCGCATCAATATATTTAAATACACATTATATTCTATCAAATATTATATTAAAAATATCTTAAATTTCTTTAAACAGACGATCCCATAAAAAACTTTTCAACTTTGTTCAAATCATCGTGTTGTGTTCAACAAGATAAATAAATATCTCCTTGCACGCACATCATAATTCAACAAAATTATAGAATTTGACAAAATATTAAGTGCTAAGAATAATTTGTTCCTTATAGTAGATATTGAGTATCTCACTTGAATTATATGATCTTGTTCAGAACAAATTTCCTGATTTCTATTTCCTCAACATCCTATTCTATCGTAAACATTTTAATAACAACAATTTTATCAATTTAAGATAAATTCTTAATTGTTCAAATCAAAGCTAAATCAATCAACTTCAAATTATATTTTTATCTCAAAATGATTTCTTCTCATTCAAGTCATTAATTGGATTCTTATTGAAAATTTTGAGTTCTCCACTGCCCCTTTTATTTTCTTTCTTCCTCTCTTTTTTCTTCTCCTCTTCTTTTTCCCTTATTCTTCTCTTCTTGCTCTCTTCATTTTATTCTCTTCTTATTTTTTCTTTCTTTTTCTTCTATCTTCTTCCCTTCTCTATTTTAATGCGCAGATTACTATGCAGTGCCCCCTTTTGCACTGAGAGCCCAGATCTTTTCTTGTTCTTCTCCTCTTTCTTTTGCATCTTCTCCTTCTACTTCTTTTATATTTTCCTTCTCTGTTTTTCCCTATCCGAGCCTCCCATTTATCCAATTCTAGAGCCTCTACTAACCCGATGGTATAAGAATGAGATAGACAAGGATAAGGAAGAAATTGGACAAGATAAGCTTAGGTTATTAGCAATATAATTGATTAATTATGTAATTAAATTATTCTATAGTTTGGCCTTCAATTTGTCATTTATCTTGCATGGCATGAAATTTTGGAAGCTTCTTTTTTTGCTACATTACATAAATTAGGAATAGTAAAATTAAAATGTTAAGCCATTTTATTTAATAAAACTATAAAATATTAATATAGTTATTTATTTATATATACTTCTACATATCAAAATGATTGAAATGAAATATATAATTTTATAAAAATAATTTTGATGATTTTTAGAAAGAATTTTTATCTCACATTTTCGAAATTTTATACTACGATTGTCAGAATATAGAGGAAAGGAAGATAAATATTGATTGTAGTTTGTCAGCAATACTAAAAAAATGTAAAATTGAGTCGAGCAAGGGGGAAATAAGAGTCTCATATCAAATTAGGCTCATGTTCATTGATACCTAATACTCCCAAAGAGGGGATATTTAAAGATCTGCACTGGCTCACTAGTACATTTAACTCAAATACAAACTACCTATTCCAATTATTGACTGAATCTGATATATATATATATATATATATATATATAGAGAGAGAGAGAGAGAGAGAGAGAGAGAGAGAGAGAGAGAGAGAGAGAGAGAGAGAGAGAGAGAGAGAGAGAGAGAGAGAGAGAGAGAGAGAGAGAGAGAGAGAGAACATTTTCTACTGTTTGATAACTTGTTTTTGAATGGCCATCTTTTTTTTTGCTGTTTGATAACTTGTTTTTGAATTGCCATCATTTTTTTTGCTGTTTGATAACTTGTTTTTGAATTGCCATCATTTTTTTTGTGCACTTGGGTTGATTATTGTCTCTTTTAAAAAATTAACAGAAAACTGATGATTTGCAAAATTACTGACAGAGGGGCGTACAAGATTCAAAACCCAGGCACACTGGCAGGTCCTATCATTGCATCATGCAAGTCTATCACGAAGAAAAGGACAGAAATCTTCCGCTTTCTAGTAACGTTGGCTTGAAATACCTTCGAAAGCGTGTATATCACCCAAAGCCAATGCAATCTAGGAGAGCTGCTTCCTCTTTACCAGCATCAACTGCTCTTCAACATAGGAAGTTCTAACAAATTGCTTTGCTATTTCAACGCATTGTGCCCCTGATATTGCAGATTAGAGCTTCCTGCATTGCTGGAATCATGTTTAGTTAAATATTATTTATGATTAATATTTTTCTCTGTTACTTGAAAAACTTGTAGGAGCATATTGCAAGATATTTTGTTGGGTAACTAATGTACTGGAGTTCTTAGTTATAAATTGTATTTTACATTGTTTCAAGATTTTAGTAGTAATAGCTAATGCAGGGATTGTGATTTTGGGCGATCAAGTCATAATAAGAGTACATGTTTTAGATATCTCGGGTCTATTGTTCAGAGTGATGGTAAAATAAATGGTGATATTATTAGTAGGATTCAAATTGGATGGTTAAGTGGAGGAATGTATCGGGCTTGTTGTGTGATAGAAAAGTACCCCTCAAACTTTAGATAAAATTTTATAAGATGGTAGTGAGACCTACAATGCCTTATGGTTCATAATGTTGGCCATTAAAAGAAAAGTATAATATTAAGTTAAGTGTTGCAGAGATGAGGATGCTCAGGTGAATTTGTGACTTTACTCTTAGAGATAGAATATGAAATGAGTATATACATGAAAAGGTTGGAGTAGCTCCAGTGGCAGATAAGATTAAAGAGTCGTCTTAGATGATTTGGTCACATAAAATGTCGGGCTTTTGATGACCCAATTAAGAGAGTAGATATATTTGATTTGACTTATGCTAAGAAATGTAGAGGTAGACCTAAAAAGACTTGGTTAGAAAATATTAAATGACTTATCTTTAGTAGATTTAAATGCAAATTTGACTCTTAACGTGACAAAATGAAAAAAAAAAAATGATTCATCCAGCCGACCACTTATGTTGTTGTTGTTGCATTATTTCAAGATTTTAAAAATACACTTTATAGTTCCATAATTCTGAAATTGTACTACTATTCCTAGTCATGGTTTCCAGCCTTCATGCATAACAATTCTAAACATTCTTTGTTAATTCGTTGCCATGTTATTTGAATGTTGGGTATTTATGATGATGAAATTGCCCTTACTAATAATTTCAAATACAATCATCGTTAAGTTGCCTGAACAGAGGCTATGTTCAAAAGGAGTGCTTAAGTAACAGGTTAGCATCAGGATCATGAGCTTCAGGCTATAAGTTGTTTGCAGCTTTTCTAGCAGTTTGGTTCATTACTTCTGCTCAAATATCAATCGCCTTCTCTTATCATATGTTTTTGTCGATTGCCTAAAATCACTCTTACTTACTTATATACTTTATTGTTACATGGATAGATCCTTTAGTGATGTTAAGTTGCAAGTAAGGCGAGTTTTGTTATTTGCTTGCATTTTTGTGGTCAATTCAGTGATTTTCATCTGATAACTTGTTGATTTATGCAGTTCATCTTGATGATAAATTATTCTGTGTGGAGGTTAGACGCAACTTTATATCCGTAGACGAATCATGTGCAGGCTGTGCAGCCATGTTAGCGGTACTGAGTTGCAGTACCGAGCGGTAGCGAGCAATACCGAGCCGTGGTACACAACGAAGGAATGTCGTGACACATTTTGGTTGGTCTTCGGACGGCGTTCAACGCCCGTACAGAATAATTAATCCATCTTTGATCAGTTAGGTTGGATATTTTGGCTATTAATCCAGGGTACTTGGATCTAATCTTTATATCATATGATGTGTGGTGAGTTTATTTTAATGGTCAATGTCCTAAAAAATACTTTGATTTCAAAGCAGGAGCGACCTAGGGTCCTGTGTTGGAATGCAGCAGAGCTGCAATTTTTTGCAAAAAATGATTGTGACGTTGTAAAAAGTGGTTTCTTAGAAATTTAGCTTAGTATAACTTAATATTATAACATTTTTTTTTTTTTTTTAGTTGAAGGTTGCTGTAGCTAAATGGACATATAATTGAATTTGGAA